>WFKH01011925.1:34416428-34431882 GCA_016163765.1 Magallana hongkongensis | reverse complement strand
ACCATTTCACTATGGTTTACAGGCACGTAGCATCGTACCTGAAAGTGGGTAGAGGGGGGGGGGGGTTAACTACTAGACCTACCAAAATCTTGACAAAAACTCAATTAATGTTACAATAATCGTATTCTATTTGGGAGAAGGGTGGGATGGGGTTACTCTGCATTTTATAATGCTATCTTTATATTAAATTCTTTATTAGAATACTACTAATACCATTTTCACAGTTTTCCCAAAAAGTGGATGGGCCAAAAGGTGTGGGAAGGGGTAAGGGGGCAGAGATCATAGCATTGGCCCCAGTTGCTACATGAATATATACAGGTGCACGGGTGCATATCGATTGTAAATATATTTATTTACTTATTGATAGATACATTTCACTATGCTTGTGAGAAAAATGTTTAAAGTATTCAACAAAAGTTATCCTTATAGATTAAAGACAAGATAATCCACCATGCAGGGTCAAATTATAAGTAGTCATTACATATAAAAGATACCGATAATTCATTAATCATATGTACATGTAGTTGGATCGATCCATTGAGATTTTATGCATGTACACAAACAGTTTGATCTTGATGGCACATACTGAACATGTACTTGACGGTACATATTTTCCTCATATAAAATACCTGATATTACGTACATGTGCATGTGTGTGTTGGGTGGTGACCGTCCGGTAGGATGACCTTCAGCAATTAACGCGGCATATAGTTACGAGAAAAATATATTTCGTCAAGTGAGTGTGAAAATTACATTCTTGAAAAGGTTAAGACTAAAACGTACAGTATGATTAAGCAATCGATGTAAATATGCAAAGACATAATCTTAAACCGTACTAGTGCATGCAGGCGATACATGTGTAAACAAACTTACGATAAATACTAAAAGTACTAAAGTTCTCAATTTTTGTTTTCAGCAAAAGGAAAGTGAGATGGTCTTAAGACCATTTGAGACGTAGAAACATACGAGAGCGGTGAACTTTGATTATTTACTGAATCGAAACACTCAAACAAGGTAGATATAAGTAGTATCGAATGGCGGTCATGCGCTTAGAATTAAGACAAATGAAACTTATATGTTATATTTATGCATTATACTGCTAATCCTATTGTATGCGTACTTCTACAAATATATCCCTGATTCGACTCAAAAAAGGAAGAATTAAAACACTTCCTCGTTCGATTTTTATACATTCATGAATGTACAAATACAACCCGCTTCAAATTAACAGAGTATGTTGCATGCTTGACATGCCATGCAGGTATGTATAAGTGCGCGGCTATGGTGCACTGTTCTTTACACAATTTACATGTAGTTTCAATCAAAATTTAAGTGTACAAGTTTTGATTAGAGGAATCTAAATTTTTGTGATCGAAGGACAGGGATCTCGTTCGCAGTCCATCTTTGCAAGTCAAGAGTTTCTGATGGGTTTACATGTATGTAGAGCGGAGCGGATCAAAAACCCTTGATTTGGGAAGATGTTCGCAATCGGCAAATATACATGTAAAATATATAACATAAATTTGGTCAAAACACAGCGTGCTCACACTCCAATCATTTAATAGGTTTTTTTTTTTGTTTGGTTTTTTTTTGCTACACTATCGATCACTCGGTTCATTTAAATGGGTCTATTGCTTGTACCGAAATATATCTAAACTTCTCGAAGCGTCGTCGACTAGGACAAGATAAAAAAGGGGAAAAGGAAAAATTACTTTTATAGAAACATTTAATTTGATTTACATCCTCGACTTATAGCGAGCGCAGCTCGCCGGCGCCGGCGAGCGAAGCGACCTCGAAGAACCAGTGCGCGCGGGAAAAAGAACGAGTTAAACCTACAGCTTCAACAAGAAAAATTTTGTGTCTACATGTACGTCCCATAGTGCTCTCTAATGTTTTTTTCCCGTGGTGCTATATGCCAAAAATGGCTAACATTTAACTCGTAATTAATTGAGGTTTGAAGAGACGTTCTAAGTAGCGCACAAGCTTTGGTGAGACCCAAGAGATTTTTGCGTGGACCCTGAGGTCCACGCAGAAAATATATAAGCGAGGTTAAACCGGATGCACTGGGGAAAATTTAGCTTGCAAATGAGCTAATCTGGTTCCTGCGCGACATTATGGGTAGCTAAGGGAACCAGGCTAGCACACGTGTATCTGAACCGGGATCGGGATTTCATGCCATATATGCACATGTTCATTGTCGGACAAACCGATCTCACACCGGTGATAATGCGAGAAATAAATATCTCTGTCAGTTTCTATTTGTGTCCATATGAGGCATCTGGCAAATTTAACTTTTTGCGCACGCATTGCGCCTTGCACTACTTGATTTACTATGCAGTGACATCTTCATGTAAATCTTTATTTACGCTTACATGATGATAAAATGCTGTACATGCGTAAGAATATTAACCGGAAGTATATCTCGCGTACTAATAGCAAAGCTTATTTTAGCTGCAGGTCAGTAGCTCACGGTCTGAAAAAATTCGGACAAACGACCTGGGAGCTACAGTGCCACCTACTGAAAAAATTGTGCATTCATTGCGCACAAAAGCGTGCGCTAGTTATGGACTGATTAAGTAAACCTTATTTATACGCAAATTCTGTGAAAACAATTAGTACAATTAAATTCCTAATGCAGTTATATACAACTTATATCGTCACTTTACTTGCCTCTGATAGTCTTTTAAACACCATCACCAGCCCCGTAAAGTGAAGTGGTGCAGTTTGTTTACATGTAAAAATGGCGACTATCGATCTCGATGTAAAGGATGACTGCACTTAAGGACATGCGATATTTGCGAGAAAATAAACGTTTAAAGGAGAAGAATTTTTCTTTCAATTGCAGAAATGGTCAACATCTAAACTGCAACTTTACGTAATTGCGTTAAATAAAAGTATGTTGTTACCAAGTACTAAATTGTTTTCATAGGCGGGGGTCATCACGATTTCTTGAATCTCCATACGATAATGAGGACGCCCACTTTTATACTGACTTCATACATAGTCAGCGCATGTTTGTCTATTGTTCTCCGTTAAACAGTAGTTGTATATTTGCATTATTTAAATTATGTCGAAAGGAGATTAATAGACAAACATGCGCTCATTGTTCAAATGAGAAAAAAACTACTTCTTCTTACTTTTGCTTTCCCTGTTGTAACCAGGGGTTGGTACATGTTGAATATTATAATTCACCACGTGGTTTCTCCCCTCAGGTATCTTTGTGAATACAAAATTATATCACGTGACGTGTAAGGTAGCATGTTATGTGCTAACTAGACAATGTTTTCGAACACGTTAAGTTGTCAAGCATTGATTTAAAGTCTTCTGTACTTACACGGGCGTGATCTTATTGTTGAAACTATAGTAAATAGAATACTTGTACCATATAGAATAGAAAGGGCTGTGGTGAAAGAGTGATCACATAATTTTTGTACATGGCATTGTTATTCATACTAGTCTAATTTTAGAACCATTCTGATAATGTCAGCTCCACCTCTCATGTATATTAATATCAATCTTATGTTCGATCAAGGGCAGATAAGCGAAAATTCTTTTTTCGAAAATTGTAAGGAGAAAAACATAGAATGAGCTTATTGTATCACAGTCTAAAATCTGAAATCATGTTGGATATTGACTAGACTCTTTAAAAAATTAACAAAAGTGATATTAGGTTAAGAAATAAACGCAACAGAAGCGACCGAAAAGTGCCCAAAACCTGGCGCTAAGTGCAGTCATCCTTTTACATACATACTTGATTTTCCGAGGTCGGTAGCTTGTTATAGAGAAAGACTGAAGCAAGTAAAGAGATGATATCAGTTGTAAATTGCCTGAGGAATTTAATGGTACAATTGTTTTCACAGAATTTGCGCATAAATAAGGTTAATCAGTCCAAAACGAGTTTGATTTAATTTGTTTTACTCTTTACTACTGTTATATATAGTAGGTTCGTATAATAGAATATTCTGGATTATTCTAAAGTGGTCAGTTATTCTTTCTAGAACATTCTTGAGGGTCCAGGTAATTCATGTAACTTCTTGTACATATAATTTCTAGAATTTGCTAGATTTATATTTTAGTATAAATAACCTGTAAACAGTGCTCATAAGGAAGACTCTCATTTGAACTCTGGTTCGAAGACATTAAACTGAGAACAGTTATCTAATTACTGGGACATTGTGATTTGATCAACGGACACTCTTTAGTTAGGATTCTAATTATAGTGTAAGTTGTATTTTGTATTTATATATATATTACTGTAAATAAATTATTTAGTTTAAAGTTTAATCTTTGTGATTGATCTTTGCTGGAATTCAGGGTTAGTCTGACCCATAACAGAATTGGGGGCTCGTCCGGGATACGAATTTCGTTAATTTACAGATTGAGTTTAATTGTGTTGTTTTGTTAAATTAATATTTTAATTATCCAGCAGAAATCAACATGGTATTTTCGGTCACAGACTTTCTTGCCTCGCCAGAGGTACAGGTTTTTGAAACTTTGAAAAAGGATGACTTGATCGCTTAAGGTATGCACTTTGGTTTAGATGTAAGATCTTCAATGAAGAAGCAAGAAATTAAAATTAAAGTTGCAAACAAATTAGTAGAGGAAAGCATTTTTGAGACACAGGAATTTATTAAATTAGAATTAGAAACTTATAAAATGTCAGAAATGCAGCATCAAGTAGAGTTAGAAAAAACCCAATTAGAACGAGAAAAATTATAAAGAGAAGACCGAGAGCGTGAAAGAAAATTTGAATTAGAAAAAGTTAAAATTAGACAGACAAGAACGAGAAAAAGAGCGTGAACTGAACTTTGAGTTGGAGAAACTAAAATTACAGCAGACAGCAGAACATTCCTCTATTAGGCCTGAATTTGATGCAGCTAAAATATTAGATTAGTTCCAAAATTTCAGGAAAAATCTGTAGATAAATATTTCCCTTTATTTGAAAAAATAGCAGAAAATCTGAAATGGCCGCAGAAGGTTTGGTCAACTATGCTACAAAGTGTTCTTATTGGCAAAGCAGCTGAGGTATACTCTGCTCTTGGGGTAGCTGAGAGTTCGGACTATGAACACGTTAAGTCAGTTTTTTTAAGGGCATATAAATTAGTACCCGAAGCGTATAGACAGAAGTTTAGAAAGTATAAAAAGTTCGATAATCAAACATTTGTTGAATTCTCACGAGAGAAAGAAGATTTGTTTGATCAGTGGTTTAGGTCAAAGAAACTTGATAAAACTTTTTCTAATTTACGTCAAGTCATTCTGTTAGAAGAGTTTAAGGATTGTGTTCCTCAAGATTTAAAAACACATTAAGAAGATAAGAATGTAAAAACTCTGAGGAGGCAGCAGTCATATCGGATACTTTCACTCTTTCTCATAAAAAGAATTTTTTCACAAGATCTCAAAATAACAATTATTCTAAAAGTCCAGACTCTTATAACAAGAGTGTTGTAGAGTATCAGTCTTCCACAAGTTCCCAGTCTTCACCACAAGGTGGTTCTAGGTCCGGTCCAGGACGTTCTGAAGGTTCTTCTGGAATAGGATCGCTTCCTACTTGCAGTTATTGCAAAAGAAAAGGTCATCTTATAAGTGAATGTTTCAAACTCAAAAGAAAAAATGACCTTGACAAACATCAACCACTTGCCTGTGCTACAGTTGGAGGTGATCAAGGAACCTTAGTTTCGTTTTGTTTTGACACTCCTGAAGTTCAGGGTTCAAAGTCCAGTTCTACTGATTCTATGAAGGATTATAAGCCCTTTTTGTCCCAGGGATTTGTGTCACTTGATGACTCCGCAAAACTCACCCTGTTAAGATTTTGAGAGATACTGAGGCTGCACAGACTTTATTGTTAGAGGGTGTACTGCCTTTGTCTGAGCAGACCTTTACTGGTAGGACAGTTTTAATACAGGTTGTGGAGCTCGGTGTCATTAATGTTCCCCTGCATAGAATTTGTTTGAAGTCAGATTTAATTACTGGACATGTTACTGTAGGTGTTCGACCTACTCTTCCTGTTCCAGGCGTTTCTTTATTGCTAGGCAATGATTTAGCCGGTGAAAAGGTTGTACCCGATCCTATAGTCTGTGAGAGAGTTACGTCCAATGTCACTTCAGATGATGTAGATGATGATTTATATCCAGCCTGTGCTGTTACTAGAGCGATGGCCAGAAGACGAGAAATGGAGGCTGACCATTCTACAGGTGCAGTTACGAAAGATTCCTCAACTGATATTGATTTAAATGACGCTTTCTTTTCCAATATAGATGATTATAAAACTAGCACTGAACCACAAAATATTAGAAAAATGGTAAAGAATATACCATTACCTAGATTTATCGGCAATGATGATAAGTTAAATCTACCATTGAAACAAGAAAATGACATCCTCAGCCGAGAGCAATTACTTGCTGAACAACATACAGACCCTAATATCATTCAATTAAGTGAAAGAGCCCTTCCACCAGAAGAGGTCATCAAAGTCGGAGAATGCTTTTTCCTGAAGGATGGCATCCTTAAACGAAAATGGCGACCACCTGAGGCTTCCCCTGATGAAGTGTGGCGTGTTGTTTACCAGATAGTAGTCCCATCTGTGTATCGTAGGGACATCATGGCTATAGCTCATGAAACTCCTATGGCAGGTCATTTAGGTGTCAATAAGACTTGTCATAAAATTTTGAGTCATTTTTATTGGCCTAAGTTGCGAAAGTATGTTTCTGAATTTTGCAAGTCTTGCCATGTTTGCCAGATGGTAGGTAAACCAAATCAGAAGATTCCATCTGCACCTCTCCAACCAATTCCAGCATTTGAAGAACCTTTTAGCCGGGTATTGGTGGATAGTGTATGACCTTTGCCTAGGACTAGATCCGGAAACCAGTATTTACTTACCATCATGTGTACATCGACACGATTTCTAGAAGCCATATGACTTAGGAATATCAAGGCAAAGACCATAGTTGAGGCCCTAACCAAGTTTTTCAGTTTTGTGGGGGCACCTAAGGCAATCCAGTCTGATCAAGGTTCGAATTTCATGTCAGGATTGTTCCAGCAAGTTATGCATGAGTTGGGAATTAAGCAGTATAAATCAAGTGCCTACTATCCAGAATCCCAGGGCGCGTTGGAACGTTTTCATCAGACACTTAAAACAATGCTGAAGACCTATTGTTACCAGTATGAGAAAGACTGGTGCTGAAGGAAAAGTGGCTGACTGAGACTAGTGATCTTAATCTTTTAGCTTATGTGTCTGATTTTAAAGAAAAACTTTACAATGCTTGTAAATTAGCACAGGAAAATCTAAAAAAAAAAATGAAAGTATGGTATGACAAAAATGCTAGAAATCGTAATTTTAAGCCAGGAGATAAGGTTCTTGTATTTCTACCTATTCCTGGACATCCTTTACAGGCCAGATATTATGGCCCTTATGAAATTGAAAGTAAGATTAGTGATGTAAACTATGTAGTTAGCACACCAGATAGACGAAAACAAAAACAAGTGTGTCACATTAATGTTAAAAGAATATCACGAAAGGTGTGACCGAAATCTTGTCAAACCAGTTTCCCCTTTAGCCAATGTTAAGAAAGTTCAAAATTGTATTGAAAGTGATATGGGTATTGATATAAATGAGAAAGATTGTAATCAGAGTGCCCGTTTACAAATTTTTGCTGATTTTGACACCAAAGTTGGACATTTGAGCATTCACCAAAAAGAACAAGTTAAAAAGGTGGTGGATGAATATCAACAACTTTTCTCTGATGTCCCAAAGAAAACAAATGCAGCTTGTCATGATGTCATAGTGGGCGATGCTTTACCTATCAAACAACATCCTTATCGACTAAATCCCATAAAGTTGCAGTACCTAAGAAGAGAAGTACAATGCATGTTGGACAATGACATTATTGAGCCAAGTAAAAGTAACTGGAGCTCACCATATATTCTTGTACCAAAACAGGACGGTACTTATCGATTATGCACCGATTTAAGAAATGTGAATTCCGTCACGAAAACTGATTCCTACCCAATTAGTAAAATTGATGACTGTATTGACAAAATAGGAAATGCCAAGTTTGTCAGTAAATTTGACAAGTTGAAGGGTTACTGGCATGTTCCATTAACAGAAAAAGCAAAAGAGATTTCCGCTTTTGTAACTCCAGATGGAGTTTACCAGTATAAATTAATGCCCTTTGGCATGAAAAACGCACCAGCTACGTTCCAAAGAATGATCCATTCCCTTCTCCAGGACCTCGAAGGATGTGAGGCTTACATTGACGATGTCATCATATACAGCAAAACATGGGAGGAACATCTTCGAATCATGTGTGTATTATTTGACATTTTAGCTAAAGCAAACTTAACAGTGAACCTTGTAAAAAGTGATTTTTGTCATGCTTATGTAGAATACTTGGGTCATAAAGTAGGTCAAGGTCATGTTACTCCAATTAAGGCTAAAGTGGAGGCTATTGCAAAGTTTCCGATTCCTACAAACAAGAAAGAATTAATGAGATTTTTGGGCATGGCAGGATTTTATAGAAAATTTTGTCCCAACTTCTCCTCTGTAGTTTATCCACTCACTAATCTTTTACAAAAGATGGTTAACTTTGAATGGACAAAAGACTGCGAGAAATCATTTTCTAAAATAAAATCTGTCCTTATTAGTAGTCCAGTTCTCTCAACTCCAGATTTTTCTAAGCAATTTAAGGTATCCGACCCATATTAGGACCTTATTTTTCTAACCCTTGATATCCATCATGTATTAAATTCTCTGATTTTAATTCAAAGCTTTTTAGAGTAAAAAAAGATTTACCAAGAGAAATTTTCAAAAATATTACTAAATAAGCAGTAATTAATTGATGAAGATTGCATTATGGTCTATGGGGACAAGCACATTTTTTTAAATAAAAAATTAAATACTAATAATATCAATAAATGCTTTGGTGAAAAGATGAATTTATTCCTTAGGAGTATAAAAACTACTTAAAATAAATTTTACACCGTATATATTTTTAAAAAATTGATTTTTATAGACTAAAATCAAAGGGGGGCAACTCTTCAAGAAAAGGAAAAGTTCATTAATTAGGACACATTCCACTCCTACATGCTGATACTTAAATATGAAAAATATGTCCAAGTATACTGAGTATTAAGCCCATACATATATGTTATGCATCCAGATTCATTGAATCTGGTTCTATTATGGATCGGATACCTTAAGCTTACTGTTGATGCTAGTGATGTAGGAATCGGGGCCGCTTTGTGATAGTGTAGATATGGTTGTTTCTTATTTTTCTAAGAAACTTACCAAATGTCAACAAAATTATTCTACCATAGAAAAGGAATGTCTTGCTTTGTTGCTAGCTTTACAGCATTTTGAAGTTTATTTAAATGTTACTGTACATCCTATCCTTGTATATACAGATCACAACCCCCTGACATTTTTGCATAAATTGCCAAACAAGAATCAAAGAGTTACTAGATGGAGTTTGTTGTTACAAGAGTATAATATAATTATCAAACATATCAAAGGTAAATACAATGTTATTGCAGATGCCTTGTCAAGAGTATCATGATTATTATTTGTCGTACTTTTGTATTTGTTTAATTAGACAAAACAAGTTTTCATTGGCACTCAAACTTTTTTAAGGGGGAGGTGTTATATATAGTAAGTTCGTATAATAGAATATTCTGGATTATTCTAAAGTGGTCAGTTATTCTTTCTAGAACATTCTTGAGTGTCCAGGTAATTCATGTAACTTCTTGTACATATAATTTCTAGAATTTGCTAGATTTATATTTTAGTATAAATAACCTGTAAACAGTGCTCATAAGGAAGACTCTCATTTGAACTCTGGTTCGAAGACATTAAACTGAGAACAGTTATCTAATTACTGGGACATTGTGATTTGATCAACGGACATTCTTTAGTTAGGATTCTTATAGTGTATGTTGTATTTTTGTATTTATATATATATATATATATTACTGTAAATTAATTACTAAGTTTAAAGTTTAATCTTTGTGATTGATCTTTGCTGGAATTCAGGGTTATTCTGACCCATAACACTACATAGTAATTCCAAAAGAAAACTTATTTGTAAAAGAATATTGAACAGAGGATGCTTAGAAAAAATGTTCTAATCGTATTTCATTGTCTTGTGTCCACCTTAAAATTGTAAATATACGGTAATAAAATAAAAGATAAGCCTTTTGAACGTTCTTGTCAATATATTTCAAAACCTTCGAGAATAATTTTTTAACAGCATGTGTATCGATTTATAAGAGCTTTCGTCGTTTTTGGATAATGGAGACTGTTTCTTTAAACCAGATACCAAATCCCTGATGTTATAAAACTTTTTTACATACTCGTACTTAAAATAGTACTCCGTACTCCTGGTACATTATGTGTTCCGCTGAGTACGACTTAAAATCCGAGGTTATAACAGTTTTGGGGTACGTTCTCCACTGAGTACTTTTTGGTGTATGCTGCAAAAACTGGTGGGAAAAATTACGTTTCAGGAGTAAGATAGATCACGGTAAATCAAGTAAATAATCCTGGCATGTAGGCAAACTGCACATACATTTGAATGAGTTCTTCATAAATAAAATGTTGGCTTAAACTGTGACATTTTCAATTATGAAAATCTACTTTATTTAGGCACATTACTAAAATCAGATTTCACGGATATACCCAAATATTGACTGATACTACCTAACGTCTAATGTATAACCATTATCCCGTCCTGGTCAACCATACACCGTATATCTTCTGTTCAATGGTACTGAATCCACAGTACCACACTGTACTCTACTGCGCAAATGCATCAAATTTAAATTGTTTCATGATCAGCAAATGCTATGATCTCTCAGGCAGATTGAATTTTTTTAATCGGGTAAAACTTGAAATTAAATACAGAACAACTTTTTGATACACATTTACACATCCAGCGAAAAAATTTGTATTGTAAAAACTTTAAGTTGAGAATCCATCTAAAATATCATGAGTTTGGTACAGATTTGAAATGGTTATTTTTTGGTGGTTAGTCATGTGATATGGAACGGTCAATGTATGGAGTTACTTGTTCTAAAAGAATAACTCGTTTCATTTTACTATATTATCCGACAACTTACATACTTTGTAAATGTGTAACCTAGGATTTTTACCATTAAAAGAGTGTGCGTACGCAACACTAGACCAAAGGCTCTTATTGGTCACCTGAGTATAATGAGCGGATAACGATTCATAGAATTTCATAATAGTATGATAGATAAATGCAACAATAATCTGTTTTAGACAAACATATTGCACACACTAGATTCATCAGGTGGTGAAGGATCAAAGAAATGAAATAGGTGTGATATTTAAAGATTTTAATTTTTTTTTTAATTTCATTTAATAAATTGAGAACGTAGAAGTAAAACACGATGATTATATAATCACGGCGGACTAAATTCATTATTCCCAGCTAAATTTTATCAAACCTATGCTGACCTAAACTGGAAATATAAGAATACACAATAATATAAATTCATGATATCTTAGAAAGTTTAAACAACACAGAACATTTGATAACAGTAGTATTACACGAAGGATAACTCGTTCATGTTTGTTCGCATTTTTAGGGTTAAATCCCAGTTACCAAATTTTTCCCTCCATATAGAGGTATGTTATTTTAATGAAGCGTAATAAAGACATTGCAGTTAAAAATATGATAGGCCAGTCAGAAAATGAGTGTATAGGTTCTGTTGAATAAGTCATTTGTCTGATTGTCTGAAAGGAAAACAATCCGGGTATATGGGGATTCCAGGCAGAATTGCTGTATTTCAATTTAACTGCAACATTCAGTAGTAATTAATAAAAAATATATATAAATTATGCGAAATTATTGCCCACCAGTATATGTATTGAAATTCTTAAATGACGTGAAAACGGAATTTAAAATGTACATTTTCTTGCATACTAACAGTTACTAACACAACAACTGACCCAATTCAACGCAAAACCTTATAAAAATCAACTAGAATTTAAATATATAGGGAAAAAAACAGCATAATGAAAATAAGTTCATAAATGGTTTAATTTTTACTTCAGGTCTCTCAACAATTAGATTTAATTCAAAACACAAGTACACTTATTAAATTCTAATTAAATTAAAGCCTCACCATTTGTGGTAATAATGACTTCAAACCTAAAATATTATTATTTTTTTCAGGAATACAACCTTGGGCAATACAGCTCATCAGTTTACAATAATTCACATATTACATTAATTGTCCTGCTATACAGTATTTGAATTACAAAACCTGGCGTATGAATACATACAATGTACGACTACAAAAAATACCTAAATTGTTCGCACCATTTAAAATCTGACAATTTACAAGATATCTATAAATAATTTTCTTTGAAAACATTGCTTTATAAATACATTACATCGAATTTATCGATTATTTTCAAGACCTAAATTTGGTCAGCGTTGTTGATTTGGTCCAGACACTATTTCACTTCCGGTTTGCCCGAGTAACTGCATAGAAGAGTTGATTAAAATTAACTCCCAAAAACCTGATACTACTATTATATATAGCATGTAAGAAGGAATTATACAGAATCTCATGATTTTTAATAGCTACATGTATATGTAGAAAAATAAAATTCATGTGGGCGAATTATGGAAGCGTATGTTTCATAGACAGGCAGAGCCTAGATCGATTATTCTGTATAAAAAGTGGACTTAAGATGAAACTCGTCAACCTTTCATTCCAACCCTGAAAATTCATTTGAATGTTCCTTGACAAATCTCATTTGTGTGTATTTACAAGTCTCATGTTTTCATGATATGAAAATACATGGACATTTGAAGCAATAATGAACACATCAAATGCAGTTTATCTATGATGTGAGCAATTCTATCAACCAATAAATCATTTAAAGAGATTCGCTCCTTAGGTTTTGGGTATAAACAATAAATATGGTCGTACATATTAAGCATTGTATCATTTAAATGTGTAAAGTGTTAATTCCTGCGCTTGCGCGGGATATCATCTAGTTTTAGAGGAAATTTTAGGAGTCCTAAGCAAATCCATTAAAATGTATGCATTTATAAACATTAAGAGTGTTATAGAATTTGTGCATTCGACAAAACTGGTGGAGGTCCGGAGACTTCGTATAGATATTGCTGCATTGACAAAAGCAGTTAGTCAAGGAGATATGATGAAAATTCAGTGGTGTTCTGGGCAAAAACAGCTTGCAAATTGCCTGACAAAATCAGGAGCAAATGGTGTATGTGTTCTGGAAATCCTTCAGACAGGACTGATGTTACCAGGCCTTGTGTTTCAATAGATAACATTACTGTTATTCAACCAGAAACGTTTAAATTAATTCTGAAATTTTGTCATTTTTAATTTTGTTTACCTGTAAATTATGCTCAAAATGAAAAAAAGAAATAATTTGCAAGTTTACTTAATATGTATTAAGACAAGAGTAATAACTCTGATTTATGTTTAACTTATCTCTCCCTAAGGGAGCTCTTTATTTTGTAAAGGCTACTTTAGTGTTGAGGCGGAATAGTAAAGCACATTGTCTAACACAGGAGGGGAGGAGGGATTTTTACATAGGAATATATAGAGAAAAATCTTGAACAAAACCATTTGCCTAGAAAAGCTGTTACTTTAGTAAAAACAACTTTAAAAAGTGTAGATATTCGTTAAAATCAAAATCTTGAGAAGAAGTGTGGGGTCACATTCTGGATCCAATATGCTTAAAAAAAAACATTTTAATTCACAAAAACTGAAATGTTATAATATATGATTTTACTTATATACAAGCATTTTGACAAATTGCTGATTCTTTAAGACTTTGGCCCCTGGACGATTTTTGGGCCTCCATTAAGCTGATTTTATCATACCTTTTGTTGCTAAGGTGAGCAATGTGGTTCACGGACCTCTTGTTTTGCTGGGTATTGAGACCTGACCAGCTAATTGGGGGGTTTTAAATGAGAGATCATTTTGAACCTTTTAAGATTTACGATTTGCTTTCAAATTAAGGTTTCCGAAGTTTGTATGTTTAAGACCATTGCTATTTAGTTTCGATTTTAATGTGTGTTTATTAAAGCAATCTGCTTTAAAGAAAGAAAAAAAAATGAAAATAAAGATGGTTTTGGAAAAAGGAATTAAGTTCTACTTAGGTCTTTAACAAAAAAAGGACATGGCTCTTTAACATCCCATGATACCAGTCATTTCTGAGAAAATAAACCGCTTATTATATATCTGTGAATATTCTCTATGTAAAATCAAAATGAATGTACATGGTATTCTATCTAACTGTAAAATAGTTTCCGTGCTATCTGTCCATGTTGAAACTATTCACTGCGGCATTCGAATTTCCTCATTTTTAAAATCGGAAAAGATCGGGGGCCCGTTTCACTAAAAGGCGTAAGATACGACAAAACTTAAGATAGGCCTTAGGGCGTACGCCAAAATTTAGTCCGGCGTAAATTGCGTTTCACTAAGAGTCGTACGCCTGTCCGTAAATACTGGTATCGGACTAAGTTAAGGTCAGACATACGTACTTGGAAACAAGCTTATGCACGTGCGCATACAGATTAAAAACCGAGTATACATGTGTCACACTCATATTTTCACTGTTTACATGTTTTTACATATTTTCATTCAGTTTCATATAAAGCGTTTATTTCAATATTTCACATTGACCATAACGATGATTTTATAACTCTAAATCTATAATTTTTTAAACTGTGAATTTGCAATTGTCTAATATAAGATTTTATTTTTTTCATTCTGTTTATTTTTAAAATCAATGGTTTTGAAAGTTGGAGATTACTTAACTATTTTATAACCAAGACACATGTACTAAGCAAATTCTTTCTATTGTGACATTTGGCATTGTTTATTTATCCTAAGTCAATTTTGTGTCTTCTTACACTCAATTTTCTTTGATGTCACTAATTTCTTTGTTATCCAATATGTGTGAAGCAATTTACTGTCTAAACACCAGGTGTCATACATAGACTCTTATTTACTCAAGTTGAGCCCCTTTAGCAAAAATGTAGTTCTTACTTAGTCTTAATTATTATTACGCGTTAATCGTCTTTTTACTTATTTTTTTCTAAACCTACGCAATGGTCACTAATGTCATTGGTCAGTTTTTCAAGAACTAAAATTTTCCGACAGGCGAGAGTTGGGCTATGCGCGTCACTTACTAGATTGCGCTCTATGAATAAATACATATCTTCATCGCCCACTCTCTGCCTCTTTTTCAAGCTTCTCAGATACAACCTATTTATGATCGTCAAAAGAAGTAAACATTGTCTCAAAAAGGATAGGGAAAAGAAATTATATCTACCCAAACCGTGAGAGACAGAAAGAGAACGGTTGAGACACATGTGTAAATATTTTTTGTTGTTGTTAAATTATGCTTTCCTGTAGCTTAATCATTTAAAGAAAAGTGTATTTGTTT
>WFKH01011925.1:34370255-34402244 GCA_016163765.1 Magallana hongkongensis | reverse complement strand
AGGAGTTCATTTTTTTTTCAACAAATGAATACGGAAACATCTTTTAAAATATTTTTTTTTCTACCAATTTAGCCCAAAAGGCCTAAATGTTTTTAAAGTAGGCCTTAACCCAGGTAGTGTGAATAAGTATGTGCATATTTACACTACCTGGGTTAAGGCCTAGTATGAAACAATTGGTGTGTGTTTTTGCATAAAATAAAATACAGAAAAATCTTTTAAACTCTTTTTCTCAACACATATTTTGCCAGAAAGTCTAAACTTTGTGTGGAAGCATAATCAAGTGAGATGGGTTCAGGTTTGTTCCAATTTCGGCCCTCAGGGGTATGGTGGAGCAATATGGTGTGGTTACATTTTTAAAAGCAATAAATAGAAATAATCTTAAATTAAAAAAAAAAAAACAACAACAACAAACAAAAGAGTCTAAAGTATAAGCATACTAATACATGTACATGTATTTTAAGAGAATTTGATTTTTTTAGACAGGATTTTATCTACCTAGTCAAGATATTTTGTATTTGATACCATAAAGTTGATTTCATAAGACTGCTGTTGTGTTGGATTGTGTTTACCTGGTTCACATTTAGTATAAACAATCATTGATTAAGCAGAATAAAATAAATACATGTAAACAGTATCAAAAAGGCCTTGTAACTAACATGAACTTGAATTTATACAGAAAAGATAGCCTGACAATACTAAAAGGAAATATAGCACCAAAATCATATTTTAATTTTTTTTTTTAAACAGTTTTATGCTTTTCTTGATTAATTGAACAAAAAAATAAATATCCATAAAAGAAATATTCAAGGCAAGAAAGTGACCATCTCAATGTTGATAAGTTTTTTTTAAAAACAGTTTCAAAAAGGCCTTGTAACTAACATGAACTTGAATTTCTACAGAAAAGATAGCCTGACAATACAAAAAGGAATAATAGCACCGAAATCATATTTTAGACTTAAAAAAAAAACAGTTTTATGTTTTTCTTGATTAATTGAAAAAAATTAAATATGCATAAAAGAAATATTCAAGGCAAGGAAGTGACCATCTCAATGTTGATACGTTTTTTTAATCAACAAGTCTGAGATTTCACAATTTTTTTTTGAAAATCTGTGCCTTTACGTCATTTAAAGATTAAGCTAAGTTTGAAAAACAAGATCTCTTTAATTAATGATTGCACTTCTATAAATTCTACAAATGTACAAATGACTAAAATGACTTTCAAATTATTTTTGTATTACAAACCTGCAATCTAACATCTTATAAATCAGGATCAAACAATAGCCATTCCCAAATATACCAGCTACAGTTCTATCTTAAATCGCTGTTATCTAAAATTAAGGTGAATGAAATTTTTATCTTTGGCGTAATGGTTTTCTTATTTTTAATATCTAATCGCGTTCGTGACCCTAGGGATTTTTTATAAAATTATTTATTTTTTACAAATTTAAACTCGATATTCTTGACAAGAGAGAATGGTTATGTCATTACTGCATATTTAAATTTCTACTTTAAAGTTCAACGATGACTGTTGAATAAGAATTGTGATTGTCGATTGTTTTCGAATGTTTATGTATGTGACCTTATAGTTTGTCTTTTGATCTTGTTTGTTTTAAAAGCTTTAATGAAGTTTATTTTTTTCTTTTGAGGTGTTTAATATTTTGTCGATTTCAAATTTGGTGTAAATACAGTCTAAAGAATATAGAAAGTAAAATTTTGACATAAACAAGTTATCATGGACATGCAACAAATTTGAAATTTACATAAGATCAGTACTTAAATATCAATGCCTATGATTTAATTGCATATGCTTATAGGTAGTGGAGAGCAGTAGTGATTATTGCTTGATACCAAATCAAACAGTTCAGTTTGTCACAAGCTGCCCTAATAAAGATAAAGAGTGGAGGGAACGAGTAGTAATGAAAAATTGTATAGCGTATGCCAACATGTGCAACGGGACCTACGAGTACCACTGTCTAATCGACACGAATTTTAACAAATTAGTTGAAGTGTGTGCGGAACGAAAAATTATCCATTTCGGTAAGTTTTTTGCTTTAAAAAATATATTTTCTTTGAACTTTAATGGTTTGAAATGGTTTTAACGACTGTTATTATTTTTTTTCTTAGATAACTCTATATTACATAATAATGTATGTAAAAATAATGTATGTTATAATCATGTTAAAATACAATATTATTATGGTCTAATTATCACTTTTGAGCTCATCTTCCATCCATCGACTATTCTATATTCCTGACATTTTCGACTTCCTGTCCAAACAGTTTGGCCAATTGAAACCATAGACTTCCAAATTTGGTTCTAAGCACTACATGATTAATTGCTTTAAGCCAAAATTAAGGTTACTATATGCAGGGAAATATTCGCTCCTTTTTATTTTTTCCCCTTTCCCCCTGAAAAAAAAAGTAGGCGGATTTAAAATATTCTCCTCGAGTACTATTTGACAGCAGAAAATTATGTTAAAGCATCCTCAAGTAGCTGTGAAAATCATTACCCCAGAGGGTACAGTGGGGCCACAATGTGACCATGGGTCGAATTTTTACATAGGAATATATAGAGTAACTCTTTAAAAGCCTTCTCTGAAACAAATCAGCCAGGAAAATTGAAACACGTGTAAAGGCATCATCAGGTAGTGTAGATTCAAAGTTTTGAGAATCATGACCCCGGTGTAGAATGAAGCAACAAGTGAGGTCGATTTTTTAAACATAAGAATACTTAAATTTAATCTAAGTAAATCTTATTCTCAGAAACAAATCAGCCAGGAAAGCTGATGAATTTTGTGTGAAAGCATTCTCAGGTAGTGTAGATTCAGGTTTGTGCAAATCATGTTCGTCTAAGGGTAGAATTGGGCCACACTGGGCGGGGTGAATGTTTACACAGGAATATATATAGAGACAAATCTTTGAAAATATTTTTTTTAAATCGTAATCGGCCAGAATATCTAAAACTTGTGAGAAAGCATTTTCAGTTAGTGTAGATTCAAACTTGTGAATATCATGATCTTCCGGGGGTAGGCTGGGGCCACAATAGGGAGGGGACCAAAACTTACATAGGAATATAATTTTGGACAAAAATCTTTGAAAAAAACAATTGCCCAGAAAAGCTATGACTTTAGTGAAAGCAACCTTAGATAATGTAGATTCAAATTCGTTTAAATCAAAATCTTGAGGAGTAGAGTGGGGTCACATTGGGATCCAATTTTTCAAAGGAAAACATTTTATTTATTCACAAAAACTAAAATGTTATAATATATGGTTTTACTTATATGCAATCATTCTGACACATTGCTGATTCTTTGAAATTGTTTAGACAATGGCCCCTGAACGAATTTTTGGCTTCACAAGGGGTGCAAAGTTTGATGTAGGTTTATCCCATTTAAAAAAAAATTGTTTCGAATCTTTCTGAGAACTGAAATGCTCAGTTATGTATATGTTGTGATATGACTGTAGAATCATCCTCTAAGGAAAGGCTTAAGAATACCCAAGGGTAAAATGGATTCTCATTTATACAGGATCGACATGTATTATACTCTATTGCTCAGATAGTTTGTATAATGACTCCATTAAGCTGATTTTATCATACCTACTATTCAACAGATGAGCGATGTGGCATATGGGCCTCTTATTTTTATATGTGATACGTTTTCAGTCGATTTCTATTTGTGCGGCTTTCATTCTGTTGTTCGAGGAGAAACTGTTTAAAACTCATTTGTTTAATAAAACCGAATACAATTCGAGTACGCTTTCGCACAGAGTTTCGTTTGCATTGTGACGTAATCTTTTTGCTTGATTGACCCCATGGCGTTATGGTTTTAGCTGCAGATATTTAGCAAATATTGTCAAAAATAGCTTGTTCGAGGCGTAAAATTGATATTTCATTGTAGAATAAACATATCTTGAAGTATAAACTATATTTGGGCTCTGATCGAAAACGTGAAACGGGTTCAGCAAGCCTAGCTGCAGGTCTGTAGCTCCCGGTCTGAAAAAAATTCAGAGACGACCTGGGAGCTACAAGGCCACCAATTGAACAAATTGTATATTTATTGTGCAGAAAAACGTGCGCTAGATTTCGACTAATTAACCTTTTTTATACGCAAATTCTGTGAAAACAATTTTCATATTCATTTTTTTGTTTACAAAAATATTACAAAGTTTATATGACCGTCTTTGATATGTATTTATAGATAATTGTATTGTGCATTAATTGATACCAAAGTTTTAGCTCTAATATATCTTGTTCGCAACTAAACCGATGTTTCCGGTTTCTACCAAAAAATAAAAAAAAATTCATATAAAATAATCAGAAGCCGATATATGTGTCAGTTTTGTATAATCATTTCTCAAAAATGATTCTTCATCGACCAATCAAAAAATGCATTGGTGTGTCGAGGATCCTTAAAACATGTGTTTCAAAGTATGATATAAATATTCAATCCAGTGTCAATGTGTTCCATTGTCTTTATTTTCAACCGGCAAAATTTCAAAACAACCCTTCCCCGTGCATTGGATAAACATAAAACGTGACGCTGTTCTCTGTGCATATGGATAAAATTTTCTAGATGCTTGCAATATTTTTCTGATGATTTTAGAATACTACCAATTGATCGGAATGAACCATCTTGTTATCATTATAAATACCACTTTGGCAATCGGGTATTTACATGTAGCAAAATAAAAAAAATGTAAACCTATTTTGAAATTTTTTTTTCAAGATCATAAACAACACGCAATCAAATATATAATCACAGTAAACTAATTTTCATGTGAGCATTCATAATTTAAATATCAAGTAATATATTTATTCAATAAATGATTCGAATATAAAATGTTACATGTATTACAGAATTGCATGTGGCTATGCTAAGTTGATAAAACAGGACTATCAACAGTCTCGTTTTAAGTAATCTTTTCGTAAGTTCTTTGGTCGATACAACGACCTTGTCAGCAAAACAATCTGTGATGTTTTTTATACTAATTGTAAGATCATAATTAACCACCTAACTGTGTACGGACTTTTCCGTTTTCCCGATTACGACAAAGAGCACACGGCGGGATTGACCGGTCAGCAGAGGATGCTCATTCCTCCATGGCACCTGATTCTACATCTTTTTTAAGATATCCGTGTTCGCTTTGCTCCTGTTTTGTAATTTTCTTTTGGACTTTTGAATTTGAACACCGTTCGTTATCACTACATGTCATTGTAAAAAAAAATAACCACACACAAGCTTTTAAAAAAAACTTAATTGCATGTTATAACTTATGAGATTAATATATGCTAAACTGAAAAAAAAATGACGGCCTAATGTTGCAATGCTAGACTTTGCAGATATGCAAAAAGTCCAGTCAGTATAAATTCAAAATTGTTCGAACACAAATGTTCAATTTGTTATTGACGTCATTTATCAAATAAAAATTTTGCGGCATCGATCATTTAACCTCTCCTGAGCTGAAAGCTCATATGAGGTTTTTTAATCACATTTTTTCTGTTTTCCGTCTGTCCGTCTGTCTGTTAACCTTTCACATTTTCAACATCTTCTCAAAAACTACTGGGTCAATTTCAACCAATCTTTCCACAAAGCCCCCTTAGGCAAAGGGGATTCAAAATTGTAAAAATGAAGAACCACTCCATTTTTTAAAAGAAGATAGTTAGGAATTATTGAAATTGTTTGAGAAATTTTAAAAAAATCTTCTTACCAAGAAACTCTTGTCCAGAAAAGCTTACACTTATGTGAAAGCATCTTTTGGAAGTGTTGAAAGTTGTTAAAATCATGACGTCTTGGGTAGGGTGGACCACAATGTGGATCAAATTTGTTCATAGGAATATATACAATAAATCTTTAAAAATCTTCTCCTCAGAAATTAATAAGACAGAAAAGCTGCAACTTGGATGGGAGCATTCTCCTGTAGGATATATTCAAATTTATGAAAATCATGACCTTCGGGTGTAGGGTTAGAGCGAAGCCAAAATTAGAGGGGGGTCGAATTTTTACATAGGAATATATTGATAAAAAATCTCTAAAAATCTTCGTCTCAGAAACAAATCAGCCAGAAAAACTAAAATGGAGGCATCCTCAGGTAGTGTAGTTGTAAAGCTGTGAAAATCATGACCCCCGAGGGTAGGGTTGGCTAGGGCCACAATGTGGATCAATTTTGTACACAGAAATACCAGTATATAGAGTAAATCTTAGAAAGTCTTCTTCTCAGAAACCAATCGGTCAGGAAACTGAAACTTGGATGGAAGCATCCTCATGCTCGGTAGTGTATATTCAAAGTCATGAAAATCATGACCTCCGGGGAAATGGTAGGGCCACAATTGGTGTCGAATTTTACATAGAAATATATAGGAATATCTTAATTTTTTTTAACTAATCAGCCAGGAAAGCTGAAACTTAGATGGAAGTATCCTCAGGTAGTGTATATGTAAATGCGAAAATCATGATTCCCGGGAATAGGGTTGGACCTCAATGGGGGTCGTATTTTTACATAGGAATGTAAATAGAAAAAAATCTTTAGAAATCTTCTCAGAAACTAAATGGCAAGGAAAGCTAAAACTTGTGTAAAAGCATCCTCAAGTAGGGTTAAGATTGTTCAAATCATATCCCCCGGAGGTAGGATGGGGTCACAACGTTGAGGGGGCAAAATTTACATCTCAGGTACGTATTCCTTTGAGAGAATGTTTTTTGAATATCTTCTTCAAGAAAATAATTTGTCTAGAAAAGCAATCTTGGAAATTCGTTCAAATCAAAATTTTGATAAGTAGTGTAGGGCCACATTGGGGAACAAAGGAAAACATTTATATTATCAACAAAAACTGAAATGTTATAACATATGGTTTTACTTGTATGCAAGCATCTTGACATATTGCTGATTCTTTAAAATTGTCTAGACTTTTGACCATGGACGATTCTTGGGCCGCACAAGAGGTTCAGAATTTGATGTAGGTTCATATCCTATATATAAACAATTGTTTAGGATCTTTTATAAAAATGCAATACTCAACATGTGATGTGATTATAAATTCATCCTGTTTGAAAAGGGACTTGATTATAAACTTAAGTATACTAGTATCCAGGGGGAAAATTGTTTTTTATTTATACATGATCTACATTTATTATAGTACTTTGTCCAGATAGTTTGTATTAAGGCTCCATTAAGCTTATTTTATCTTACATATTGTCCATCAGATGAGCGATGTGGACCAGGGACCTCTTATTTTTTTTTTTCTTTTTATTAATTTTGATCTTAGTGTTATGGGACACCTGCCGATGAATAATTTGGATAAAAATACTTTGTAATCAAAATGCTTTCATTGGATTTAAAATTATTAAATTCTTAAATCATTTGACCAAAAATAAGTTTACAAAAAATTGTAAAAGACCCAGGGGGATTAGAACTCGAGACTTACAGATGCGTAATCAACGCTCTAACCAATTACTTAATGATACTTGATTTTATTGTTTATTTCGATGGGAAGTACGTCACAAAATGGAAGTGTCCCATACCACTGTAATTTTGGAGTAGAACATACATGTACAACATTTACATCAATGAATGAAATCGGTTTTTTTTTATCCATATGCGAAATTGTATTTCCAGCACAAAAGCATGCATTACATAAAATTTGTTATATTGCCTTTAACAATCGATTACAGGTTCCTGTACCGAATTCAGCTTCAGTGCTCTTCGTATAATACGAAACCAGTACAAAAACTGTTACGATTTTCCCGAAAACCCTTGCCCCAATGCTTACAACTCCACAATGGCATACAAATGTAAGTCTTTCATGTTAATTTATTGTCGACCATATTGTTTAATGGCATGTAACTAGCATTTCATTGATTATTCATTTATTGTCTTTTACAGTGTATAATCCATTTCAAAGTTCTTTTTGTCTTTTTACATTTTACATAATTCTCGACATTGTAGATCCCAGCTGTTATGAACTAAAATCCCCAAGAAACGAAATACAAACTACTCCAATAAATTCTTCCAGTGAAGTCACCACCCAAACCAAAGTGTAAGCTCTATTTTTAGCTTGATATTCAGTAGGACGATTTGAGTTTAATAAAAGTAAAAATAAATTAAAGCAAAACTTACTGTGTTTTACAAGTTCTAAGAAAATTCCAGTCTAGTATGTTTGCAAAGTACCACGAAAATCTATTTTTCACATTTTTTAAATAAAAAAAAAAAACAATGTTACAATAGGTAGACTCCTAAATTTGTAATGCGTGGTTAATAATAGGTTCTTAAGGCGTCATCTCAAGATATCACTATACAAGTACAACTAATGATGTTGTTTATTTAGAGCTTTTAAACGTAAATTGCTACAAAGAATTAAATTTAGAAAAATAACCCCTAGAAAAGCATAATTTTAAATACATGTATATTTAAATAAAGATAACGTAAACACCACAAATGAAAAAAAGAGAGACGGAGAGAGAGGGGAAAGAGAAAGAGAGAGGGGGATAGAGAGATAACACCTTTAATTCATATATTAATCTCTCTTAATCAATTTATCAATCGACATAATAGTAAAACATATTTTATATTTTTCATATCTTACAGGTACAACCAAAACGGTGCATTCTTTGTCCATGATCCGACGTGTGATTCGACAAGGATATTATGTTCTTTATTATTTCTGCTGACACTTAAGATAATACGTTCATGATAGTGTAATGAAGTAATGGTCGTGAAACAATAAACAAAAATAGCAGTAACTTTTCTTATATGTATATATATGTTTAAATCATACTTGCGTGTTTAAATCATAATTGGAAAACCAAGTATGTTCATATGAAGACCCTGGTGTCTTATACAGTAGAAGAGAAGAAAACTATAAAAAAAAAATGATAAGCCTTGAAACAGTTGAGTTGATATGTTATTTTCTTCCTCTGCTCTGCTTCTTCTGTATACTGAGCCAAAAAAAAGAGAAAAATTAATGATATTATAGAATCTTTCTGAATTTCTTTTTTTTTAAATTATATTATTAAATGGTGTCACAGGGGTTAGGGTAGGCCAACAATTGAGCCTTTACATATGACAGTCATTGACTTAAAACTATTTCTCAAAGACCAAAATCATGCATATCAGTTTAAAAACAGTGCATTAAATATGGAGGTCCGGATGGACCTTCATTCAATTTGCATGAAAAATCTAAATGATAAGCAATACGATGTGATTATTTCTAAAAATATCGGATAATACCAATAATTTTAATCCTTAGTATATCAGAAAACTCAATTATTCGATTTATTGATTCAGAAAAAAAATAGAAACTAACATTAAAAGATCGTCGTTTTTGCTTTACATGAGTTGAAAAACGGTCAGAACCCAATGCATTCTAAACTATTACCTGTCGTTCGGCTTAAAAACAATTTTTTGACTGAACAAAAAAAAATTAATTTTTCGGGTTTTACCCTTGGGGAATATTATTTTTCGTAATGGAATAAATCTACATACCCCCTTTACCATCATGCAACATGTATATTGCATAAAAACAATTATGGTTCACAGAATTGACCTATACCTGTAAAACTACTCAGAAAGGTACGGTGAAAATATTACAAAACGCTGATTTAACAGGTATTTCGATATTCCTCGGTTTGATATACACAATTTCAATCTCTAAAACCATTCTTCTAATGCGTCAAGGGTTTTGGAAAATGGTAACGATGACCAGATAAGAATTTTTTTAGCTTTTGAAAAAAAAGGAGTCTCATGGGGTTAGATCTGGAGAGTATGGTGTGTGTAGCAAACGAAAACCTTCTCCGTCTTCACAAGCTCAGATGTATGTGATGGAGCATTATAAAAGACAACAGCTGAACACCAACTGGCGTTTTTGGTCATGGCTTATTTTGTCTGATGACCCAGCATCATGGAAGAATTTGATGAAAAAGGATGCCGAACCCGATATCAATAACGAACTTGGTTTAGCTAAAAACCAACCTGATCCTTATTAAGATAACGACAAAGGATAAGGTTGCTGTTGCATGTATAAATGATTTTATCCTTAGGGATTAATTCCATTATCACGAAGTTAACGAACATTTCTAAGTCCTTTACACATGGCGTAGTTTATAATGATATTTTTACACAACTTTAGCATTAACATCTCGGTAAGCTGTAACACCTTTGCCCTTCGGCACTGGAATATGTTTGGATATATACAAGTACCATCAAATGTATATACATGTGCCATTAATAGTCTTTTTTGTGCTAAAATGGTTCTTTTGGCAATCACTGCCTCTTTTGAATTGACTATAAGTTAAAATTATATAGAGTTAAAAACTCGTGTTAATATCCTTTCAAAGTATTTGATAGAGCTACTTCAAGAGTATTGCCATCTACAAAATCGCGCAAAGCTGTATCACGCTGTGCTATAATACGCGTTACATATCTAACAGCTCTCGTAGAGGGCATGTTTTACTTTATCAATATTTCAAAAGTGATATCTGTGGTGATTTGATATTAGATGTGTTTTTAATACAAAAAGATTTATTTTTCACTTTGCGTCAACAAAATAAAGTAGCGTGATAATTTATAGTAACGGTTGGAATGTCTTTCTATCAAAAATATGGTTAATTGCAGATATTAACATGTGCTATTTGTCAGATGTGTTGAAACGATGAAAAGTGGACTGTAATGTTTGATTGACAAATGGTGCTGTTGATTAAAAAAGTAATACGATATAAACTTAAATAATAAACCAAAATGGTATTTTCCATAACCCCCAAACAAGTTTGAGTAGAAAGTAGTTCCAAATAAAATAAATATTACCTTAATATAAAGTATCAGTTCCAACTACGTGATCTAGTTTTAATCGTTTATTTGATCTAAAAGAAAAAGAAAATAACGGTTAACCTGTTGCAAGAGTTCTATAGCCTGTAGATACATCACAGGTGTCATCGCTACAGTCACAATATCCTTGACATCTCACTGGACAAAAATATCTGGTTTCAGCACTGCGGAAACCCTTTGGAAACGTTGTGGAAACTAAGGTTACTTTAAGTTTCCGACAGGTTTCACCACGGAAACTTCAAGTTTCATTAAGTTTCCGCAGTGCTGAAACTTAGGCTGTCCACGAATCCAAATGGTTTCCGCAACGGAAACTTACTGAAACTTGAAGTTTCTGCATAGTTTCAACCTCCATATACGATTGGGATACATATAGTTTACAAAGGGTTTCCGCAACGGAAACGTGCTGAAACATGAAGTTTCTGCATAGTTTCAACCTCCATATACGATTGGGAGACATATTGTTTACAAAGGGTTTCCGCAACTGAAACTTACTGAAACTTTTTTTTTTCACAAAAACTCAGCAAGGTTTCTACTATATGTAAAAACAACACAATTTCAAACAGCTCCAAATTTATTTTGTTCACAAAACTGAAATTGTTTCCAATAATAAATAAAATACAGCCAAGATACAATAATGGAGAAACATCCATATGGCAATTCCTTTATCAGGGACTTTCATTTAAAAAATGATAAGTTGCACAACAAAATAACTTCCAATAAAAATTTGTACATTTGTACTTGTTTTCTTCTGGATCAAATGCATTTAAAAATGCAAAAAGATCTTACTTTTTTAAAAATATGAATGCAATTTACAAAATAACTGCACGTACATAAATAAACAAAAAAAAACTTCACTGTTACATGGACATGATACACTTGTCTTAATTTGTTTTGAACTACAATGAATATGTACACCATAAAATATTTTTGAAAAGGCTAAAGTCTCCATCTTTTGTAAAAAAACATAAACTACCAGATAATAATTGACTATAGAGGTATGACCCAGATTTGATTTGAATATGTATGTCCATAAATTCCAAAATGAGGTCAAAGTGACCTACTTTCGAGTGGGATAAACCTTTTCTATGTTAGTTATATAATCTAATGTCTTACATTAGAACAGGATTTGACAGCATTTATTAGATAATCCATAAAGTTCAAAGTGAACTTTTCAGTTCCACCATGATGTATCAACTGATCAGATTTGAATGTCATAAACCTATCAGTATTTAAGATATGACCCAGAGGGAGATATGAAAAGCTTGTGGGCAGATGAAAAGCTAAACGATGGAGAAGTCTGTCAAATCATGTGCAAAAAAATGATGTACACATTTAAAATAATTATGCTACACATTTCATTCCTGATGAATATTGTTCTTTACACACGGTTTACCTTCCTACATTTAACATCTTTCTTTTTGTAATTTATAGGTAACGCCTTTTCTGGGTTTTTTTTTCAAGTCAATGCAATTGATGCAACATTTCGGTAAATTTAAATTTCTCTTTCGATACTAATTTAAGTGTCATTTCTTAATTTTAGAATTATCTCCTTGCTGAAAAATCAAAAGACATCTTACGTTCGCATTTGTTGATCGCGATAATCCAAAAATAGCCCACACAACATCCCTTAAAGTTTCTGTTGACAAAATGGAAATACAGCATTTTATTCAAACATGTTATATAAAGACATTTTCTTAGTTGACCTTTTAACAAAAATAAATCGTTTCCTTGGTGTTTCATGTAGGTACATGCACGAAGGTAGCGAGTTTGTTAGAAAAAATACATTATCCGCGTTAATTGGTATGTGTGCATGCATGCACATGAATGCACATTGTACCTTATAGTCCTCATTCAGGAACACTGAAGAAAATATTTTACAGTTTACACTTCTACATTCATCTAAGCAATTCTATATTAATACAAAATAGAAGCACGTAAATTGTGTCAATATGCACGTCAGACAGATGGAACAGCCAAGTACAACATGTGTTCTATATATGCGAAGGTTATCGTGTTTAAGAGAACAACATGACGTACTTAGATGTTCAGATCAAGAAATAATCAGCGTATAAAAATCAAAAAGACCAGCGTAAATTTGCGCATTTTAATCACTTAATACGTATTTATTTAATAATGAAGATAAGGTGATCAAATGCGGTCGGTGGTGATCAAATCTAAGAAAGCTTGAAGGGCTTTATGACAGACTTGATCACAATTTATCACCTTATAATATTCAAAAGTGAATCATATTTAGTACTTATGTTAATATATTTTAGCAGTAGAAAGATAAAATATTGAAATTATAATTGATTAAATATATCGGGCTATATACGTTACAAAATCGATTCGTAGTGTTCTCACAAACAAAGACATTGGGAAATGTAATTATCACTTGAAAGAGTTACATCGAATTCTTACTGTTTACAATCTGGAATAGTTTCTTCTGATCCAATTGCAATGAAGTCGAGTATCAAAAACAACAATTTAGCTTCTTCTGGTTGTTTTCTGATGGATTCCATTTCGATAAAAATTAATTATATATTGATTAATTGTAACAAATGTCAAGTACAATGATTTTTGGTGATAATTAGAAAGATAAAAATTCCTTGATCCTTAAGTAAAACAATTAAATGTAGAATAAGCAGACATTTACATGACTTGAGTTATTCTAGTCAAATGCATAAACAAATCACTTGGCTGTTTATTGTTTGGTATTTGTTTCACTTAAGTCAAGGACATAACGATTTACTATCATGAACTACTGCGGTTTCATTAATATTCAAGGGTATCAATTTTCGTGGTTAAAGTGAAAATCTCAGTTTCAAGGATACGTAAATTCGTGGAAAATGACACTATCAATACAAACTGTTAATAGAAATTGCACTTCAATTAACATTTATTTTCATGGATAAACTTAACAACGAAATCCACGAAAATTGGTATTCAACGAATATTGATGAAACCACAGTATTAAATGATATTTTCATGTAATGATAATTAATATAAAACACACATACGATATATACCATGTGAGCATATTTACAATAAATATTTAAATACAGTCTTCCACTACGTCGAATGCTGACTGACGTTGCTCATATATATACTTATTTTTAAGCCATTATTAATCACCGAATTGTCTACGGATTTTTCCTTTTTCCGAATTATGAAAAAGAGCACACGGCGGGTGTGATCGGTCAGCAGAGAATACCCACTTCTCCATGGCACCCAATTCTATCTCTTATTTTCGTAAAGGTCCGTGTTTGCTTTGCTCCTGTTTTGTATTTTTCCTTTGGCGTTTGATTTTGAACACTGTTCGTTAACACAACATTCCATGTATTAAAATTACAATTTGATTAAATAGCTACAGTGGTATTTTACATGTATATGATGTGTTTTTATACATAAATTAATGTTTATAAAAGCGTCAGAATAAGCATTTTTAATTCATGTGCATCAGTTAGGTACAAACAAATATAACACCCCCATATCAATATCCCCCTTAACAAGAGGCCCAGAGGCAACATCGCTCACATGAGCAACAATAGCCTTATATCTGATCAAATTAGCATTACAGTATCAAAATCAAAATATCTTGACAACTAAGTACAGTAGATCTTGCTCAAAAAAATTAAAACATCTGCCGATTTTTATCCACATATTTTTATGGTAAATATATAGCCCTTTTTGTTGTTGTACCTGTAAGAAGATTTTTCTCTATTCCTATATAACCCCCCCCCCTCCCACTTTGTGGCCCCAATTTTCTCTAGGGAATCATGGTTTGATCAAACTTTAATCTGCACAACCCGTGCTTTCACACCAGTTACTACTTTTTAGACTGAAAACTTTCCCAGAATATTTTTAAAGATTTTCTCTATATATTCCTATGTAAAAATGCATCCCCCATTGTGGCCCCGCCCTAGCCCCGGGGACCATAATGTAAACAAACTTGAATATACACTATCTGAGGATGCCTCCACAAAAGTTTAAGCTTTTCTGGTCTAATAGTTTTTAAGGAGAAGATTTTTAAAGATTTTCTCTATATATTCCTATGTAAAAATTCATCCCCCCATGGTGGCCCCATCCTAACCCTGGGGACCATTATTTAAACAAACTTGAATCTACACTATCTGAGGATGCTTCCGCTCAAATTGGAGCTTTCCCGGCCTAATAGTTTTTGAGAAGAAGATTTTTAAAGATTTTCTCTATATATTCCTATGTAAAAATTCATCCTCCATTGTGGCCCCACCCTACCCCCGGGGACCATGATTTAATCAAACTTGTATCTACACTATCTAAGGATGCTTCCACTCTAATTTAAGCTTTTCTGGTCTAATGGTTTTTGAGAAGAAGATTTTTAAAGATTTTCTCTATACATTCCTATGTAAAAATTCATCCCCCAATTGAGGCCCCACCCTACCTCCGGGGACCATGATTTAAACAAACTTGAATCTACACTATCTGAGGATGTTTGTGCTGAAATTGGAGCATTTCTGGCCCAACAGTTTTTGAGAAGAAGATTTTAAAGATTTTCTCTATATATTCCTATGTAAAAATTCATCCCCAATTGTGGCCCCACTCTACCCCCGGGGACCATGATTTAAACAAACTTGAATCTACACTATCTGAGGATGCTTCCACTCCAATTTGAGCTTTTCTGGTCTAATAGTTTTTGAGAAGAAGATTTTAAAAGATTTTCTCTATATATTCCTATGTAAATATTCATCCCCCATTGTGGCCCCACCCTACCCGCGGGGACCATGATTTAAATAAACTTGAATCTACACTATCTGAGGATGCTTCCGCTCAAATTGGAGCTTTTCTGGCCTAATAGTTTTTGAGAAGAAAATTTTCAAAGATTTTTTTCGATCTATATTATGTAAAAATTCATCCCCCCCATTGTGGCCCCACCCTACCCCCCGGGGACCATGATTTCAACAAACTTGAATCTACACTATCTATCTGAGGATGTTTCCGCTCCAATTTGAGCTTTTCTGGCCTAATAGGTTTTGAGAAGAAGGTTTTTAAAGATTTTCTCTATATATTCCTTTGTAAATATTCATCCCCCCATGGTGGCCCCACCCTACCCCCGGGGACCATGATTTGAACAAACATGAATCTACACTATCTGAGGATGCTTCCACTCCAATTTGAGCTTTTCTGGCCTAATAGTTTTTGAGAAGAAGATTTTTAAAGATGTTCTGTATATATTCCTTTGTAAAAATTCATCCCCCCATTGTGGCCCCACCCTACCCCCGGGGACCATGCTTTGAACAAACTTGAATCTACACTACCTTAGGATGCTTCCATACAAGTTACATAATTTCTGGCATAATAGTTTTTGAGAAGAAGATTTTTGAAAAATATCTACAAATTTTAAATAATTCTAAATTATCTCCCCTTTAAAGAGGGTGTGGCCCTTCATTTGAACAAGCTTGAATCCTCTTTACCCAGTGATGCTTTGTGCCAAGTTTGGTTGAAATCTGCCCAGTGGTTCTGGAGAAGAAGATGAAAATGTGAAAAGTTTACAACGCCAACGCCGACGCCAACGCCAACGACGACAGACAACGGACAAATTTTGATCAGAAAAGCTCACTTGAGCTTTCAGCTCAGGTGAGCTAAAAAAGCAAAACTACTGTTTGATTAACAGATGATACATCTGATTACAAAAAAGATTTTAAAAAATATATTTTTTGATCGTTAGTCGTTTCTTATCTAAGTTTATTAGAAAATATTAATGTTTATGTAAACATTTTAATAGTTAAAATCTTCACACAGAAGGCTCTTTCCCTTACAACCACCTGTATACCATAGCCGTTTGATGGACCCATATTTTAATTACATTAATCTAAATCCTAATCCGAGACTCCTCTGACTGTTGCTCCCACTTTTAGTACTTGCTCTTTGCAAATATCAATTCATTAAAAGGGGGAAGAGTCATATGATTCTCGAATTATTTATATTTTAGCTTCAGGGGCCAAAAATTGTTAACTTTTGGTAAATAGAGACCTGCAGGCCTTTAATGGTCAATCTTTTATAATACTCCCAATATCATATATAATGCACACACCTTGCATACAGTTAATTGCTAACAGCATACAATGCAGAGGGAATTAATGTTTTTAAGATGAATTTAAAAATGTAAAATTATTAACGGACAACACATGACTAAAGGCAATAGGTTACACAAGAAACACAAGTGACCTGGAAATAGACATGTTCACTAAATGACCATATTTGTCACCCCACCCCCCACCCCAAATAAAAGACACAAACTTTGGTCCATGAGTATCGATTTTCACAATTTAAGGACACACGAGACGTTCCTATATTTCAGAAAATTTTCATTGATAGATTATTCTTTATTTATTTATATAAAGAATAATCTATCAAGGAAAATTATCTGAAATATAGGAACGTCTCGTGTGTCCTTAAATTGTGAAAATCAATATTCTAAAATATGTCAATTCCCCAACAATTCAGGCTAATTTTGGAGTTAGAATATTTAAAATTTTCCTCAAAATGGTATAAAAATAAAATTGAATGCAAATAAATAAAGTCATAGTACCTCAAACAATACAAATTACAACCCAATCATCGTAATCCAAGATACAATTTTACTTAAGCCAGAAAAGTTGATCTCTGTACTGCAGCTTGTAAACTCGTACAGGTAGTTGATTTAAATAGGTCCGATGAGACCAGAAACCTAAAGTTATGTTATTGATATAAACAGGTAAATGAGGTGTACTGTGGAGGGTGTTCAATAAAGAGCTCCAGTACACACAGTCAGGTATATATAGACTCACAAATTTAACATAAAGCATTTTTAAAAATTTGTTCAAGATAAATTAGTGTTGAAGTACATGTAGTATGTTGCTCGTATTTGTATCCATTTATTTAAGGCTGTTAATTCTGTTTGACGTCACCCGTGAGCGTCGTTTTATGAAAAATGTTTATTAAAACAAACATACAATCCCCAATTTTCAATATTATATTTTGCAGTTTGAATTGCAAATAATATACTACAATCTGTAGAAATACCAAATGTTTATAGCACATTATGGATAAATCATTAAACATTGAAATCTCAATCGGAATAATCATTGAACAGCCAGTTCACATGTAGCTTGAATGCTCAATTTTTTTTTATTAATAGAAATGAATACAATTTTTGTTTGAAGTTTTTGCCTGTTTCAATTTATTGCCCTCACTCGTAGATTTGGTAAGTTGAGGTTAACGTTAGTCGTAACTATGGACAGCTTATGGGGTCCACCAAAACATCGCATACACTGCACGAAAGTTTCTTGGAGTATTTTTTTCTCTTGGACTTGCGGTAACTTTACAGCAAAGTACCTTGCTATGCTATGACATGTTAATAGCTATAGTCAAATTGGTTTTGTAATTATAACAATAATATTACAGTCTTTATGTATGTTTTGGCTTTAAAGCGATTGCCTGTTTGGTGTTTGTATACAATTTGAATTTATGCACTTCAGCTAGCAACAAAGAAAATATTAAAACCAAACCCAAAAAAAACCCCACCAAAAAAAAAAAATACTCAAAATGCTTGAGTAAATTGACGCTTTAAGCATTTTTCTTTATGCATGTATTAAAACTGCAATTTAATTTAATATTTGTGGTGATGTTATATATGATGTGCTTTAGACAAAAAGATTTGTTTAAAAAGCGTCATAAATAACAGTGATTTCATAAATGATTAAGTAACCATAAAAGGAATGGTGTAACGTTCCTTTTATTAAGAAATAAAGTACATAGTAATTAATTATACAGTACCTCTGCTATTTGTCCACGTGGTGAAACGATGAAAATTGGACTGTACTGTTTGAATGACAGATTGTGCATCTGATTATTAAAAAAAAGTAAAAGAAAAATATTTGATCGTTAATCATTTTTTTATTTAAGTTAATTAGAAAAATAAAATGTATATGTAAACATTTTGATAGTTAAAATCTTTTTTAAAAAGTATGTTTAACCTATAGTAAGGGTTCTACAGCCTGTAGATATATCACAGGTATCATTGCTACAGTTACAATAACCTTGACATCTATATCCGTATAAGGGATAAGGACATCTAGTTGTACAATTCTGTCCGCTGTATCCTGGCATACATACTAAAAAAATAAGAAACAACTTAACTAGTATTCTATTCATTTTAGTCGAAAAGGTAACATTTTGTAAATAGCAGTGTTTAATATCTTAATTATTTTAATACAAAGAGAAAAGATTTCTTTTCAGTCAATATAAGTTGATACAAATGTATTATAACATTTCTGTAAAGATACATATCTCTTTTGATACTAATTTAAGTGTCATTTCTGAGTTTTTTTAAAATTATCTCCTTGCTGAGAATTCAAAGGACTTCTTACGCTCACACCTGTTGATCGTCCTGTTCCAAAAGTAGCCATCACAACATCCTTTAAAATATCTGTTGACAAAATGGAAATATAGCGATGTATGCGTGTACTATTTAGATAAATATTTTTTCTTGGTTAACGTTTAAACAGTTTAAACAGTTTAAACTTCCTTGCTTTCCTTGGTGTTTCATGCGTCTATAAAGGTAGCGAGTACGTTACCCGCGTTAACTGGTAAGGTAATTTTGTACTGCAATGACCGGTATGTACAGTGTGAATATATATATATATATATATAACAAGTCCGAGTGTATACATCGTATATATGTACAAATGTATATACATGTAAGTACTGGTTTGTTGTTTTTTTAATCAATAAGCATAGATTTTAAACTTAATTTAAAAACATATTTTAAAATTTTACATTGTTCAACTTAGCCTATATTTATCTTCACTAAATTGAAGAAGTACCACATGTATGTTTTAAAGACGAAGAATGGGACAAATGTAATGTTTCTAAACAACATTTAAACCTATGAAACGAAATTGATTTCAAATTATTGAGAATACTTCGTCAATAAGGAGCAACGTACTCAAAACATTTACAGTTGTAATTTGTTATTGCGGAGTTTTGCCCATTTTTGGCTAAAGAAATATATCTAGAATGCCTACAGTCTCTCTTAAAACGACATTAAACAAGATATTGACATCCTCTTTTAAATGATGCCAAACTGAGTATAGGTATCGGAATTATTTTTAACGAATGTCCAGAAATTGTTTATTTTCTACATAATTTTTTTTTAAGTACGGGAAAAGAGATTAACCAAATCAATTATGAAGTCATAATAATTCTAGCATCAAAAATACATTCTGGCATCATTTACTAGATCTTGACCTTTAAGGAGGTTGGATCCTGCGATCATAAGTCTCTAAGTTTTTTTCGGAAGTAATTTTTGAAAATCTACATACATAGCTAAACCAAAATTCAAGATAAAATGTTGGGGTCTATATGCTCCTTTCAGTGCTACAGTGAATTTTATATGACCTTTCTGCACTGAAAGTGCAAATTGCACATAAATCGCTTTTCCTCAATAATTTTTAATCGGAATAACCCATGGCATCAAATACAAATTTATATTATTTAAAAATAATAAAATTAAAATAATCATAAAGAAAAAGTTTGCAATTTCTTCACATAATTGATATTTTGACCTTTTTGCACTGATAAAACGCTGTTTGTATCCATTAACGATTCAACATGCAATAAAATTATTTAAAAGTCTCAACCTTTTTCTCAAATTTTAATAGACTTGTCAAAAATATCTTACAAATTCAAAAAATAAAACTAAAAGTATGGGTCTATGATGTAAATTTTGAGATATAGCATGAAATAAGCTAATTTTAGGCAAAAATTAGAGTTCATTTTTTCTTGACTTTTATGAAATATTAGTTAAATGTGCCAATATATGTCGATAGAAATATTGAAATATTGTTAAAATGTGTTTTTTGAAACAACACGAAGATAATCCAATACATAAACTAGCTGGAAATTTAGTCTGCACTGAAAATAAGGAAGCTAAAATTACAGTACTCTAAAACAACTGAGTTATAAAAAATGTTCATTTTCTTCTTGAAAACCTTCCGTCATAAAATATAGTCCCTTACTTAACTCTGTAAATATGTAATTTTCCCTAAACTATTTTATTCAAAATAGTTTATTTGGCATTGTAAAATAGGAATTTACATGTCGAATTAATATATGACACAGAATTTCCAGACTAGAGGTGACCCAAAATGGCTACCCAAAATCAGAGGATCAAACCTCTTTAAAGAGGTTCGCTCCTCAGGTTTTGGGTTGCCATTTTGGTTCACCTCTAGTCTGAAAATTCTGCATCATATATTAATTCTAGTAGTATATTTATATTTTACAATGCCAATTAAACTTTATAAAATAAAATTGTTTCTAAAAAAAATACATTTTTACAGAGTTTAGTAAGGGACTATATTTTGTGGCGGAAGGTTTTCAAGAAGAAAATGAACAATTTTCATAACTTAACAGTTTTGGAGTACTGTAGCTTATAGCTTCATAACTTTCAGCGCAGACCAAACTTCTAGGTAGTTTGTGTATTACAATATATTCATGATGTTCTAAAAAACATATTTAAACAATATTTTGATATTTCTATCGATATATTTTGGCATATTAAGCTTATATTTCATAGAAGTTAAGAAAACATTAGCTCCAATTGTGGCCTGAAATTAGCTTATTTCATCCTATATCTCAATTTTTTTTAGATGTGACCCCTGCTAGTTTTACTTTTAAATGAGTCATTAAATGTATGTCTATTTGTATGCAAATTTTTGGAAAGATGACATTACTATAATTTGTTTTATTTGCGTTATAATTTGATAACTTCAAAATTCGTAACATCTGTAGTTGTTTTCATTATGTACGGGCCTTTGAAGCCACCAGTAAAGAAAGAGTTTTTAAACTTTAACTTAGATTTTACTTTTATAGTCACTACATGTGTTCGACTTCATACTGTATTAAAATCATAACTAAATAATAGTTCAAACTGTAATTGTTTGTTTGATTTCTTCAAATTATCAATTTCTATATAAAATTTTAGCAAGCATTTCAGGACAATTATCATTTCTGGTTGGGGCCCTATATTTTAAAAAAATGGCATGTGACATGGGTCCCAAATAAAATAATTGAACATTATATGTCCCCATCTTTATATCCAAGTGGTTTTCGGATGATTGACATTACTATTATTTCAGGTGCCAACCTCCTTAAAATGTCTATGAACTCGCACTTAGGTTCAATCTATACCAAGTAATATAAGGTGCAATCCATTTTAATTTCTTAAAAATATTTTAGAATGCATTAATTCAACGTTTGAATTTTCAGACATCAAATTCAGAAATTAATTCAGATATCGATTGTAATTCTTTTTAATAAATAGGTATGGTATACTATCAATGATATTTGTGCACATGCACATGTGTTATTTATTTGTACTCATTTAATAGTGAATTGAACTTTAAATTACTTGTCAATGAGTTCATGTTAGTTTTGTGTTCTATCATATTTACGATGCATATCAAGGGTTGTTTTTTATTCCGAAGTTGTCGACTTGCATAAGACGCTGTTTTAGCATTTTTTTTACCACAGTGTGTATTATTTACATCTAGCCTGTCATATTTATTAAACAGTGTATACACAATAATATACCCCCAGATCTTTCATTTATAAAGTTGTCTTTATGTAGCTCGTATACTTTTAACTTCAATATTAATTTCCTTATTTTTACTCAAGCCTCCCTGATCCCCTACCCCCTCCCTTTGATGCTACACCCCTTAATACTTTTACACTCATCTTTGAATCAATCAAGCATATATATATACTAGTATTAATACAGAGTAAAAGCACGTAAATTATTGATGGAACCGCCAAGCATTCTATGTATGCGAAGGTTACTGTGGTTACTAATACTACATGTACGTGTAAATGTACTTGGATATCTGAGGTGCAACTCCGTGCTCTCAATCTAGCTAAAGTTTCAATTAATCAAGAAAAAATCAACGTAAAATGTCAAAATGGCCAGCGTAAAATTGCATACTTCAATGGTCAAGAAGAAATTTATTTCAACTGATAGGAAAACCGATAAGATTAAGTGAATAAAAAATGGTAGAGTTATAACGTATTCTTACTCTTTACATTCTGGAATTTTAGTTTCTCCAGATCCATTTGTAATGAAGTCGAATAACAATAACAACAATTTGGCTGCCTCGGATTTTTGTCTGATGGATTCCATTTTGCTCGAAATTATGTCATGTTTCATCAGAACCATTGTTAAATATAAAGATGATCTATTTGTGATATTACAAAAACATCCTTTTTCCTGTTGGATAGTAAACAATAAAAAACCACATGCACGGATCCAAATACTTTTTCCAGGTGGTCCGAAGGATATCTATGTGTTCCCCACCGCCCCCGGGGGGAGGGGTCCAAGGCCGATTTTCGATAGTATTACAGTGTACTTTTAAGACATTTGAATTTTCCCTTGGACCCCCCCCCCCCCTCCTTTAGATCCACGCATGAACCAAAAAACTTATTTATGTCGAGGGCATATCATTATTAATATAAAAATATTCTTACAATATACATGTATTTAATGTGGATAAATTAACCGATTATGATAAATATTCAGAGCCAGTTGAAATAAAAACAGGGACAATTTTTGTGTACTTCATATTACTCGCTTTAAAATTGGGAGCTGCGTTCCCTTTCACTCTTACTAGACTAGTATTTACTTTTGTCCTTGTGCTCATACATTTTGTAAAGTTTACACCTGAGGTGTTCACCTAAGCAAAAATAGCCATAATAAAACCCCCTTTATGGAGTCATATACAAAATACCTGGACAATGTAGTAAAATAGATACTGGATAAACAGATTTCTTTTCATTTTTCTAGAGATATTCGTATGTTAAAAATTAAGCCCCTTTGAAACAGTTAAATCACATATTGAGCATTGCAGGTCTCAAGATCTTAAACAATTGTTCATCTGTATATAAACCTACATCTTACTTTGAACCTCTTGTGGGGTCCAATAAATTGCCCAAGGGCCCAGGGGCCACAGTTTAAACAATTAAGAATTAACAATATGTCAAGATGCTTGCATATAACTAATGCCATATATACTAACATTTGAGTTCTTCAGATGCATTTAATTTTTTTTTTATATAAAACTGGACCCTCTCCCCCAATGTGACCCCACCCTACCCCTGAAGATCATGATTTGGCAAACTTGAATTTGCACTACCCGAGGATTCTTCCACACAAGTTACAGCTTTTCTGATATGACAGCAGATTTTTCTTATTCATTTTTTATGTAAAAGTTTCACACCCAATTGTGGCCCCACCCTACCCTAGGGGACAATGATTAGAACAATTTGAATTTTTACTATCCGAGGTTTCTTTCCCACAAGTTTCAGCTTTTCTGGTCAAATACTTTTTGAGTAGAAAACTTCACTTACTTCTTTCATTCAAAAAATATATTTCATCCATCCAAAGACATCCCTCTCTCCTTTCTCTCTTTCTTTCTAAACCAAGAGATACTTTAGCATTGAATCATTATTTTTTGAAAGATGTGGTCTCATAACTGCAACGGTGTGTGCATACAAATTGAATAACGCGCGCTAGCGCGTTATGAAAATTTGTATGCACACACATAACTTTATTCACTTTCCGCAATTAAGATTTATTTTTCAAAATCTCTGCCTTATTCTACGAGTAATGCGCAATTAACGGAAGAGCCACTGGAACAGCCGAATTATGCTGACAAAAATAGTACACAACGCTATAAATTCTAAGTTCACACTTTTATTTTTTAATCTATTATTCAATGAATATAACCTTTGGTATAGTAATAAATAAATAAATTGATTTCATTTAACTGTTAAAAAAATATTTATATCAATGAAATGTTTTTTCAGCGTAAGTATAATATCAGGTCGTGATCCGGTTTGAAGTCGCGAGGAGAGTCAGTCATGTTCTTTGAAAAAACTGAAGGAAGATTGTATTCATACGCACCAGATTTGGTGATTGTGTCTTCTGTGTTATGAGTAAATATCATTCAAATCAATCAATGCAATTTGATAGGGGGAAAGAAAGTGAATGTAAATATTTGCATATGTAAATTATTTTAGGTAGATATATACATGTACAGAGTTATTCCAACTGACCTTGAATTGGTCATATTAAACAGATGGAGGATCAGGGGTATAACTTGACATTTATACAAAAGGGTGTATTAGAGCAAAGGGGAATAACTCAATTTTACGACAATATCCACATGATCCAGCAAAGAAATGAAAATATTTATAAATGCAAATACATTTAATGGTTATAATGTTAACTATTAACAAGAACCAGTTTCTAGCTTTGTGAAGCCCAAAGAACATGTTTTAACATGTCAAGTAAATGTAGGTAGTGAGAATTAGAATATATCTCTAACAGTTTTAAGGCAAGCAGAAAAAGAAATTGTGCACAGTGTATTATTTTAAAACGTTACAAGTTACCATTTAATCATTTAATATAGTAAATTTTCAACTATAATAAATACAGAAATTTAATTCTTTTCAGCCAGAAGAGGCCTGCAAGATAGATCTAATGGACAAATAAAGTTTGGCTTCAAGATATCAATAAAATCATAGTCGGCAAAAGTTCTCTCTGATCTAACATTTTTATTGAGAGCTCCTTCTCATACATATCAATGCATGACCATGCATGCTCACAGAACCTGGCTTTGGGAACTTGCAATAATCACTTATGTGGGCCACTACACAAGAACCTATAGTTAACAACAAGCCACACTGCTAATGTAGCCTTATAGTTGAGTGGTTGATTTGTGTTTCCAGAATATCAATGAACAGGTTCATTCCTCTCCTATCCAGCAAGATATCATATTTGCTGTCATAAAATAAATTTCAATTTCCTTAATAGTTGCTGTTATACAGGGAACAAGGAAATGGTCCAAAAGTGGATGTGTCTGCGTAGGAATGAAAACACAATGATATGTGCAAGAGCCTGACTGCGAAATTCCACTCTTTAACATGTTTTTGTTTCACCTCCATAGATCATGTCCGACTTTTTTTTCTGGAGAGACCATTCATCACATCCAAGAAGAATATCCAGTGATTTGTGCCAACCATCTGGGTTTTCCGTAATATATTATACATAATTACCATTGCATCAGAAAAGAATTGTACATTACATGATAAACCATTTAATTACTGTTGCTGTTGAAAATTTATTGTTGTGATGTTTTATCAATCAAAATATAAATATCAAGATTTGCAGGCTCTTTCTACTGCAAAAGCTTATGAAAAATGGTTGGTGTATATATATCCTAGAAAGGGCTACTTATTTACATTTGTTTGCATCAGTTTGAATTTACATGTAATTTGTACTGCATCAACATGGTCATAGAGTAATTATGGTTTTTTTATTAAAATAAAACAATATTTTCTGATTCACTATAAAAGAATTTATAAAGCACCAAAAAAAGTGAATTCTCTACTAGAAAAAAAACAAAAAAGATATATTTTTTTGACGTCAGACCATCTATTTCGGTTTGGTTTACATTTACAATGTACAGAGCGCTCTGAATAAAACGCTGAGTAATTCCTTACTGTTACTCAAGTAATTGACTGAACAAAATTGATAATGTTTAGGTTCGCAAGTCAATCTAAAGAATAAATACATGTATGCATAAATATATGCATTCTTATTAAATAAATCACAGCTGCTATCATTCAAAATTGAAAATGGCCTTGAGTGAATTTTTATTCCAAGTCGAGTTCTTTGCTAACTAAAAAAGTATGTTGTAATTGTAACCAGGATGTTTAAAATGCACTTTCTAAGTTGAAATTACCATGTCGAAATAACGTTGACACACATTTTCTACGATACTTGGCATCTGTTGACAATTTCCACAACTACGCTGAGATTCCTCCGACACTAACCTCCGTTTTAGATTTCAATGAACATGCTCCGTTTGATGTTGGTTTGTAATTTAGTGGATAGTTAAAGGTAAAAGAACAGTCTCAAATCGATATTGTTTTAAATTTTTCCAGAACTTGTCATTTAGAGCCAATATCATGATTTAATACTGATGCTCTGTTAACTTGATAAAACAAACCAGAATAGATGGTGTGACGTCATAGATTAAAGTTCAATGGCAGCACCCATGGCGGCAGGAAAGAATTTGGTTCACTTGTGACTTATTTTGTCCCTCGGATAGGGTAAAATTTCAAAGTTGTCGGAACAAATATTTGTGCATAAATAAATACTTTCTGGTTTTACCTGTTATGAAAAATGTATAAGTACTTGTGATTGCCCAAGTGTATATGCTGTGGGAATGCATATTTCCGGAATAATACACGAAATGCTCCGAATGTTTTGGAAATTTGGATAGGTCCGCATTAAATCACCATCACCAAATTTTGTCATAGTGAACAACTTACTTATCTTGAGGTGTATGTAAAAAATTGTGATGGTGATATTGTGCGGACCATGTTTATTTTTTTTAAAAACTGTATTCTGATAACGTCAATATAACGTTATCGGGTATTAATAATAACGTTAGATAAATAAATCGGATAAGTATCAATCAAACTTAAAATGTTAATAACATTTAAACATTAAAAAGTATGTGTATTAAAAATATCAAACGTGAAAGGAAGACTAACTATATGTCCGAAAATCTAGTCTTATTGCATGCACAATCTACTTCCGCGTCTCCGTAGCCTAGCGACTTTAGACATTACACCAACTGAAGATGTCGAAGATACGATAACAAGTAATACATGGTATAATTCGCCAAGGATGGTTCTACAATGTACATCAATTTTTCAAATGTGCAAAAAACTAGCTGTTCATCGCGATTTTCTCAAATCAAGGTAATTGGACCATAGAAAAACGTGAAATAACTTCATGCTTTGTATGGAGCTTTCACTTGCAAATTACACAGTCATGTAGTTCTACCGACTGTTTATTTTTTTTTACAAAGAAATGAAATCGTGTACATACACAATTATGTGGTAGGAAATTTAAATACTTTAAGTGTAAGATTCATGCCTTTTAATTGTTTATTTACATTTATTTAGATGTAAATATATAGGATAACAAATAGTTAAAACAGTTTAAAGTTCACACATCGTACCTGTCGATGTGAAATGTATTTTATGCTTTCTGCAGTAGGATATTTTAATGCACTATGTAATTCAATTCGGATCTATCAGAGTTAGAAATAATAAGGATGTTGAACAGTTTTTTGTTAAATCTACGATTGTATGAATCATGGAAACAAACGACACTTATGAAGTAAAATTATATATTTGTATACTGTATGTATGACTTTCGTCACATGTGGTTTTTGTCAATAGATTGAATTGAAATTCAAACAAAATTCTGCTAAAAAAAACCAAGTGAATGGTAAAACATTTGGGATTAAATACTGTTAAAAAGATTTATAGATATTATCTGGACAAAAAAAAATAACATACATCAGTGACAGTGTGCACGTACTTACATCTAGGCTAAATGTTAACCAGTTAAATTTTAACCACTAAAGACAAGAACTTCAAAATGAGTAAAAAGACTTACCTTCTTCAGTAACATCCACATAAATCACACTTTTAAATGTCCATCTTTTTTTCTTTTATTACTCGTAACTCTTATCAGCTTATCAACAGCTGATCAGTGGAAACGTAAACATCTGCCGACACGGCGACATTACTGTGACTGTCAGGATTTCCTCGTAAACGATTCAAACAAATCTGAAGAATATATCCCTCCTTATACAAATACGAAGTAGTGTTCATGTGCTTTATTGTGGATTGAAAGTGCGTGTGAACGTACAACATGTACGGCGAAAAAATACACAACTTCTCTTCTGCGTTTCGGCCTTCATGGCTTTGTCTTTCCCACAATGCTGTTCGTTACTGTTTTTGTTTGGGGTTACAGACAGAGAGGCCCCGACAGAGACGACACATAGCACGTTTAAATTAGTAGTTGTGTATGTTCATTGCATTTATAAATGATATAGATAAACAGAAAAAAAACGTGAAATTTAATCACAACAATAACAATAAATGCTACGCATTGAAACGGCATTGTTCGCTTGTGTGTCTAGGTAGACAATTAACTCGTTCATGTACGATTCTCGCATATTTGTTTTATGAAATTACAAATAAATATAGCACAGAGCTTGTTTAATTTCATAACAAATGACAAAATTTAATTTATTAAAAGTAATCTAATTATTTTTTTTTTGCATAAAATGATAACATTTTTAGTTGTTAGAAAAAGACGTTTTTGAACTGCTGGCCCCTTATTATAGGGGCCAGCCCTTTTTTCTTTAATTTATCTGAAAGATCTCGTTATTTCAAACAACTTTTTTTTATATATGTTTTAACAAAATATTTTTAGTTTTAAAGCTATAATACAAAAAGCAACAAACTTTGAGTCCCGAAAAAACCTTAAACTCTAGCGACAAATAGCTCAAAAACTAAAAAAAAAAATGCCAAAACTAGCATAACTACAACACGTTAGCTACAGTTTCGCCAAATTTCATGCAACTATTATGTGTAGTTCCCGAGATCAACTCTGGACAAAAGACCCCCCAATTTTCAATTAAAGGGCAATAACTCATAACCGGAAATGCATTTTTAAAATTTGAAAAAAAACGTTTTTAGACCTTAACATCATCTACATACCTTGAAAGTTTCATAGCAATCAGTCAAACAATATTCGAGAAATGGGCTGCACAAAATTTGCGGGGAAAAAAATAAGAAGAAAAAAACAGTAGAATAACAGAAGGGTTTTCCGTTAAAAACGGAAAACACTAATAATAGGGAAAAAGAAACCGAACGAAAACAATAAGGTTTCCGTTGAAACGGAAGACCTTAATAAATTAAAAACCTGGACATTTATGGGATAACACAATCATTCAGATCATTTTTTAAAAAGAGTAATTACAGTGCAGGGTTGGATTTTTTTTATGGTGATCTGCTTGATTTTAATGGACATTTTCTTCGTTTAGGTACTTTAACAGATATGTATGTGAAAAACATGTTTTGTTGAATATAATAAACTATAGAATAGAATTTTGACACACTTAGATATTGTAGATTTGAGCAAAGATGTTGAACCTTATCTTCCTAGCTCCGTTTTGTTATTTTATAAAAATATTAAAGATTTTAAGGAAATTTATAATAGTAAAAAAAAAACTAAAGGAAACTAGTAAAATCATTGATTAGATGGGGAGAATTTGTGTTTACAGACATTGAAAGGGACAAAATTTATGAACCTCCTTTCAAAACTACTCAATAAGCTAAGATACATTGGCTCCAATTCCTAATATCACACAGAGTAAATAATGTCAACTAATCAATACCTGTTAAAAATAAATTAATCGATTTGCCATCATGTTCTTTTTGTAAGGCAGATATTGAAACAATTGATTATCTTGTTTATGAATGTTATTTTGTAGAAGAATTATGGTGTGATCTTAAAGAATGTGTTTTTAATGAATTTGACAATTCTATAATTTTTGACAAAAAAAAACCAGTAATATTTTGTTAATTTTTAAAATTTCATCTTTATACACCAAACATTTCACAACGCATGGTGTTAACCAATATAATTTTGCTTACAAATAAAATAATAATAATAATAATAACAATAATCCATTGCCTGAATTTTAGTGTGGTAAAGCGAATCATTAAAGACATATATTTATTGTAGAACAAATATTTTTAAAAAACTAGATATTTATATAATGAAAGGCATAGGCAGACAATTTTTGAAAAAAATGTAGCAGTATGCTGCCGTATTTTGTATGATCTGTGTGTCACCTAGAATTGCATATTCATGTAAATACTGGATAATTGTTGTTGTCTTATCTTATAAATAACTCATGTTTAAAAAATGTACCACCTCCTTCACTCCTTCTTACAATCTTACCCTTCCCTTCTTTTTCTCGAAAAAAAAAACCCAAAAAACAACGCATATTATAATTGCTTAAGTATTTGTAATTCGTTTGTGGTATTTTACATAATTATATGCATAATTGTAAATTAAAAAAAAAATGTTCATGTACATGTATAACTATTTTAATTCATCTATTACAATGTGACTGTAATGCAATGTGTCACTAATGTGCGTAATAACAAAATAAAATATTTAAAAAGGTGATGCCATTTACAATACCCCCAAAACAAGGGCTTGGTTTGAAATTAAAAAAAATAGGTTTATCATACAACCTTAACAAATAAGATCTATAGATAAACTTTAAAAAGAAGCAAATAATGCAATATTAACAGTAAAGTGCAGAAAAAAGGTCTTCTCTTACGTTTTCAAAGAGCGATGTTAACGGGAATTGGAAAGCTCGATATTTACCTCTTAGCATAAATTAAAAAGTATAGTCAATGATTTTAGATGTACTAGTATTATTAATTAGTAATGAAAGGTATGCTTTTTAATTGACTAATTAGAAACTTGAAAATAATAGTATTCGCAAAGAAATGAAATTATAACAATTCCACATATATGTATAAGGATTGATGATTGTTAATTAATCATAGTACCATGTTTGCAACGCTGAGTAAATTTCCAATCATATAGCATTTACATTAGACATGATTTTTAAATGACAAAATTATTTGTTTGTTTCGTAAGATAATTGCAAAATATATATTCTCAGGCAAAGTTCTCATGCTTGAAATAACTATTGATTCTATGTCGTATCAAATGATGTTTATTTTATTTTTAAAAAAAAAGTACGTTTATAAAGGATTTTTAAGTTTAACTATACCATCAAGGTAAAAATATTAGAAGTGCATTTCTTCAATTCTAAATCAAAATGAATTGCTTTGTCATTGGCTCTTAAACTAAACAATACATAGTTAGTATATCTGTAAAGATAATTGTACGCTGTGTTTATTTATTTATTATTTTTTGAAAAAAAAATACCTGTGGAAACATGTTGACATCCTGTGGATACATTACACAAGTCTTTATCACAGTTACACAGGTTTTGACATTCTACTCCGTATGAAGGATAAGGACACGGATCTGAACAATTCTCTCCAGTGTAACCTTGCTTACATGCTTAAAAGAGTATAATATAAAATATTAAGATTCAGATAAAAACATTTGATTACAATATATATATATATATATATATAGTAGAGCGATAGTCGAGGACTCGTTCATATCTTTGAAACTCG
>WFKH01011925.1:34330586-34364981 GCA_016163765.1 Magallana hongkongensis | reverse complement strand
TTGATCAGTAAAAAATATATATGCATATGTACTTGATATTATAAAGGCATAAACAGAGGTTAACTCAGATTTAACAAACATTAATATTTACTGGGAGAGGGATAGTTATTATTAGACACTGACTTTTTAAAATCTTCACTTTTAAATTGGTTGTTCACCAATCGATACATAAATATGTACATGCAAATCTTTCCACATGAAGAAGGGCATGGGGCTTTGAAAAGTAAATTTTGAGGGAGCATTATTGTGAAAGACTGAAAGTCACACAAAAGATCCAGACACTGTTTTAACTGAAAAAAGACACCATCTGAGGTTGAGTTTTAATTAAAAAAAAATTGTATTTGACACCTATTTCACACCTATTTGAAATTTATTTTGCTTTCAATATGTGTATACCATAACAAATATCATTACCTAAAGTGTTCAATCTGTCTTCCTATTTTAAAATACATCTCCTGACGTCATGGGTTTCCGATAGTTTAACACCTAACGCCACACATAATGGCTGTCAGTTAACAATTTTTATCTAAACTGAATCATTTTTAACCTCACTCAGACATAGCATCTGAAATTACTGATACAAAATCAAAGTTAGTTGTCATCATATGCAGTTTCTACTTGTAGCTAAATATAAACTGGATGCCACATAATTTGACAAATGGCTATACATAGAGACGACAGGAGATTTCGTATGTGTGGTATAACATCATTTTGGAATGAACTCATGCGTTGATAATCGACTACTCGAAACATCTGATTATTTGAAACATGTGACGACATGATACAAATTCTGATATATTTTAGAAATAACTATTAATATTGAAAGACATTAAGAATTCTACTGGGTTCTGATATGTGTATTGAACCATACTGTCAAAAACTTGTATACATGATTATAATTATTTTTTTATTATGAAATTACACCTCAGGTGCTTGGGGCTTTACTCACGAATATGTACGATGCCTACTTATAAAGGTATAGGTATCTTACACATCCATGAGCAAAGTCCAATACATGCAAGCACCAGTGCATTACACCCACATAGCATAAGAAAAATTCGATGATGCCCATACCAATTTTACTTTTACTCTAATCTCAGCAAGATTTGCCAAAACTGATGAAACGTCTGTCAAAAATTTTCAGTCTCGACGAACTTAACCTCGCTGAGATTACAAAATACTTTTACTCTGTCAATGAATGTAAGTCAAACCTGGACAGATCGCTTTTGCTGGTGTCGAGTGATCTTTCTCCATCTGTGATGAGAATTATTCAGCTGTAATATCCAAATATGTGATTGGTCTGCCCAAGAGAGCATCCACGTTCGCACTATGTGACTAGACCATCCTTTTTCTGAGCTTTAGCAACCTTTACGTCATTTCAGCGTTCAAAATCAAATCCACGTTTCCTCCGCATTGCCGAAAACCGAACCGATATTTATGTCGTAAAATAAGATTTTTGGGTTAAATTAACTTTTATTATCATTTATGTTCACGTTTTATTTTTAAAAAAACTATGAAATCCTTTCCACAATTAATTTTATTGTTAAATACCTTAGAATTGAACCAACAGATTTAACGACCGCGAATTGGTTTACGTCATTCGGAGTTGCGCGGTAGATTCAAAATCATGAGTCCCATACTTCCTTAATGCTTATTTGATTAGAGTTATGGTTATTGTTGCTCAGGTGAGCGATGTGGCCCCTGGGCCTCTTGTTTAAAGGAGAATTTTTTTTTCAAAAATATATGCTATTTCTGAATTAAACTGAACTGAAGTAAGACTTCAATATGCATATATGAAGGATAGAAATTGGTTAGGAAATGCCTCTCAACTAATAATCAAGTATTTTGACCTACATACCGTTAATTCGTTTTAGAATGCACAAAATTGATATCGAGAATCCCGAGTACTGTCAGCTTGTCACTCTTATTTTTGTCTTTTGCTAATATTATCCGCCTCATGTGCTCGCCTGTCGATTCCGATCGCTTTCAGAAGGTATCTAACCTGTACTTGATGTTTAAACCGTAGACTGTGGCATAGTTGTAAATATTTTTCGTCTTAAGAACTGATCTTTAAAAAACAAAATTTATGAAATACATTTTATACTTTTTTTGAATGAAAAATTGATAAGTTTGTGGTAAATAAGTATTCATTAATTTGGTCGTACGTTTGTTAGTGAAATGCATAACATTGTCTAGATACTGGGTTAGCAGTGGGGTTTTTTTATAATGCTTTATTTATGTGCTATTGTTACAAACAGTCAAATATATGTATTATACATTGCACAGATCACCCATACAGACTTGCACACCTCACTCATACCTAGATATACAAAATATATTTTAGGTAAGTTTACACGCTATGTTAATACATAAAGAGAAAAAAAAAAGAAAAAATTAGAACCTAAACACACTTTCGTTGATTTCTATAGAAAAAAAAATAAACAAAAAAAATAACAGAACAAAAACAGGATCAGAAAATAAATCTGATGTTCAGAAACAAATTATATTTTCGCACATATTTCCATTGTGACCAAAGAGCATCAAAGTTATCAGTAGTATTATTTTTTTTCAGATATGAATTTCTCAACATGATTATACATCTTCAAATGACCTATCAGTCCATATAGAGTTGGTGTTTTACTACCCTTTAAACAGTGAAAAATGTACTGTTTGGCATATAAAATTATAAAATTTATAACAAGGTTTTCATTCATAAGTGGGGTTTCACCAAAAGTATGTTTTTAACATTAAAACCTACTCTTTTCGAAGTAGTAGAATAAATATGTAGGCTTAGATCGTTCCAGATATGCAAAACTTTTGTGCACATAAAAATACATGTAACATAGTTTCACATTCATTTTCACAAAAAGTACATGTTTCATTTTCTATTAATTGTATTTTCTTTAAATAGTGTTTTACGGGCAATATTTTATGTAAAATTCTATATTGTAAACATTGAACAGCAGAATTTGTGGATGTCTTAAAGCACACTTTGAATACATTTTTCAGCTCCACTTCTGGGAAGCCTTTTAATACCAATTCTGAATTCCATTTCAAAAATGCACTTGGAAGAGCCCATTTTATATTGATATTTTTATAAATATATTTTGTACATTTATTCGTCAACATCAATTTTCCATATAACATAGGTACAAAAGGACGTTGTATTTTTGAAAAATTGTCCTTTGAAAATTGTGTTCCTTTCAGGAACTTTGAAATAGCACTAATAATACTGTTATATTGCATAAAACAAATACACTGTATGTTATATTTTTCTTCGAAACTTTCTTTTGACAAAAATGCACCATCTTCAACAAGGAAATCATCAATAATTTTTACACCTTTGTTATACCATTTTTTGATAAATATACTATTTTTATTTACTTTAATATGAGAATTCAACCAGACTGGAGATGATAATATCTCAGACTGTGTAAGCTGGGTTTTTTCAAAGGAATCTTTAATCACAAAGCTCCATGATTCAAATACATCCACCCAAAATTTGTTTGTTGTACATTTCTTAAGCTTCAGAAAAAAATCATCACCCATGTTTATCAACTTATCAACAACATCTTGTCCATATACATATTCAAACAGATGCAACCATGAGTGATCTCCCTTAATGACCCTTTGAATCCAGGAGCATTTTAGAGATTTTATAAAATTTTCAAGATTTACCATATTGAGGCCTCCTAGTGTATAATGTTGCATAACAACTACCCGTTTAATTTTATCACATTTTGACCCCCAAATAAAGTTAAAAAGCTGTTTTGTTAACTTGGAGATGGTTTCTTGACTAGGATTTGTAATGAAAAAAACAAATGGTTTAGTTTTGGTATAATTAAAGTTTTCGCAACTGTAACCCTTCCAATAGGAGTTAAAATACGTCTTTTCCATTGTTGAATCATTGCTGTGATTTTTGGAAGTTGAATGTTATAGTTTAGATCAATTATTTTATCTAGTTCCACAGAAAAAATATTACTAGAAGAGAAAAAGTTGTGGCCCCCCAGTGTAGCTTCCATCTGGAGTGATGAAAGACCTCAGCAGAAAATTTTTTTGAACCAATCCAAATAATTTTTGTTTTTGTACTGTTGATTTTTAAACCAGGAAATTTTGCATACAGTTCTAATGTATCTAGGGCAGTATACAGAGAGTTAGCAGAACCATCAAGGATAAGACATGTATCGTCTGCATACTGGGATATTTCGTGTTCTTTACCGTTAACAACAATACCTTTTATATCAGTATTTTGTTTAATAAGAATGGCAAGAATCTCAGGACAAAGGAGAAAAATATACGGTGAAACAGGGTCTCCCTGACGGCATCCACGGCGTATTTCAAACTGTTCTGATAAAAATCCACTTTGTAAGATAGAAGCTCTAAAGTTTGTATTTAAGATTTTTATCCAACTGATTAAGTTTTTGTCAAATTCAAAAAGATGTAAAACTTTGTAAACAAAAGACCATGAAACCGAATCAAATGCTTTTTCAAAGTCGATAAGGACTAGTAATCCAGGTAGATTATTGACTTCTGTATGAGACATAAGATCATAAATAAATCGGGTGTTTTCACCAATATATCTACCTTTCATAAAGCCTGTTTGTGTATTATAATCTAAAATGAGAGAGTCAACTGTGGTTTTTATTCTCCGGCTAATGCAACCTGATATTAGTTTGTAAAAACATTTAATAAAGTAATTGGTCGCCAGTTATTTAAAAAATGCCTAGGTTTATCTCCCTTTGGCAAACATGATATAATACCAAGTCTCTGGGATACTGGAAGCTGTCTAAGTAAAAATATTTGTTTTATTGCCTTCATAATGAAAACTTTAAGATCATTCCAGAAAAAAACTTGTAAAATTCAGTTGTAAATCCGTCACTCCCAGGGGATTTATTGTTTTTCATATTCTTCAAAACAAGTAAAACCTCCCCTTCCTCAATATCTTTATCAATTGCTGATGCTATATCTGTTCCTACTTTTGGAATATTATGATATGAAATTAGGGAAGAAAAGAAAAATCTACATCATAAAGTTCAGAATCTAAATTTCTGTATAAAGTTATATATAGTTAGCAACTTCCTTAAGAATATCAAACTGATTAAATATTACACCTTTTTCTGGGACCTCTACTTTTTTTAATTGTTTTATTCAAAAAGTTCCGGGATTCAAGGTGACAGAAGTATTCTGTTAGCTTTTCTCCTTCTTCCACCCACCTGGCCTTAGATCTGATCATATTACCTCTTAGTTTTTCTTTTCTTAAATTTTCAAGAGCCAATTCTTTCCCCTCTAAAAGGGATAGATCATTTTCTGTAAAATTATTTTCCAAATATTCTATTTCGTTAATTAACGATTTTTCAAGTTTGTCTTTTTCCTTCTTTTTGAAAGAAGAATGTGATATAGTTACCCCCCTGATTTCCATAAGAAGTATATCAAAGAACACAGAGTCATCAGCTATAGCCCTGGATTCCATCACATGTAGGGTTTGATTATATTGATTTTTAATTGCTTCTATTTTTTGTTTTACAGTTTCAATGTACACTTTATCATGTAATAGGTTATTATTAAACTACCAAAGTCTCCGTCCTCTTTCAAATGAATTGAACCTTATTCAATTACAACTGAAGAATGATCAGATCTATATCCAGGTTTTATATCCAAATTTTCTACAATGTTAGAGAAAATTTCAGAAGTTAGAATATAGTCTAAGCGACCCTGTTTCACTGGATACTTTCTTCTCCAGGTGTATATTTTTTATCCGGGTTCAGGATTGTGTAATAATCAACTAAATTTAAATCATTCATAATTTCTAAACGATTTTCTCGGGCTTTAGGGTTATTTACATTGGAATAATTAAAAGTGTCTATGGTTTGATTAAGTGCCAAATTAAAGTCTCCACAGAGGATATAATAATCATTGTCAAACTCAATAAAATATTCCCTCACTTTTTCAAACAAACCAGGATTATCAGAATTTGGCCCATAAATGTTAATTAAAGTTTTCTCTCTATGGAGTTTTAATTCAACATTATTATTGAATAACACAGCTACACCTCTTGAGTTTGACAAGTAGGAGTTTAAAACACATTTATACTCCCACTGAGTCTCTATAAATGGCTCTAGATCAGGAGTAAAATGAGAATATTGTAAACAAACAATATAATAGATTTTTGATTTATAAAAATTCAATACATCTTTTCTTTTCGATGGAGTATTAAGCCCCTGGCAGTTGATTGTTATTATCTTTATGGTCTCAGCCATAGCAGTGTAAGTATATAGAAACTAAATAGTGACATACACATTCATACATCTTTCATACAAGCACACACACCAAACCTATAATAGAAAAAAAAGAAAGTTAGCAGTGGTGGTCAATACACTACCAGATGAATCCAGACTTGAAACACAGATCATCCAACGATATAATGTCTACCAAGATTACATCTCTGTTGCTCCTTTCGATCAGTCTTCTTACTGCAGTCTTGCATGGTCTTCCAAATGCTTCTATTATTGTAAACAGCTTTCAAGCGCACCAATCTCTTCCTTTGCAATCTGCAATTAGTTTAAAAAAAAAAAAAAAAACTTTAGTCTTTTTCCTTCTGTGTCTCATCATATTTTTCTCCCGATTGCACAATCAGCTCTATTGCGACCAGTGACTTCGATATCTTGAATACTAACACTGTCGTATGTTAGCTTCTACGATGTTAGAGAAAACCGTGTTCTATTTAGATCTACTTTGAGCTTCCATGCATGCCCTCTGTCTTGCAATGCAGTCCGTCTTGTCGCACTTGCATCTGCTGTTGCCTAACCCTGTCATACAAATTGAATCTGTCTTTATTCACGCCAGATAATAACCCCCTTTTGCTCTCCACCTCCAGCACATCAGCCAACTTATGCAGGACATTGTCATGTCGCCATCTATATATCCCCTTAGTCAGAGCAACTTTGTATCCCATATAAAATATGAGCCTGGTGTTCGGACAACACAGGATTTGATTACGTGACCAAACATGTTCATAATCCGATGAACTTTTTAACATGCTGTTTAATTTTTAAGAACACTTAAAGTTTGTATCAAACACTTTACTAAATCAAAGGCTTTTTAATTTTTACTTCGATTTATTATAAGTGGTTAGTTCTATACTATAGAGTTTATTCTTAAACATTACTATTTAATAACTACATGTAACTGCAAAGCGACCACGATTCACTACCACTGAAATCGGAGTAAGATAAATCAGTGCTAAAAGAACGTGTATTGGTATATGTGCAGGTGCATGTTTCTGTTGTTGTTCTTGTTTATATCAGGTAGTTTCATTATTTGACTTATTAGAACAAGATATCGTAGGTGCTATTTACTACGCATCACAGAAACATTTCATATGCATCAAATATTATAGAGGTCTTTCGAACAGTTGTATTGCCGTTGGCATTCTTTTCCCAAAAATTGATAATTTCATAATTATTAGGGGACATTTTTCTCCTTGGTATCCGTCCATACTAGTTAAGAATTAACATTGATTGAAAACTTTAATGTATAATACCTGTCCATATACTCGTAGAAGTAAATAATTTTGTAATGACTTCGATAATGTTACATATTTCTATTATATTTTTTCACTAACATATAGGCAAAATTACTAAGAACACTAAAACGAGCGTGCCTTAAATATTTTAGGTTTTTATAATTCCACAAGCTACCCGAACAACATCCTTTAAAATGAATGAAAAAAAATAAAGTAACAATTTTGGACAAACAATATTTTTTTCTGTTTTTAATGTTTACAATGCTTCTGTAGAGCAATTCTATTATCCAAGATACTGATAAATAAATGAAAGAGACCTGTACATTTGAGATGGTTTATTCTGGTTTGGCATAACTGGCCGCAGTGACTTGTGGTTACCAATAGGCTCCCTCATAACAAATCAAACAAATTGACAAAATCATAGGCTTATTGAGCAATGGGTAAGCACGAATGCACAGTCATCATAAACATAAAATTGTGTACAGTGGATAAGCACGAATGCACAAACATGCAAAAAAACAACCTATCAAATATATGAATAATCTTGAACAAAGGGTATGCACGTATCCACAAGGTGAGAAATGAACATTAAATTTTGTACAATGGGTAAGCGCGAATGCACATAAAAGCAACATGTCAAACATGAGATACAGAGCTCACAATTTCTTGTTAAATAAACAATGCTAAATTCATGTTTTTGTTTCTATTTTTGATGTTTCAGGTTTAGGCCTAAAGTCTATCTGGCAAATGCTAGGAACTGTTTATTCATTTCAAAAACGAAGACGGAAAAATTAGCTCAAAAAAGAACGTTGCAATGCAGGACAGGAAATGTATGTTTAGTATCTTAAAAGTTTGTAACGAAAGTTATTTGAATGTTGAATCTAAGTTAAGTATGTTTGACATATGTATCAAGTATAATTAAGGACGCTGTTTACTCAGGGACTTTGAGTTTTTTCTCAAATTCTGATTGTTATAAAGTTAAATGTCATTAGAAAAATTTGTTCAAAACACTAAAAGTATTAGGTAGCATGGGACAGTTTTTTGATACAATTCATTGTAGCCAGGGGATATGTGTCTTTGGAACTCTGTAACTAGAATTTCCTCAGTCCCCATTCAGCACACATACCTTTAATTCACTCTTTATAAGGCCAATCACCAATTTTTGAAAAAAAATTGCTAGTCAAAACCTGTCAAATTATCTACAAACTGGTTTTTATGAGATTTTGACCCTTTCATATTTTACTAATTTTTCATGATTTTTCAGCTTTTTATACCTCGCCCAGCTAATTCCCTGCAAAGGGATGACCTTCCGTACCGTGTGCATGTAGCACCATCACATGTCAGAAACTTACCGGTGTATAGTTTAAAATGTCCCATCCACCTACTTTTCGTGTTATTTACCTCCCGTCTGTAACTTGCAATTTCACTGTGTAAAATAAATACAACAGTCATAGCTGCAGGTTTCGCACTTTACTTCTGATTCTCATGTACCTAACATATGGGGCCTACATATTGCATATCAATTTTAACAAGAGACATTCCTCTAACTAATGCTAATCATTAAAAATCATTTCATAAATATTAGCAACACCCATAAGAGAGTACAGCAACTCTCAATCAATTTTACAAAAGTATTGACGGGTACTTTATCTGAAACTGTCCCTCGCTACCTTCATGAAATGAATTATTATTGACATAACATTCGATATTTTTCCTTTATTATGGAATTAGGCTTAAACAAAATTGGCTTTTAACAAAACAGAGGAAATTCGGGCTAAATTTTTCAGATTTTGTTTTTCACTGAAATATTTTTGGCAGTAATATAATATTAAAAGTGAAGATTTAATTTCTTTGTCAACGTAATTTTGCATATTTTCTGTTGCTTTTACCTCACTATTTCATTTAGATAATCGTATGGCACACAACAAAAATATTGAAAAATGCTTAAAAACGATAAAAGACACCATATCTCAAAATTTTTGATCATTGACCTCATATAAATTTTCTGCCAGCAGAATAAGGTCAATATGATTTTAGGTATATACAATAAATGTGTTAGTATTATCATCATTCAATTTTTTTGTTTAATTGAATAAAAAATGGGTATGGATTTGAATACTGATAAAGGAAATTCGGACAGGAATATTGATAAAAATTTTCAATGAAAGCTTAATGATTTTTATCTAATTAGTGCCACTGCGATTTATAAACTGTATGTCATTTTGAAAAGAGTTTAGCAATTTGTATTATTTTTACAATTACAGTGGTAATAACGTTATTGTTGACAAGCCAATCGTGTTGAATAGTTCGTTTACCGTGGGTGATCGTTCGTGTAACGTGGGGGATCGTGCGTGTATCAGAAAAAAATAGTTTGCGTTTTTTACCGTGCGTGATCGTGCGGTTTTTTCGTTTTGTCTCTTTTTTTACGGAATGCCAGGATTTATTCGTAAAACAACGACGAGTAGTTTTTAAAACAACACAACGATGTAAATTTATGGCTTTTTTAGAGAACAATATTGACAATTGTTAACATACATGTATCATGTCAGCGCTAATCTTTTCAAAATATTCTCTCTTTCGTCGTTGAATACCGGTAGTAAGTATTTTAACAACTCATTTAATCCTTTGATCGGTCGAGTTAGTTTACATGATTTTGTAATCAGTCTACATCAAGCATTCATCGTATCTTGACACTGATTTAATCATATTAGCAAGAGAGACACGTTGAATGAGAGCGGTCAAGCTTACTTATTCCCCGTTCAAAACTGAACAGTTTTCTTTCAAATGAAAGTACGTACGATACATATTCCTCTCTGTTACACTGTATAAACATTCATAAGAATTAAAATTTATTTAGACTCTTTAAAATTTAGAGTATTCGAATTCAATCAATTATGTACCGTAAGTTATGGTAATATGGGATATGTAAAATCGAAATTATATCAACTAGAATGTAAATAATTCCGTGTATTTTATGCATAATCTTCATTTCTTTTACACTTAATTTTCTTCAACTTATGATGGAAATTAATATTCGTTGAAGAGACAAAACAATTTAATTGATGTATGGATCCTATCATATCGTTTACTCGTTAAATAAAAACGTGCATGGCTACTGTACATGCCGCTTTTCAATAAAAATCAAGCTTATTGTAGTACAAATTAAAGCAATACGTTTTCGTAATTCTAATCTTAAAAATTAATTTTGATTGTGCGTGTTAAATGGTGTAGAATCGTTCGTTTGCGTGTTGTATCGTTATCGTTCGTGTATCGTGAAAATTCAGTAAGTTAGTGATCGTCCGTGTATCCTGCATAATCGTTCGTGTATCGTGCGTGATCGTTCGTGTATCAGAATCCTGCGTGTCGTTTGTCAACAATAACGTTGCTACCACTGTAAGAAAATACCAGTCATAATGTAAAATTTTTAAGGATTTTTCTTAAATTTTCAAGAAATATTCAATGGCCATTAACTCAAAAAGTAGGTCATTAACCTACTTTTTTGAAAGTGAAAAAAACCCCACTACAATAGAAGGTCTATAACACACCATAAATGGTTTTTAATTATCATCAGTGGATTTTTTTTTCATTCTGAGTAAACGAAATCCTTAACAACGGCTTAGAGAATTTTTGGTTGTCATCCAGTGTATGAAATTGAATGATTTTTTTAAAATGAGTTTTGAAAGTAAAACTATTTGTGTCAAATTTTATGGTTTACTTAGAGTTAGGTTGTCTTCCATTTAGTTAAATATGCAAATAACCTATTGCTAAATATTAGTTGAATTGGTTAAAACAGAAAGCTTCACTAAAGTTATATTATCTCCAAATACACGTACGTTCTACTTTGGTAATTCCGGTGTAGCGACCTTCCTCTCTCATTAATGTCCGGGATGATTGTTATACTTTGTAAGGAAACAAAATTGCCGGAATTATGTTTCCTACATTTATATAAAGTAAACCTCGTCTAATACGAATACGGATATAGCAAAAAATCGAATATAGCGAAGTTTTTTGGAGTCCCCGGCAAATCTCCTAACAAAACGTTGCCAAATTTTCCAGTTATAACGAATTCGGATGTAACGAATTTACGGATATAGCGAACTGATTTTGAGTCCCGTAGAGGTATAAAAAAAATGACGACATTTAAAACTTTTATAACGATTTTTTTTAATAGTTTAAATAGTATGTACATGTACAACATGTGTGTACCTTTCTTGGATTAAAAAAACATATTTGCGTCGGACTAATTACTTAAAAAAGCAATCTTACTCCCGGATGATTTCTGGAACTACAAAAGAAAGTATACTTGTCAAAATTTCTAATGCCCCAGGCAAGTGTTTGTATTACATTGTTCCTTATTCTAATTATTTTGACCAGGACAATAATCAAATATAAAGAATAAAGAATAACAAAGCATTTTTTTAAACTCAATCAAAATTTATTTAAGAGCTTTATGAAAATATCAAGAAGGTACAGGAACCCTACAAAATAAAAACCACAACATTAATACATCGTGCGTCTCCCATTCGCACTAATAAGAGCATCTCATAGAGACCCACAATTGAATAAAAAAAAACCTTTGTTGAAGGCTATTCTTTATGTTTATGTGGCTTGTTCTGCAAAATTCGGATGCTGAGGAAATGTCTCACTCTTGGATTTATCTCGTCCCATCCATATTCAGGCCATTAATGTTTTCTAAAATGTGCCGTGCAGTTGCGCGTGCTGTGTGGTGTCTATCAGAAAGGTGAGTTACCCTTATGTAGCGGTCATGTTGACTTGTCATTACATGACGTTTTGGCCTTCATGGTAGGTCTTCAACACTTCCGGTTGCATAAGATTTCCGGTCAAGCCTTAGTATTATTTTGTGGTGTTTGTTGGAAAAATCTATAGATCTTTGATGAATATTATGAATTTAGAATAGCTGTTTTATTGTTTAAGACATCATTTTTAAATGTTAAAACGTAAAAAAAGCAAAAATTGTGAAAGGAAACAAACCTATCGTGAACCGCGCTCTGCTTTCACCAAGCCAACTGATTTTAGAGGTTCTTGAGCATACATTTCAACAAATTGGTTTTATTTTTTTATAAGCAGTAAAAGGCAGGTAATCGATCGATTCGAGTCGTTTTGAAAAAAAAAAACACTTCCGAAAAAGTAATCGAACACGCACTCCACGCTTTTTAACAAATACGGTCATGGTCGAGTAGTTACTTACTCGATTACAATTTTTTTTGACATTAACAGTTGAGCATTTTAAATAGCAGTCGACAGTGGCAACGACTTTAAAAACTGATGATAAAGTTTTGTAAATAATAAGAAAATAAAAGTAGGGCGTTAGAAATTTTCACCAGTATATATAGTTCATACATATTAATGATATCAAATTAAGGGTATAAAGGATGGTTTTTATATTTAAAACGACACATTTCATGAAACAAAAAATTACAGATTAATCTACAGTGTTAAAGTCATGTTCTATGATGTTAAAACATTTTAATATTATTAAAAATTTATATCCCCCTCCCCCCCCAAAATAAAGAGGAGAGAAAAGGTTAAGATTGAAAGTTCAGCATTGTTATATATTTATAAAGGAAACTGCAAATAAAATTGTCTGTATCAGAACTACAATAATGCACTATGTGATGTATGTGCAGGCATTCTAGTTTTTCTCTAAAAGGTTAAGTTGTTGACTTGCGAAACTATACTGAATCATCAGAAGGGGATCAAAGTTGAACATAAAAATAGATGAGTAATATCAACTTAACTTTTTTAAAGAACTAACTTACTTCAATTTGTGATAATGTTAAACAAGCATTCCTAGGAAGCATGGGTTTGAAAGTGTTCAGACCATAGCCCCGGACTACAGAAGGGGTTCAAAATTTAACAAAGATACATATAGGGATTAATCTTAAAACAATAATGCAAGCATTATACCATAACTTCCCTCTGCTACTTTTAAAGTTTATTCAACAATCTAGAAATGATACGAAAGCTCACGTAAGCGCTTTTGTTTAAGTGAAACATATGACCCGTATGTCGCTTTTTGTTTTCCCTTTTAAGTATAATATGCTAGGTCTGGTGACTCATGTTACATATAATCACAAAGAAATCATTGTACAGCGATTTGATCAAATACTGAAGTGACGCCCGGTAATTAGTGTATAAAATATTTTCATAAAAAAATTATACATTTAATTAATGAGCGTGTGTCATAACAAAACACGTTTAATCTACTTATAACTTTAATGCAAGATGATTTTCATACTTTACAGAACATCGATTGTAGATATGCAACAATTCAGGAAACAAATATAAGATATTCGGATTAAATTTCATACTTTGGCATAATACACTTAGTCTTGAAACAAACAATGGTATCGGTTGTTTAAAACATTTTTAATGCCATTTTTATCATATTACTCATTCAAAAATTTAATTCGATAATGAAATATAAAGTATTATATCTTTATTTTTGATACATTTTTGTACTACAATAACAATCAAAACCAATATTGAGAAAATATTTTTTTCTCGTGAAAACCTAACAAATGATAAATGATTAAACAATTAAAAACATATTTTGAATTGACAATTCATGTGTTAAACAGTTTCTAATAAAGTACATGTACATTGTGGAATAACACTTAAGTGTATATGTGACAGTGTACATCTGTGAAACATGATGTTTAGTTATGCAACTCCTTTGATGATTTTTGAATACATTGAGTATATGTAAATATTTGAATTTGCAACGTCGAATCAAAACATGATAAATGTTTTGGTAATTTAATACAACGTACATTGTATGAAACAATCAATACAGATATCGCGTTCAGTACACAGTATTTAAGAAATAAACATCAAGTTAAAAAGTTTATTAGGATATGGATTTGGTTGGTCACGTGATCAAATCCTTTCAGGTCGTAGGGCTTCTTAGAAGATTTGTTCACGTACCAACCAAGTTCATATCCCGGTGAGCTTGTAAATAAAATTAATAAACATAAGCGTGTTTTTTTATAAAGCGAAAAGCGGGTGCGGTAATCATTGTGACGTCATTAAAAATTTCACACAGAACTGAGCGTTATCGCTATTCTATAGATTCATATATGGAATCTTAATTCAAATTTTAAAAATTGAAAATCAATTATTCATGTCTAAAACTTTATAATATATAATTCATGTTTTGATTTGTGTTCATCTTTGAAAAAATTAATTTGAGATATCGCATTTAGCATACTGAAAATAGTAACATAAGGAGGATATTGCGAAAAAAATATGAGTCAAAATTAAAATCAGCGATAATCACTAACAAGCCCAATATTGATATTATAAATCTCAAAAACATAAATGTCGATGGTTTGAAGTACTCATAGGTTCTTTAGTAAGTTTAAAACGGTATTTATGAATGTACGTGCATAAATGACTTCAATTAATCAATAGTATTTCATAATTGATTTTGATCTGTATTTTGAACCGTCACATTCTAATGTACATTGAATCCGTATCAATTTGATATAGACGCTACTTTGTGTACTGCTTTTGTAAGTTGTTTTTTTTTTTGTCCGATTGTTTTGTTTTCTTAGGTTATATTTACCGATAAAAAAGTTTCGGTTAATCCATTGATTTTGACAATTCGAAAATTTAATCATTTACAATGTATCATGTATTCAAAAAACTTCTTTCAAAGACTTGTTATATCTTAAGATTTGCCTAAATACCTAACCTTTCTAGTAAATTCCGGAAACATATCAAAAATTCTTTACTTGTTAGGAGGAATCACAATAGCTGTCTATTACGTTTTAGCTCACCTGAACCGAAGGTTCAAGTGAGCTTTTCTGATCACCCGTTTTCCGTCGTCCGTCCGTCTGTCTGTCTGTAAACTTTTCACATTTTCGACTTCATTTCTAAAACCACTGGGTAAATTAACCAAACTTGGTCCAAAGCATCCTTAACGAAAGGATATTATAAATTGTTAAAATTAAGGGCACAACCCTTTTTAAAAGGGAGATAATTGCGAAACAGTGAGTATAGGGTGTGTGTCTTTAAAAATCTTCTCCAGAACCACTGCACCAGAAATGCCAATATTTACACAAAAGGTTGTACATATATAAAGAATTCTAAATTGTAAAAGTCGTGACCCTCGGACCAAAACTGGGGCCCCAGGCGGGGCTCAAATTTTAACATAGAAATACATAGGAAAAATGTTTAAAAATCTTCTTCTCAAAAACAACTGCACCCGAAATGCCAATATTTGCACAAAAGCTTGTATATATAGTGAAGATTCTAAATTGTAAAAATTGTGACCCCAGGACCAAAACTGGGGCCCCAGGAGGGGTTCAAATCTTAACTTAGAAATACATAGGAAACATGTTTAAAAATCTTCGTCTCAAAAACAACTGCACCAGAAATGCCAATATTTATACAAAAACTTGTATATATAGTAAGGATTCTAAATTGTAAAAATCGTGACCCAGGGACTAAAACTGGGGCCCCAGGAGGAGCTCAAAGTTTAACATAGAAATACAAAGGAAAAATGTTTAAAAGTCTTCTTCTCAACAACAACTTCACCAGAAATGCAAATATTTACCCAAAAGCTTGTCTATATAGTGAGGATTCTAAATTGTAAAAATCGTGACCCCTGGACCAAAACTGCGGCCCCATGAAGGGTTCAAAGTTTAACATAGAAATACATAGGCAATTGTTTACACGATTTTTGTTCCATTTATTCCACTAAATGTTGCACAAAAAACCCAACTCAGTCTCCCTGATTTTTGACAACTCATTGCATAAGTATAAGCTCCCTTAATTAAGAAAAGGCGGATGAATACGATAAGGTGTAAAAATTCACTTGATATTATTTTAGTTTATCTCTTACAGCCTTGCCCGATAAAAATAAAATTAATATGTAAATTTATTTGTTGTCGGGCACGGTCTCCAAAATATATATAAGCGATACATGTACCTTGTGATTTTTTTACAATATTGCAGCTAGTTTGGTTGAGCATTATAGATACGGCAGATCAACGCACGTGGTGTAGATTTAATTATAAAAAACCATACCATAGGTAATCTGTTTCACACGGGAATTGAAATAAATAAAAGTATGTTTTATTATAATTAGGGAAACACTGTTAATGTGTTACCCTCTAATTCAAATTATGAACCCGTGAAATTTGTTAAAAGACTGTTTAAAGCAGAATGAAAATAATTTATTTCTGCTTTGAAATTTTCTTCGATTTTTGTAACCATGATGAGTTGTGATATATTACAAATGCATCACTACACATTTTACAAAGAGTATACAATCACAGAGTGATGTTAAAATTGCAAAAATACATTTTTATTCTGATATTTTTTTATATAACGACTATTGGTACTGAAATTAAAATAAATGATATCTATATTAAAGAAAATGTCAGCTTGATGCCTTTGTGGCCGTTCCGGCCTTTGATATGTATAGTGAAGATTCTAAATTGTAAAAATCGTTACCACTGGGCCAAAACTTTGGCCCCAGGTGGGGCTCACATTTTAACATAGAAATACATAGGAATAATGTTAAAAAATGTTCTTCTTAAGAACCACTGCACCAGAAATGCCAATATTAACACCAAAGCTTGTATATATAGTGAAGATTCTAAATTGTAAAAATCGTGACCCCTGGACAAAAAGTAAGGCCCCAGACGGGGTTCAAAGTTTAACATATATAGGAAAATGTTTAAAAGATCTTCTTCTCAAGAACTACAATGCAACAGTTTCGAATATTACTATGCATATATCCTTATATAATGTAGATTCTAATTTGTAAAAATCGTGACTCCCGGATTAATACTGGGGCACCAAGAGGGGTTCAAAATTTAACATTTTAAAAAATATATGAAACGTTTAAAAATGTTCTTCTCGAGAACTACAATGTTAGAGTTTGTGGGATTACCAGCATGCATCCGTGGCTAACTGCGGAATCATTTTTATTCGTGGGGGTTAATGTTCGTGGGCAGCCAAAATTTTCAAAGTTTAATATATTAATATATAGGTAACATGTTAAAGAATCTTCTCGAGAACTACAACGCTACAATTTGTGAGATTACTATGCATACAATTTTGGATAATGTCGATTCGATAGTTTTAAAGCCACCTGACCCCTGGAATAATACTGGGGACCCAAGATAGGTTAAAAGTTTAAAGTAGAAGTATATATGGAAAATGTTTAAAAATCTCCTTCTCGAGAACTATAATACTTCAATTTGTCGCATAACTACGTAAGCATCTTCAAAAAGTGTAGATTCTAAGTTATAAAAGCCCTGACCCTCGATCTAATACTGGGGACCCAAGAGGGGTTCAAAGTTAAACAAAGAAATATAGAGAGAAAATGTTTAAAAATATTCTAATAGAGAACTACAATTGTTCAATTTGTGAGATTACTATGCAAACATCCTTAATTAATGTAGATTTAAAATAAAAAACCTGTGACCACTGGACTAATACTCAATATCTAAATTAACCAGTCAAATCAAGGATCTGAAAACCTGTATCCTAGCGACATCAAACTGTTCTAAATAAAGATCATCCGTTAATGCTCTTATATTATGTTCTCCCTAGCTAAATAATTATTTGTATTTATTTTTACACATAATACATAATTAGACTAAATTAATGCAGTGTGATTCGCGGATCTAAGTGATTTTGTTCACCTTGTGTGCATTCCCATCTGATGCGTTTGAACCCTCGGATATTTCACCATCAATAGTTTAAACACGGGGTCTATTCACCCCTGTTGTGTAAAATTGCGGTTATAGTAGAGAGCTTCATAAGCGGATCCAAATTTTTTTTCAGTGAAGGGGGGGGGGGGGTCCCAGGCCTATTTTCAATAATTATACCATGTAAATTTAAATAAGCTTCAATTATCCAGAGGAGGGGGGTGTCCAGACCCCCTGACCCCATCCCTTCTAGATCCGTGCATGAAGACTAGTATGAATACATATATTTTTTATGTATAAGTCATACAATATGATTATAAATTACCCATTGAGATATTATCACATCAAACGTAATTATTAATTACAATACAAAAATTTCAAAATGTTAGGATCGTTTTCCTACGTAAACAGCTTGTTATGAGTAAAACTTTTGGCACTGTTTTTAACATAGAAAGATACATATTCTATAGGATCAAAGGTAGGGATAACTAGGTGCCGATTTGTTCACATTGCCGATTTCATGTGTAGAGAACAGTAAAACTTTAACAGTTAAACTTTTTGATTGTATGCATTTTCAAAATTTATTGTTGTAGTTTGTTATAATTCATTCATTGATATATCAAAAAGAAAGAATATAAGGTATAGACAGGCATATGAATTAACATCCAAGTTGAATTTCTCTGTAGCCCCCCCCCCCCCCCCCTCCCCCGCCAAAATTGACAATTACATTGAAATCTTACAAATGTGTACTGTGTATGTAAGTAACTCTCTAAAGATGTAAATAAGCACTGCAAAGATATGTGCACTTAATATACAACTACATAACATTTAGCAAAAAAAAAAAATAATCAGGGTGAAGCTATAAGGGGGCGGGTGGTGCAAAATTACCAGTTTGTCGCCATACACACACATATCACTAAATAAAGAAACTGTGTGTGATGTAGGGAATACATAGATAATGGCGGCAATTTATCTCAAATAATCAGTGCAACCCCCCCCCCCCCCCCCCCCCCCAAAAAAAAAAAAAAATAAGCTGTTATTTGTTACCCATTCCGCAAATACATTGATAAAGCAATGTTATTGTCACATAAAATAGCCGATTTAATTAATGTGTATATATGGTCAACGTACATGTAATTATAAATTTTAAGGAGGCGGACGCATCGGGCGGGGATCCAGAAAAAATCGGTTGAATTACACGTAAATGCTTTGAGAATTGTTTTAAAACATCGCACGGGCAAATGGGCGGATACATTATGGTTTATTTAAAATGTATCGGTGGAGAATACATACCGGGCAAACAAAATCAAGATTAGCAAAGCACAGTGTTATGTTTATACTGTGTGGGGTTAATTCATCAAAGTTAATTTAGATATTATATAACCACTACATAAGAGCTATTAAGACTTTATTTGTAGGTAATTTAGATGTTGAATCTCGAATTTCGAATCTTGAATCTCGTATTTGGAATCTCGTATTTTGAATCTCGAATCTTGAATGCATGAGCCTTCTGGGCTTTCGTACATTTCAAGGCACTAAGTTATATACGTAACCTAAGTAAAGTCTTAGGTTCCTTTTAAATTTAAGTTGGTCAGTTCAAGTCCCATGTCTTTGTAAAAATGATGGAGAAATTACGGGGATTCTGGATTTTCAACGGCTTACATATATGTACTTAATACCTTTATTTATATCTACGTTTATTATACCAGCTAAGCTTGTTTATACTAATTAAACTAGTTCTACTTGCTAGTCGTTCTCGTCGTTCTTATTTAAACTATACATGCATAGATATTCTTGTTTCATATCAGATAGACTTACATATATTATGCATAATTTATGTCAGTCTATCTGCTACAAAACAAATAATCTTGGTTAACCAAAAAAAAACAACAACATGTATTGTTAACGAAATGGTACAAACAAAAACAATAGACATGTCAGCATGATGCTTAGATGCTTAGATTTACTTTCGTTTTATATTTAATTAATTTATCATAACAGCATCGTCTTTTGCATGCTTGGAGTTACAAAGAAAGAATATACAATTCAAGAAAAAAAACAGTAGTGTCTGTCATTTTGATTGTTTTTCGGTCATACAAGAAAAAAAAGGCAAATGGAGTAATCCGAATTGATTAGAAAGATAAGAAAAATATTGTCTTTTTTTCTACACAAAGAGGACCTTTTCAAAACCCAATGAGCATTTCTGCAGTAAAAGGACGGTTTATGAAGAATATAAAAGCAATAAATTAAAACACTAGCGGCTTATCAAAAATAGTCATCCGTAAATATTGCTGTCGCGTTAAGTCTATGAGAGGCTTGCACACGAACTTCAAGGAAATACTGCGGGCGGAAAACTGCCCATTTACGAAACTCTCGTAAACATACAAAGATTTAAGCTTGACGAACATTTAAATGGCATGTTGTTATGATGTTTTCAATTCCGGTTTCATTGAATGTGTTATTTTCATGTTGCATATGTGTATGCCTGCTTGCGACAAAACCGACAGCAGTTAAAGGAAGTTAAAATACGAATATATATTCAAATCTGAATCGTGTGTGTAAACAGTCTCAGCATTTCCATATTTTCGGTAAATATTTGGTAAATATAATAATCTGATGTTGTATTTTTTTTAAGTGACAAACTACTTGCAGAGATTTATTATAGACTTTGGAAATAAATTTAATATGTTATGAATTATTTTAATTACGGTAATCATGGTATATATTTAAAAAAACATTCTCATACACTGGATTTATTTCAAAATAAAATATTGTTTTTGTAACGGTATTTTTAAATTATATTATTCTTCTGTTTTAATTATTACGTAATGTTTATTTATCATTGCTCTCCGTGAGCAATATCATTATATAATTGACCCCGTTTAGAAAGATTGCTCCTCGCGAGCAATGCATATTATGTATATATAGTACGGGTAAAAATTACGGGGGGACTGATTATTTTTCTATTGCGGGAGATACATTCAGCCAGTGATGTTTTGATATTTTATTTGTGAAACTTTGGATTTTTAACGTAATGTGAATAAACTGTAAATAATTCTACTTTGTGTTTATATTAAGCTAAAGCGTATGCTTTAGAGGTTGGAGCATTATAAGCTCAAGGATTTAACTGGGAATTATAACATTATTAAAATGTGAGTTATCTACCTGTGGATTTAGTAGAAAAGAGCCGTTTACCGCTCGGCGGCGCTACAACTGGTGGCAGCGGTGGGATTAGTATAATTTCTACGGATATTAATTATGAACTTTTGTGAACTATTCTATGCTGGATATTAAAATTTTGTGACAATGGAATTAAATCCGGGAGATTCTGTGCAAAGACGGCGGTTTGTTAATGTGATTGATTTTGATGAAAATGGACATCGTGTGGTTGTGGGACAAATGGACCTATTTGCTCACAAAGAGTGTCCAAGTTGTTATTTAATGTTTAACCGCAAGGACAATTTCAACTGCGCCAAGCGAGGAAAGAAAGATATTTTCTTCTACCGGTGCCCATGCTGCAAATGCAGAGTGAAAGCGTTTCCGGAGGAAATTGTAAACTATTAATTTTCAAACTGGATCCATTTGTGACATTTGTGTTTTTAGTGCATTGTGCTCTTTTTCTAAAGATATTTCAAGGCGGTGACCGCACTATACATTCGCCAGTTAATATGGATTTCACGAATGGTACGCCTACTAATTTTCCACAAACTACACCAAGACCAAGAACTTCTGTAAGACGGAATCTGTTACATGATTTTGAAAACGAATTACCGACTCCTGTTGTCACCAATACGCCCCCTGTTCAAGAGAGATTTGCGAATAGAGAGAACTGCACTGAAGTGGAGCTTGAGAGTTCATGGTATTCAGGACTTATGTATTGGACATGTGGAATATCTGCATTAGTGTTGACTGTATTAGGCGTGTTCCGTTATTCTCCACAAAAACTGTTGTTACGTTTGACTCATGAAGCGCTAGGAAACATAACGATAATATTATTGGGCATAATTGTGTGTGCAGTTTTGTTGAAATTGTATCAGTCTTCAAAGAGAAGGACTGGTCGGATAGATAGTACGATGCAAAATACCCTAGCTGGAAGAGTTGCAGATCAGGATACAGCGAGTTATGATGAGGAGGTTGGATTGCCAGGATCGGGATTAAACCTTCACGTCAAGCGCACGTTTAAAGGAGAAGGAATAGAAGTGTGGAGTGAATTTGTGCGATATTTTGAGAACGTTGCTACATTAAATAACTGGTCTATTGACATGAGGCGCAGAGTTCTCATCACTACTTTCCGTGGACAAGCGGAAGCGTTCGCGTACGGATTACCGGACAGTATTTTACAGGATTACAACCAGCTTAAACTGCAGATGGACACTAGATTCGGACATACTGCGATGAAAGAGAGTTACATAGTTGAGGCAAAAATGCGAAGGAAACTGCCTACAGAATCGTTCAGGGACTTTGCCCAAGCTATTGCTGACTTATATAGAAGAGCTCATCCCGGAAATCGCGACTATGTGGAAGAAGCTAGTCTTAAAACTTTTATGGACAACTGTAATACTGACAACGATTTCCGGTTGGCTGTGAAGCGCACTAGACCAAAGAGCTTACAGGAAGCAGTGACTGCTGCAATGCAAGAGGAGTGCATTCGAATGACAGAGAACAGGAATATAAGAAGCAAGGAAAACAACCCTATTAGACCAGTTTACAGAGTTAGTGAGTTTTCCAGGAATGCGGAAGTTCCAGATACTAAGAAATCATACTGCGTGGAGTCAGAAGAAAAGAGAAGGATAGTGAGGAAGTGCTACGGATGTAATTCTGTTATGCATTTGTACAAAGACTGTCCAAAGCGGAAAATCGCTAATGAGAAATTTTTAAATGTAAGAGTGTCGAGGCAGTAGGCCATGTGTCGGCACAGGATTTAGTGAAGCGGCCTAGTACAGGAGAATTACAACATCGTGATGATAGCAGTGAAGAAATATCTGCAGTGTCAACGCAAACAGATGTTGAAAATTTGCACTTGAATTATGAACCTAACGATGGGAAATTTCAAATTATTGAAATTAGAGGAAAGCCAGGAATGAGGTTAGATGGCTTAGTGGAAGGCACATCGCTAGAGTGGAGATTTGACACGGGTGCAATGAACACGTTCATAACAGAAAATGTTTATAGGGGCATTCTTCCAGAACATAGACCTGTGCTGGAGCGCGCTAAAAAGCAATTTACTACAGCCGACGGAAGAAAACTTAAAGTCATTGGAACTGCAAAAATGTTGTTATCCTTTCAAGAATTTCAAGTAATATTTCGTGTATTTGTGGCAGATGTAAAATCAAATTTACTTGGCCAGGATTTCATCAGCAAATTTCACTGTCAATGGGATTATTGTTCTAATGTATGCAGCCTTAAAGCAGATGCTGATGGAGTATTGCGGGGATATTCTATTGTTAGCGTGGAGGATAGTGTCGTTCCAGCGCATCATGAGAGTGTTATTAAAGCTACATTTAACAGTAATGTAGGTAATAGTGATGGGATTTTGTTACCTCTAAAAACATTTGTACTTAACCATGGATTAGCGGTTGCACGAGAAGTAGTGAAATATACATGTGGTGAAAATCATATATATGTGCGTGTGTTTAATCCAAGTGATCGTGACGTGTATGTACAGAAACGTACTGAGATAGCTGTGTTTGATCCTGTGGAAACTGTATCAACTTTGGAGATTCTGGAAGTATGTAATGTAATGTCAGAAGGCGCCGATATACCAGAGAATCTCGAGCAGGTTTATAAGGAAGCATGTGAAAATTTAACTGAAGAGCAAGCGGCAAAGTTTAAAGACTTTCTCTTAGCTCGTGTGGATGCATTTGCGGATCCAAACAAACAAGTGGAGCGTGCAACGATTGGTGAACATCGTATTAAGCTAAAGGAGGAAATACCTTTTAAGGAACCAGTCCGACGAGTACCTATTTTTAAGAGGGAGATAATGGACAAGGAGATCAAGAAGTTAGAGGAACAAGGATTAATTGAGAAATCCAACAGTCCCTGGTCAGCTCCTATCGTGCTAGTGCAGAAAAAGGACAAAAGCTGGAGGCTTTGTGTCGATTATCGGAAATTAAATGCAAATACCATCAAAGACGCATATCCGATACCTCGGGTGGCAGATGATCTCGATGCTCTCTCTGGATCAACTTGGTTTTCGTCATTAGATCTCAATATGGCATACCATCAAATTCCTATGAGTGAGAAGGATAAAGAGAAAACAGCGTTTGCTACACCTCGTGGTGGACTTTACCATTATACAGTAATGCCGTTCGGATTATGTAACGCACCAGCGACATTTCAAAGAGTGATAGAACATGCGTTGAACGGATTACAATGGAATATCACAGTGTTATATTTGGATGACATTATTGTGTATAGCCGTACTTTTGATGAACATTTAGAGAATCTTAGTTTAGTATTAGATAGATTACAGAGTGTAAACCTGAAACTTAAAGCAAAGAAATGCAACTTTTTCCGGCGAGAAGTAAGTTTTCTTGGACACATCGTTTCAAAGGAGGGTATTAAAACGGATCCTTCTAAAATTGAAGCTGTAAAGAATTGGAGAACGCCGACTAATGTGACAGAGCTTAGAAGTTTCTTGGGACTAGCAGCTTACTACCGGAGATTTATAAAAGACTTTGCTAAAATAGCAAAATGCCTACATATTCTTACCGGGAAAAATCAAGAATGGAATTGGACGCATGAATGTGATGCAGCATTTGAAACTTTGAAACAGAAATTAATATCTGCACCTATTCTTGGATATCCCGATGTGACTGCTGGTGACTTCATACTAGATACTGATGCTAGTAATGACGCTATAGGCGCTGTGTTATCGCAAATTCAAAATGGAAGAGAAATTGTGATTTCTTACGGAAGCCGCGTGTTGAATAGTTCTGAAAGAAATTATTGTGTGACTCGGAAGGAAATGCTGGCTGTTGTGTATTTCGTTCAACATTTTAAACACTACCTACTTGGTCGAGAGTTTTTGCTAAGAACGGACCATGGATCTTTAGTGTGGCTCCATAAATTCCGAGAACCGGATGGACAAATTGCGCGGTGGCTTCAGAGACTTGGACCGTACATATTCAAGATTGAACACAGAGCCGGAAAACGACATGGAAATGCAGATGCATTGTCACGTGTATCTTGTGAAGTTAACTGCAGACAGTGTAAACGTGATAAAATTGAAGGAAGTGAAAGTCAGATATATTCACACGTTTCTGAACTAAGAAATACCAGTACATATAATTCAACAGAAGTTGACAATCACGTGTTTAATTTAAGTGTATTGTTTAACGATGGTATGGATTCAGAAAATTTATTGGATTGTGCAATTATTTCCCCTCTTAAGAAGAATCGGACAAACAGACCAATGAGAGCGAAGATTCGAAAACAGCCAGATGAGCCCCTAAACCGAGGAAATATTCGTGAGAAACAACAAGATGACTTTGGAATGCGTGTTATTTTACACTGGATGGAAAAGAATGAAAACCACCATTATCTATTGTGTCTGGTGAAAACTTTGAGTGCAAATATTGGTATTCGAGATGGGATTAATTGTGTATTGATCAAGGTGTTTTGTGTATTCGCTGGATTTCAAACAATAGTGAAGAACTTAAGATATGCTTACCACGGAAACTGCGTCAAGTTGTGTTATGGCACCTTCACGATTCGAGAGTTGGAGGTCATATGGGCATCAAAAAGACTTTGGAAAAAGTTAGAAATTCCGATTATTATTGGCCTAGGATGCGTCAATTTGTTCACGACTATGTATTAGCGTGTGATGTGTGTGAAGAGAGGAAAAATCCGCCACGGAAAAAGAGATCGCGTATGAAAACTTTCCTAAGTGGGGAAACATTTCAAAGAATAGCATTGGATTTAGCTGGACCATTCCCGAAGTCAGAAAATGGATATTCTTACATTCTTGTAGTGATGGATTATTTTACAAAATTATTTTACAAAATTTGCCGAGATATTTCCGCTTATGAACATTGAAGCTGAAACGGTAGCTAACGTTCTGTTTAAAGGATGGATAAAGCGATACGGATGTCCTGGATCTATTCACTCGGACCAAGGAAAACAATTCGAAAGTAAGCTTTTCCAGGAAATGTGTCGACTATTTCAAATTGACAAAACTCGAACTACACCATATCATCCCCAGTCAGACGGAATGGTAGAGAGGATGAATCGAACGATAAAGGACATGCTATCTAAATACATTAATGCAAACCAAACCGACTGGGACCGTTTTTTGGATGGAATTGTTCTTGCGTATAACACCACTCCGCATGAAACTACACGGATTTCGCCATATAGACTAGTTTTTGGGAAAGAGGCTAAACTACCAATAAGTGTTCTGACTGAAAATGAGGCTATCACAACTTCTGAAAAAGACGGCAACATAAGAATTGTCCGAGGGGACCTGTCGGTGTAAATAAAACTTTGGATAAACATTTGTAAATATCATGAAACTGCCGATGTACAAATTTTGTGTAACGTTTTATTTATTTATTTTATTGTATGTTGAATTATCTCACTGCATTTTACATATTTATCAGTTAATAATACCCTGTTTTATACGTGAAAAGTGTATTATTATCCTAAAGTAGGTATTGTTTAATTGCAGATGTAATTATTATTATTATTATTATTTTTATATGCTGTAAATTTATTTTGAACGGAGTCAAAAACTTAAGTAGGGGGGAGTTGTAACGGTATTTTTAAATTATATTATTCTTCTGTTTTAATTATTACGTAATGTTTATTTATCATTGCTCTCCGTGAGCAATATCATTATATAATTGACCCCGTTTAGAAAGATTGCTCCTCGCGAGCAATGCATATTATGTATATATAGTACGGGTAAAAATTACGGGGGGACTGATTATTTTTCTATTGCGGGAGATACATTTAGCCAGTGATGTTTTGATATTTTATTTGTGAAACTTTGGATTTTTAACGTAATGTGAATAAACTGTAAATAATTCTACTTTGTGTTTATATTAAGCTAAAGCGTATGCTTTAGAGGTTGGAGCATTATAAGCTCAAGGATTTAACTGGGAATTATAACATTATTAAAATGTGAGTTATCTACCTGTGGATTTAGTAGAAAAGAGCCGTTTACCGCTCGGCGGCGCTACATTTTTCTATTACTTCCAAAGCTCAATTATCACATTTAAATAACAATGAGAAGTATATGTGACTATTTATGAATTGAATTAACCCTAATGGTTGTGCTTTTGTTTTCGTTGTAGAATAAAGTACATTTAACCTGTGGTAAAACTTTGACATCGTGTGGATACATCACACATATCTTTGCTACAGTTACACAGCTTTTGACAATCATTTCCGTACGTAGGATAAGGACATGATGATAAACAGTTTTCCCCTGAGAAACCTTGCATACATACTAAAACAAATAGAGAAATATATTTGTAAAATATTAAACTCCATGAACTAAAGTCTGGAACCAAGTTTTTTATGATGTATAAAAACCTACTTACGCTCACATTTTTGATTCTGACTATTCCAGGCAGAACTCGGGCAGCAACCTTTAAAACTACTAAAAAAATCAATAAAACTAAACATGACTTTCCTCATCGATTTTAAACACCAAAAAATTTATCAAAAACATGTCTTAAAATTTTCAAACACATCTAAGCCTAAATTCCAGTTCATTTAATTCTGGAATAGTAATTTGTGCTTCCTTCGAACAAAATCAAAATGAATACTTTTTACATCGTCTTTGCCTTGCTAAACCTTTACAAACTGTGTAGATCCAAAATAATATAAACAGTATATAAATTATATATATAAATGCTCAACATAAAACATTGATTTTCAATGCAAAATAATCATGACGTGATTTCACTAGATTTTGTTATAAATTGATTGTGCTCATGCATTTTGTTAAATATAAAAACTTTTTTCTTCCAGATGTGTTATAAAGGTTTGTAACATGATATATAAAACAATGGTTCAAAGCTAAAAAGAAAAGAATCGTGATTAACATTAGTAACTGCTCGTTTGTGTAACTTAGAAGCTAAAAAGACACAAAAAATTTTACTTACTCTCAGCACCGTATTTATCAATATAATAAAAACAATGACACGAACTTTGATTTTATAGCAAACATTTATAAACTCTAAATGCTGAATGTTATTTACAACTCGACAACTGACTTTGATCTATTCTATTGGATTCTGTTGGATTAGCATTTAAAACAACTGCGTATAGCACTGAAAAAAAATATTAAATGGAAAATATATCTATTTTTGTTTACTGTATTTGATGTTACATAGTTAACATATAAAGAATTTCTTAAATATTGGTTGCTTTTTTTTAGAATTCACATTCATGGCGGAAGTTTATAAGTGCAGGCATGAATTTACTCCTTTATATCAACATATTTTATAATGAATATCTCATCTAGTAAATATGAACCAATTATATGACTGATATCATCTGTAGCTTGTGTATAATGATTTCTTTGTTATACTTTTAACAGGAAAATTCAAAATACGAAGAAGCATTTGTCATTTTATCTAGACGAATGGTACACTGTATGTAAAAACATAAGCTGATACATGTGTATCATCCAGGAATATGTTACCAGTTGTTGTATTTGTTCATAGATTTTCACATGAATGATAACACTCCTCAAATTGTCTTCACGTAATATGTTTGACCTTAGTTTGCATTTTTTAAAGGAAATATTGATATTTAAACCAAGATGTTTAAAAAGTTTATACCTATTGCATTGTAAAATATTTTATGAACAGGATAATACACTAATAAGAGAAATGCATGATATTCTTTAACTTTTAAAATTGTATGATAATAATTTTTTTGGGGGGGTGGGGGATGGGGTGAGAGACTAATAATAACAACTGTTACTTTGTCTGACTTCTATCACATCGAATAACTTTCAAAAAACGGCAATATATGTACACGTGCCTTTAGCACAAATAAATGGACCTAAATCAAATAAAGAATATAAAAAAATAAGTTAAACTTTTTGCAAGATGTATCTATTAGACTCTATAAGTGTCGTATTCTAGTTCCTTGAATTTCTTGATTCTCAAATAAACTTAAGGTCGGTTGCGGGTTTAAAATTTTGCGCCCTGTGCGCAGGGTATTACTGTCGTAAAACGCAAATGTTGAGAAAAATTTTCAAATATACAGCTTATCATGTAACGTTTTCATTAAAAAAAAAATACTAATCATAAAAATTATTTTTATTGAAATTAATCCTTAGAATAAAATTTTCAGAAGTATTTTATTCATTTCGCCGCTTCTTCAAAATCGACGTTATCCACGTCTTACGATGACGTCGGTTGAGACTTTGACGTAACAATTGACCAAAAAAAAAAGTCGTGCATTTTTATTGCAGCGTCAATAATTAAAATTGAAAGTAAAATTTGTAAAATAAAAACACATGCGCGATCCTTTCAGGTTCTGTGTGAGTGGAAAGGCAAATTTTTTATCTATTACAAATGAAATTAAATTTGATTCGTAAACATCCTTTTATTCTATACAATTCTATATGTAAAATGTCTACCAATATACGTTATAGGACCAAACTATGAGGGCAGATAGCATAAAAACCATCCAGTCAATTTCGTTTAAATTTAACATAAAGTTTACTTATACGTTAACCTTCCATCGCTGAAAATTAAAAGAAAATCGTATGTTTGTATTTTTTTTAATATTAAATTGAAAATGATAACACCCTTTTTTCCTATATAATCCTATATAAAATGTCGGGTATAATTCGGACATAAGACCAAAATTTGAGCGCGGTAAACAGAAAAAATATCCGGTCAATTTACTTTATATTTTGTACATAGTTTACTCTTAAGTTTACCTTTCAATAGAAAAAAAATAAAGGAAATCGTATGTTTGAAACATTCACCCCCGAGACTCCTTAAGTTGATTCTTAAGTAAAATTTACCCGAATAGGAAGGGGCGCGGTCGCTTCGTTCCCTCCAAACCTTCATAATCGCGTCAGTTTTACTTGTTTTCTTAATTTAATATGATCTATCTCTAAATGATTTTTAAATTCTTATTTCGGTCTAAAGTGGGTTAATTACGGTACGATTGATAATACTTGACGGACGATTTTATGTTTTTCCTGTTTATTCCAATTCTATGTCATATATAAAGAGCAGTACCAGTGAGTAACAGAAACATAATCATTATGTTTATAATTTTGGGTTTTATTTCTTCCTGTTTCTGATTTCCCTTGAAAAAAAAAACACTTGTACGTAGTATTGATCATGTTAACGGAAGAATTTATTTTTAATTGTACATTTTATATCTGTGTGAAAAAAAAGGATGAAGGAAAATTAATTAAAGAGTTAAATGTAGCGCTTATTTTTTTAATTCGAACAATTCAACAAAATCGTTTTAACCACATATTTGTCACATGTTAATTGATGAAAAAACTAATTATACAAAGTGTGTTGATAAGCAGATTTATCTTCGAAAATACTCTCTTCTTTTAAGTGACCATGTACTTATACCCCAAAAAACCTCTTTCACAAATGCCTACATTGCTTTTGCTTTAACATTACCCTTTAACTGTTTGATAATATAGTTTTAAGTTTATTGAATGAAATTTTGGCAAAGGGTTTTGTAAAGCGTTTATTGGAATTAGTCCTAAAATATAACAAAATACTAAAGTGAATAAATGTAGACAGGGTAAATTGAATTATATCATAAATTGAACATTTGATAGATCTAACGAAATGAGTCAATAAAAAAAACCATTTATCTGTAAGAAACGGTTGTATGTGGAATCATCCTTCTTGTGTGGAACAGTCTTATATATACTTAGCTCCGTCATATAAGTTCTGTAGCGTCAATAAGTAAATATCGTCTTAATACGAAGTTTACATTACATGATTGTTAAGCATTTTGACACTTAACATTAATGTAAAAGAGTTATTTTAAAAATGAGCACATTGTATAAAATAATGGTATTAAACGCTTTAAATAAAGATATAAGTAAAAGTATGCAACCAAGCATTTTTAAGAACGTGACAATTATGCTATAACAATTATACTAGTGTATATGATATGTATGCGTGTTTAAGAATAGAATCTTAATTTAATCTAAGTTAATATTATAAAAAAAAACATATGGAAAAGTTTTTGAAAAAAAGAATTTAAAAAAACTAGGGTTACATGTATTACTAACATATAATCTAAAAAAAAAATTAGAATCATGATTTAATCTTTGATAAGTATCCATCTATATAATTAGAAATACATATGTACTTGCAAAAACCTGTTTGTAAAGGCCAATTTTAATGTTTATTTAACTTACCTAGCAAATCATATCAAATATTAAGTATTTATTCAATACACATCAAATTACAGTGTACGTGCATTTTTACAATGGTTCTTGAAACAGCTCGTTTAACAATTGGATCACATGGATTTGTCTTGTATTACACTTCACTTCATTTGAGAACCTGAATTTCTAATTGATTTTATAATCGATATGTTTCAAACAAATTATATGCATTAATTATTTGTGAGTGCGCATTACCAATTGATAAATAGTTTTTTAGTGACCACTAGTCGGAAATCAGTCACCTTTATTAAAGTCAAAAGCCATGTGATTTTAACAAAATTTAAGTTTAAATTGATATTCGTTTTTTTCTTATCATTTCCTTAATACGTATGCTTAAAAAGGTGGTAAACAGTTGCACGAAACATCGTTTGACAATAATCAAAACATCGACTTATAGACAAGATCGTTAATTTCATTCTAAACAAACAACTTCTCCATTGCGGACAAAAGAATTGAATGATGTGTCAACATTTGATGAGTGTATGAAGTCTATGGTTTGAATAAAAATAAAAATGGAATTTAAATCCTATTGTATTAGTCAATATTTTGAATTCATGTATTACATTATGTACTAAATATTCCAAATACAAAATATCATTTTCTGTATTTTTTAAGTATATCGATCATAATTGACTAATTTTACTTTCGTTTGTTAGTAATTAAACTTTTTAGTTCTACAATGCGTAGTGAATTTATGAGATTTAAGATAAACAGTAAAACTGAAAACAAAACAAAATACGTACATGGAGCAACTATGCATTTGATTGAGACGACACCTCATGCTGATATAACGTTATGTACATACATGTATGAAAACAATTCGTTTCACACATTATTTTACCATGGTGTCATAATCTCAATGTGTTAATAATTTTTTGTTCGTAATTCCATCTACCCATTCTGAATGCAGCAGTTATGTTATAAATTTGTGTTTTACAAGTTATTTAGAATTGTTAATGCTCCCAAATGTCCGTTTTGTTTTTTTATTGAATATCAATAATAATATCATTTCAGTAGTCTTTCTTGATCTCAAATAAATCCCAAAACATATGCGGATATTTATATGGGACGATTTTGACATTGGAAAGATGTATACAAAAGATCTGTGGCCCCATTTTTATATATGATCTGCCATGGCAAATTATGGCCCTAATTAGCAATCGTGTCTCTGTTGACATAGATATCAAATTAATAATCATTGATTATATAAGACCACAGCAAAACACCAACTGGCGTTTTTGGTCATGGCTTATTTATTTGAAAAGAAAATGCATTTTAACAACCGACCTGCCACCCACTTGGTGAGCAGGTATATGGCTGCACAATAAGTCAATCAATTAACCCTTAAATCAATAACCAAATTGTTTAATCAATCACTAAAAACCAATCACATCGGAAACCGGTTTTATCAATCAATCATTTCACAATCAATCAAATTGTTCGATCGATTTATATTCGATCGAGCAATTCAACTGATGGCATTAGTAATAAGATTATTGAATTAATCAGTTCATAATCAATCAAACAAACAATAGCAATCATCATTGTAATTGATGAATTGAGTCAATATAAAATCAATGGATCAAATATTGGATAAATAGCGCTTTGCTTAGAGTGGGTTAATTGTTAGGTTAGGTAGAAACTGGGAGCACTTGGCCAAGTATTCATAAGCTTTGAGCAGTCCCTTAGACCAGTTGCCTACATCAAAGACATATAAAATTATTGCCATTGTGCAAATTTCGCCAAAAAACACGCAGCTTTTCTAGAGAGTTTAAATAACCAATTGCAATTTAATTGGTTACCATTATTGGAGCCCAGAAAAAGCGGATGCGTAACTGCCATGACGATAGTGGGTATCTTGGTAGATGAGAACCGATGCCATGTGTAGACACTCGGCACAAAGTGAAGTCCACGATGAGAATTGTAGTCTTGGTAGTTGGCGATAGTAAGTTACACGTTGACATTGTTCTAGTGTGAAATAAATCCTGATGAGAATGGTTATCATGGTAGTTGGTAATAGCAAGCCCTGTGTTGACACCGAGCACAAGATGAAGTCCGAGAAGAAACAGGAATCTTGGTATTTAGTAATAGCAAGTCTGGTTTCGGTTGTTAACTGGAGGAGACCAGCAGTATCTGATATACTTCAATTGATATCCAAGTAACAAACATAATTGAATAATTGATGGCAATGATTAAATTAGTTTAAAGAATTCAAACATTTATCCAAATAAATTCAAATTGTAGCCACATGCGTGGAAATAACATACAGATGTATCTAAAAATTGGCTGCAAAATTAGCTCAATTAACTGGTAAGGAAATAGTTAAAGTATCTTAATAATTGCAGTTGTTCAGTGGACGCATTCATGACACAATTGATTAAAATAGGGTGGGTGGGTTTTCGTTAAGTTTCATGTGATCCAGCATCATAGAAGAATATACTGCAAAGGGATGCCAAACGCGATTTGAATTGTGAACACCAAACCCGATTGTTTTGCTAAAGCTAACCAGATCCTCATTAGAATCACAACTAAGTTTATGACTGATGTTGCTTGTATAAATGAATTTATCATTAGGGTTGAATTCAATTATAAGACAAAACCCCATGTTAAAACCTTTATTTTTCTTCTGAATGAGGCCTAAAACTGACCAATGGACGCTCAAAAGAAATTGTGTTTACAAATTCTAGTCTTGCCTAGATGGCGTAGTGGTTAGCGCGGTGGCCGCTCACTGCTAGGAGATTGGGTTCCAGAGGTCGTGAGTTCAAGCCCCGGCCGGGGCGGAG
>WFKH01011925.1:34260186-34292512 GCA_016163765.1 Magallana hongkongensis | reverse complement strand
TCTAGCATTCTAACTAAGAAACATTTACAAATATGTGATCAATCGATGTGTTTGTTTGTTGTTGTTTTTTTCTTTGATTTTTTTGTATTTTGTGTTTTTGCTCTTTTAATTGGAATGTCCGAGTTAGTAGATTTCGTTTAAAAAAAAGGGGGGGGCTTCCCATATGAAATTAGTTTAAAGCCTACAAAAGTCCAGTGGCTGAGTGTTTAACTAATTTATGTTTAAAACAACACCTGATTATTTTTTTAAACTGATTTCATATCAGTTTACAGTTACATACTAGACATTGCATGAAAGAAAACAAATATTGCGATCCCATAAATAATTAAGGTGATATCATTAGCGTCAAATTCAAATAATTTTAGCATTATACACTCTGTACGAAGACCTTGGAAGTGATATTTCTTCTGATATACTATATATATTCGCTTTAATATCAAAAATATTCAACAAAACAAATTCTATAGACGTTTCAAAGTTGAACAAATCATTTCATTGAATTTCTTTTTATTTTTAATTTGTTGTACAAGAAGGACTGTGATTTACAAATACGTTTATCGTGTTCAACATGTATCTCCATGATCGCCGACACCATTACATGTATATAATCTGCGTGTCTAGAATTAAATCACTCGTTTGCACAAGGTATATGAGTATCATATTAAATATCTAGGGATAGCCAGGTAAAACTCTGATAAAGTATGACATATGTACAGTAGATTGTCACATAGGTAGAGCAAACTTGAAAGTCACTGTTCGCTTTGGTAAGTTCATATATCTATATTCGACTGACTGTATATTTTTATCATAAAGTAATTATTTAAACAATAAAATGCTTTCTTTGGCGATTCATGTGGAATATGAAGTTCGCGACATTGCAAAGCGGGTTATGTAATTTTTTTCTGCTATGGTCGCTACCTTCATAACCTGCATAAATCATTAAAGAAAACATTTTATTGTTTATATTTACATTTTTCTTTTAACAAATCAATAAATTGATCGTAAAAAGTAAGAAACATTAATTTTTTAAATGGTACAGTTTCTTTTTATATTTGCCCTAAAATTCAAAAGTTTTTAAATGTTGTAAATTATTTTAGTTTTATGGTGAATAAGTAAACATCAAATCTTTATTTATACAGTATTTGTACGTCATGCACAATGTACATTATTACTTATTTATGGTGTTCCGATGGAGCTACTTCGACCTTCGCACTTTCGCATTTAGGGCGACGATGCGAGAGTGAGAAGTTTCGAAGGCGGAAGTGCAAAGATGCCAAGGCAAAGAAGCGAATGTGCGAAGTTGCAAGGGCAAAGCGCGAAGATGCAAAGGTGAAAGTGCGAAGATGCGAAGGCAAAGGGGGATGCTACTATCGGTTTTTCGCCTTCGTTACTAATTCGCACTCTCGCCTTCTCACTTTCGTCTCATTTGCTTTCTTTTGGTTGATAACATAGTTTGATACAGGTATCGTACTCGCCCGTGCTCGGATGTTATTGGCATGCATGCTCTAGACAGTGTGGCGGCCATTGTGCTTACTATAAAGTTCATTAATATTTTACTTGGCTATCTGACATTTCTTTTAATCAGTGTTGGCTAAGCCTAATAATAATGTTCTCCATATAAAACGTAATACTCGCCATAATATGTGTGCATTTCCAGAATTCTGTCACTTACCAGTCTGCTTACCTTAGCTCAATGCTATGGTTTAAACAAAGAAACATATAAATTCATTATAGGACAAAGTGTTTGGATTTTTAGTTAAAAGAAATATTATCCCAAGTTTTCGTGTTTGTTAATTTGCAGACGCCATTTTTATAGCTAAAATTATTTTTAAACGTTAAAGAGCTCCCACACATACACATTAAAGGGCGAAAGCGAAGGTGCGAAGAAGATAATGTGAAGTTGCGAAGGAGAAGAAGGGATAGTAGTATCCCCCCCCTTGCATTCGCATCTTCGCACTTTTGCTCTGGCGCCTTCGCACCTCCGCGAAAAACAACATGTTTTCGCCCCCCCTTCCCCACCCATTCCTCGGTACATAGTAACATAATTGAAACCCACCCATTGTGTTATTCATATTGATCAATGATCATCGACCAGCTCGAAACTTTTTACACAGGTGAAAAGTTGTTGAAGCTCTTGTTTAACATGGGAAGGTCATTCAAAACTATAACTGAGTATATGCCTATTCACTGGCTATGAGGACGATGGCAAGTTTATTTTCCCCCGTGTCCTTTACAAAAATTTCGATTATTTGTTCATGCAAATTAGTCATAATGTATATTTTTATTACTTAAATTAAAATATGTTAGAGGGACACGAGAACAAGAAAAATAACTCGTACATGCTTGGTAGTAGTTCATAGTGGGACAACATGTAAGGTTTTTTTATTTATTAGAAAGTTGCATGGTTTGTTGATGTTTTTATGTTTTGTTTTTTTTTTTTTTTTTGGTTTTTTTTTTTTTGGTTTTGTTTTGTTTTTTTATTTAAAAGGTATTAACAACGATTCAATAAAAATGACACGTTATGATACGTACATGTACGTTTGCAGTAAATGATGGCATGCATAGCACTCAGGTTTCAGGTGGAAACATGTGCACGTGCATGTAAAACATTTGATCTTTCTTTTTTTAACAAAAAAGTATACAAACACTTCAAGCACAATCAGCATGCATATTTTTTTTTTTAATTCTTCAATTTTTATATTGACGCTGCGTAAAAATGTACAGGCTCTCATTGAGATTACTTTTAAAAAAGACTTTTTTCTAATTAGTTGTGTAAAAAGCATCATATTATCAGATTAAAACAAATCATTGTGTTCAACTGTGTTAGATAATCACACAGTTTTTTATGAAATAAAAATACAGATAACGGTAATCTTTAGAGCTGCATAAATAGGACTCATAATATTTTCATACAATGTATATATAATCTATACACAGTATAACACTGGTGTATAAAACTAGTACAGACTGGTACATATCTTTCTTTTTTAAGGACATCTATAAGTTCAAATAAAGCGGTGTTAGCAATAGATAGATATATAAGTAAATTTACATGCAATACCCTGGCTAACCCGGTAGACAAACACATCTAAATACAGTCCACCAAATGGTTCCAGGATGTATAACACATATATATACACATAGGTATACTCTAAGTGTCTAGGGTATATAGCATTACTATATATTACAATATATTTACTAAGCTTTCTTTTGTTGTATATTTCAATGATTTTAGTGCATTATAATGTAACACATCTCTCTTATTAAATACATGTAGTTCGATCTTTGAAAAACAATGAATGAAAGTCTGGGTTTGTTTTCTTGAGTCTATTTGTATCAGGGCTTCTCAAAAAAAAAAAAAACCCATAAAGAAACCATGATAAGCCCACGAAGCTTTTATCCACCCCTATAATAAAAAGCAGCACTTTGTGTGCCCGGCACGGTAAATGTTAAATTCATATTTTTGTTCAGTATTTGGCTTTATACTGATAACTTAAGTTATCCCGGCCGTAAATATCATCGTTTTGACTTGAAATATCAAGCAATTCTTTTTGAAATATCTCATGTTTAGATCATTTTACATTTTACAATTGTCTGCTTGCAGAGATTGATAAAGAATGATAACTCTGACATGACTATTCTAATATAGCGCCTGTTATAAATTCTTTTTTATGCTTTTTAAATTCACTTTAAAGACGCAACAATGTGTTTCTCAAATGAAAGTAAATATCATAACAAACCTTTTCTATGTTCTAATGTCGATAAGCAAGTCTGTCCAATTATATTTCTACAACGCATTCAATATTAATATTTTTGCAATCTTATAAAAAAATTCTAGGTTTTTTTTCAAGGTTTTTCAAGGTTTCAATCATACAATTCTTTACAAATGGAAATAAAAATAAGATTGATTAATGAATCTTATGTCTCTATATTTAGTTATTGCTGGAACAAAACACTGCTTTGACAATATTAACGTCCGTTACTGTTGTCCCCCTCGTGCATAGAATATGTCCTAGATTTTTAAAAACAGCACGTGTACATGGGATAAATGGGATGAAATTTCAAGAAAAGCACAATAGATGATGATATATGTTCATTTAGAAGAATATCAAATGACATTATACGCCTGCTATTTAGTATAGAAATGTTGTGGTTTCTTTATGATATGACATCTACTTGCTTATTGGGACGTAAATATTGATCTTGAATATTGATCCCACAGGCACTAAGTACATGGACCCCCACCCCCTCTCACCCCTTCGTATTCGTCTTCAATTGTTTTGAAAATACAAAAAAAAAACGAGAGCTGAATCACAATTTTCTATTTAACAATCCTAATTTGCAAAAAAATTCATCGATTATGGAGGCAATTCGTCTCTTCGACTTTTTTTTTAAATCGTGTTTTCTACTGACAGTAATACTTTTTTATGCATATATATCCCATAAACGATTCTTAGATATTATTATAAGTAATCTTTGTAAAATTTGATCCAAAATGAAACTTTTATTAACAGTTATCTTTATCCACTTTGTGTTAAAATGATATTGTTCAATTAACTCATGGCACCGCACCGTTGAAAAGTGATTCTAGTGGCATCGATATGACTAGACGTTACCCACTCGTTTCGATTGTCTTGATTAGTGACTTTAAAAACTGCGCTTGGACAGTTAGGACGTTAGGATCGCTTGTTTGCAAAAAAAAAAAAAAAAAAAAAAAAAATGAAACACAGACATGGTAACTATATTGGCATGACAGAAGTATCTTGACAGATTTAGCGGAGATAACAATTTTTTTAAAAAAACTTAAAGAGTTAAAAAAAAAAAAAGATTTATAACGAAACACGTTTGGATGCTGTTATTTTAAACAAAATGCTTCTATTGAAAATTCACAGAAAACAAAAACAAATGAAAGTAATAGTTTGGCTATGGATTTAAACATTGATAAAACAGTATTACCGTTGTTGCCATTTATTGGCTTAATTGTGATGGTTCCTGGGGTTTTTTTTCTCTGAAGTATGGGGATAATTTGTTAGAAAATAATTATTAGAGCTCCACTCTGAGGGCGCCAGATGATGATCTGTAAATCCGTCTGTTCCATACTTCACCAACAGAGAGCCTTTCGACAAAGGTGATCTTAAACAAAGTTTCTAGATTGATGACCGCTCTGGGAAATCCCGGTCCAAACGATTTTTTTTTTACTTTTATTTCCTATCTGTCAAATATTCTTCATTAAGAGAGTTTGTTGGTAAAGGGTGTGCAAAATATATGTACGCAGTGTGTGTCTTTTTTATCATTAAAAAGAGATGGTTTCTTTAAACACAAATCACCATTCTATAAAAGTGTGCATCTAATTGAACGTAATAAGGGCTAGAATTAAGAATTAAATGCAATTGTTTTCTTCTATTTGTTCTCAAACTCCATTGTGTACATTTATTGCTATTGCTTTGTTAGAATTAAGAACAACTGGTCAATCATGTTATTTTTTCTTTAAAAAAATGTGTTACAAAGGCGTATTTTTTTTTTTACAAAACAATGTGTAAAATTTTAAAGTCCTGGAATAAAAGATGCAACAAAAAACAAACCCTAGGTGAATGGCTGCTTTTTAACAGATGTTTACATGTTCGTATACTATTGATAGTCGCATAATGTAGTATACAAATTGTTTAAGGTATTCCGCTAGGGACATGCTTAAGCAAGCAGTAATACAATTCTGACCGTCACTCCAACAATAAATGATAGAGAATATATGAAAACATGTTACTTGATACGCAAGGGCATGCTCTTCGTATGAAGAGTTTCTAAGACGAGGCAAGCTACTGACAAACAAGTTGATAAAACAGGACTATCAACAGTCTCGTTTAAAGTCATCTTTTCGTAAGTTCTATGGTCGATACGACGACCTTGTCAGCAAATACAATCTTCCACTGGGTCGCATGCTGTCTGACGTTTTTCATACTAATTGTTAGACCATAATTAATTGATAATTGATTTCATTGATATCATAATTATGCATTCTGTTTATTTTATCTTATGTGGGTGTAAAAAAGAAGATTAAAAAATAAAGACAATTTCACTTTAGAGTCATTTAAGCGCCGCACAAGGGCCTGAACCTCTGATCCAGTAGCCATGAATTTCACAATTTTGGTGAACTTACTTTACCTTTCATCACTGAAAAGTAGAGGAGATGATTTTCTAAGATTTAATTCATGTTCGCGTTATGGTTATATTGGCCCCATCCAGGGCATAAACCCCTAGAACAAAGGCCATTATTTTCACAGTTTAGGTAGAGGGTTTCAAGAACATTATAACTGTGCATTAAGTTTATCTCAAATATATATGACAGTAGAGAAGATGATTTTCAAAGATTACTGGTAAATACTAGCATTTATTTGTTTTTTTACCACATGTGTTGGAGAAAAGAGGAATTTAAAAAAAAATTGCCGGTTTTTTTTTTTAATTTGGCCCGCTCCTGAGGACTCAAGGTGGTAAAGTCATACGTTTATAATTTAGATTTCTATCTCTAGAGATGTTTCCAACCAAAAAAAGGTAACAATTGGTCATGCCGTTTTTAAAAAGAAGCTAAAAATGTAAAATTGTTGACGGACGAAGCACGACGACGGACGGAAACTAATTGCAATAAAGTGACTCAGTTGTCCCAAAACAAAGAAATGATGCGTTTTTTAAGCATAACATCCACATTATCTATGTATGAGCAAACCTGATTACCATGTAACAGTAATCTTGACATAGCTTTTTTAAATTGAAATATTATAGTTATTTTTTTTTTTTACAAAAAATGGAAAAATAACAAGTTATAAATTAAATTATAATTGAAATTTAAGGAATTTTATTGATCGGCATGTATAACTTAGCAATGTTTGCAAAGGATCTTTAAGAAGTTTTACAAAGCTTACAAGAAAATTGTTTTTACAAAACATAGATTGACATCATTTATATGAATAAAGACCCTGTTCTCATAAATACCCTTTTTGCCTATGAATATAACAAGAGGCATACAGACCTGACAGTCACCCGAGTACCATAACCAATAGCAATACGTTACCCACGTGGTTCAAGCGACCTTAAGAAAAATACATGTTCACTATTTAACCTTACATGTCACCCCCTCCAAGAAATTTATAAAAAGCCCTAACCTTGCTCCATTGGCAGCAAAATTTTAAAACAAAAAAGAACATCGTGAAAATAATAGTGATCCATTTACTTTACATAATTATGTAATTTCAACGACTGTTAAAGTACAGAATAAGATTTTTTATAATTGAATTCATGGTCACTATACGGTTATATTAGTCCCACCCTGGTTCATGAACCCCTGGTCTACGGTCCATGAATTTCACAATCTAGGTAGAAGAGTTTGTTGAAACTATAATCATGCATTTAAATTTTCTCGAATATATATTGAAATGGAAGAAGACAATTTATTACATTTTCATTATATGGCCATCCCCCCCCCCCCCCCATACGATCCTTACCCCTAATCCAGGGACCATGAACTTAACAATAAAGGTAAAGGGCTTTTGAATTAGATAAACATGTAAACACTTTATTTCCCAGGATTGTAGAAGCATATAAACTTGTCTATGATTATAACATGTTCACTTTATGGTCATTTAGATCCCGCTTTAGACCCTGCAATAGGGGCGATAAATTTCACAAGTTAATAAGTGTGGTGCGTGGACATCATAATAATACATTTAGTTGCTTTTTTCAAATATATATGGATGTAGAAAAACAGATTTAAAATGTAGCCTTTTTGCGTTTATAAAGCCCAGTGGTTGGTAAGGTCATTAATTTCACAATTTTTTTTTCTCTTTCTCTAAGTATGCTTCAAATCAAAAATGGTAACAGATGACCTTGTAGTTTTTAAGGACAAGTTTAAAATGTAAAATTATTAAAACATGGCGCACGGCGACGGACGGAGATTAATTGCAAAAGGTAATCTGAGTGATCAAGGTGACCTAAAAATTGTTGGTAATGTTCGTTTTTAAACAAGGTATACTGCGTATCACATTTTATTTTCCTGCTAAACAGGCGGTTGAATCGTACAAGCTGGGAAAAATTTCCTTAAAGAGGAAGTATCTTAGAGCTGGGTATTGTATTTTGTTGTTGTCGATCTTTGAACCCCTCAAAAAGCCTCTGTATTTACAATTGTATGTGTGCAAGGGGCTTAGTTTGAATTATCAAGGATCTATTATAACATTTTATTAATGCATAACTTATCACATTTTTACAATTTAAATCGTAAGGACTTGGACGGATTTTCCCGGATACATTTCAGATTTTTTTTCCAAAACTCCCGAGTACAATTACTTCTCATCACATTCTCAATATATATGCATTAAAGGGGCATGGTCACGACTTTAGTTAAAAATTATTTTTCCAATTTCAATGTTTACAATGCTTCAATAAGGCATGTTAAACAGGCAACCAAACTTTGAGTGGTGAGTTATAAGTGATTTACAGAGCTTACAATTCTTTGTTATGTAAACAAAGCCTTTGTTCACATTTTGAAAGTTGAAGTAAAAATTCCAGTTTTAGACCTAAAATGAATGTGTTAAATGTTTGGAACTGTTAATTTATGCTTAAAATGAATAAGAAAATACAAAAATCAGCTTGAAAAAGATTTATTTACTGGTATATTGAACCTATGTAAACAAAACAGGGCACGAACCTTGTTTACATGTACATGACGAAGAATTGTGAGCCCTGTATCTTGCTTGTAACTCTACGACTGACTCTCAAAATTGTATTTGATCATTAGAAATGCATTCCTATAGCATTGTAAACACTAAAAACAGAAAAACAGAATTTGTCCAAAATCGTGACCATGCCCCTTTAACTTCATTCAAATGATATGAACAAGTCGAGTTGGAAGGCGCAGATCATTACATCAAACTAGACGCGTAGCGTCGAGTTTGATATACATGTATTTTTTCGGGCATGATAATGAGGCGTAATCCGACTCTTTGGATCAGGTAACTATTATGATGATTTTTTTTTTTACATATCCTAGCCGTAAAAGGTAAAGATTACACAACTCCCTTTGTCTAATCAACTCTACATTATTTACCTTTTTAACTTAACAATCATACTGCTGTTACCCGGTATTGACTACTACGGCATCGATAACCGAGATTTGTCAGTATATGAACTCGGAAAGCCAGGGTATAATGATCCGGAAAATTGGATCATACTCTTTAAAATAAAAAGTATACAGAAAGAACAATTGATGGATATATACTTTAAGTTCCATATTGTTAAAACCGTAACTCGAGCCTCAGAAGAGGTTCAAATTCCGCCATAGGATGAAGTAATATGTAATTCTAACTTTCATACCGCTTTCAAACTGTCATTTGTATCATTTGATATTACCTTAAAGTGGACTGCTTGCAATGTTTTCCGCACCACCACTACAAATGTCATTTAAATTTACACCATGTGATTTATTTGGTCATTTCATGATTGCTTAAAACAGGGGAAAGGGGTGCTTTATTGATATCGTTAATTTACTAGATTTGGGATGTTTCTAGTCGATTTCAGTATACACTGTTGACGATTATTGACTATTAGCTTTCCTTCCGTAATTGACGGAATTATAATGGGTGACTAATGTGGCCATAGAAATTATTTGTTTTGCTGTTGCAACAACATATTTAAAACTGAATTTTCGGAGCTGTAAACTCAAGTGAACCTTTCTGATCACATTCTGTCTGTCGTCCGCCTGCCTGGCTGTCTGTCAGTCTATCTGTCTGTACCAAATTTACTTTTTCAACTTCTTCTACAGAACCATTGGGCCAATTTAAACCAAACTTTGTACAAAAAATAATTAGGTGTGGAGGATTCAAGTTTGTTAAAGTGAAAGGCCACACCACTTTAAGGAGAGATAATTAGGAATTATTGAAAATTTGTTGGTATCTTCCAAACACCATTTTGCTAAACAAAGCTGAAACTTGTGTAAAAGCATTACCAGATGTTTAGGTTTAGGTTTGTTCAAATTATGAACCCAGAGGGTAGAGCGGGGCTACAATTTTTTTTTTTTTTTTTTTTTTTTTGGGGGGGGCGAAATTTTACAGAGGAATATTTAAAGAGAAATATCTTAAAATCTTCTTCTTAGAAACCAATTCGCCAGGATTTCTGTAACCTGTGTGGAAGCGTTCCCAAAAAGTGTCAATTCAACATTATTCAAATCATGATCCCCGAGAGTAGGGTGGGGCCACACTGGGGGTCAAATATTTATATAGGAATGTATAGAGAAAACTCTTTAAAAATCTTAAAAAAACTAATTGGTCAGAATTGATGTAAATTGTGTAGAAGCATCCAAAGGTAGTGTAGATTGATTCAAGTTTGTTCAATTCATGATCCACGAGTTCGGGCCACAACTTGTGTAGAAGCATCCAAAGGTAGTGTAGATTGATTCAAGTTTGTTCAATTCATGATCCACGAGTTCGGGCCACAAAGGGAGCTTGAATTTTTACATAGTAGGAATATTTTGAAAAAAAAACATCTTTAAAAATCTTATATTTTCAATGAACTGGCAACAAAAACAATACCTTCTTTGAAAGCAACCTCAGGTGTAGTGAAGATTCAAGTTTGTTCAAGTTATGATCCACGGGTGTAGGATGGGGTCACAGTGGTGGGTAGAAATTTTACATTGGAATATATAGAGGAAAACCTAAAAAAATCTTCTCAAAAACCAATGTGAAATGACTATAGAATCATCATGTAACAAAAGGGGATATATGTTTATCATAAGGGTATCTGAAGAAAAATTTGAAAATCCTTTTATACAAGCACCTATTCTACTACATTATCCATATTTTTTTCTATATTGCTTTATAAAGCTGCTTGAATTATGGCTATTGCTTTTCAGGTGAGCGATGTGCCCCAGGGGCCTTTTGTATTCATTTATTATTGGGGATTTTTTTTTTAAAGAATAAAACCGATTTAACATTTCAACATTTTTGAAATTTATGATTCGATTTTTTTCGGAAATGCGTATATCTCTATATCTTTGAAGAAATAAGATGAAAAAACAATGCTTATTTTTACCTGACACAGTTATCATAGTAACTTGAATTGCGGTGTGATCCTAGCGTAGAGCGCAGGGGTGAAACGGACCGGTAACATGGGTAGTACATACTAGAGTAGGAGTTGGTATTAAAATAAACATTTTTCGATGTAATTTAGGATTAGATAATTAAGATACGGGGGCAGATCGCTCATTTCACTCCCTAAAAATAAGCTCATGTTCAAGAATTTATTATGACAATTAATATTTGAGATGATAGAAATATTTCTTTACATTTGCTGAAATCGCTACAGAATTACAAACTGAACTCAACACTGAAAACTCGGTCTAAATTGATGCCTAAATGAATATTTGGTTTTGAATTAAAATCTGTTACTAAGTTGTACAAAATCACTGCAATGTTACTTTACTTTCATGTAATTTTAACGGATGTTTCACATTATATAATTCATCTCATAACAGCTCACAAGCCATTGATATGTACTTGGAATTACAAGTTAACAAACAAAGTTTGTTTTTAAACATTGATTTTAGTGTCAGGTGATTGTGATAAATGTCTACTGAGTTTTATACAACTGGAATAAGATAGTGAGGAAGGAAGTGGAGGTAAGGTTATTTGATGACTTTTAAGGCTAACAAGGATATTAAACTTGATTCTATAAAAGGTATATTATTTTTAAAAGAATTGGTTTACTGCTTAAGAATTATTTATCGCGGAACAAGTGATTTTTTTAAAAATATATCTTTCGTCGGTTTTTTTTTGTTTTTTTTGGTTTTTTTTTTTCTTACTTATCTATTCATTGGTGAGTTATTTTTACTGTTATCAAATTCATTATCATTACATTTTTTAATATTTTTAAAAACGACTTACCAATCATCTGTCAATGTTTTTATTATCTGTTCAGATACATGACAGTTTAATTTCTTTACAGAGAAATGAGCAAAATATGTAAAACAAAAATGCCGATTTTTTTAAAAGATCAAAAGAAAAAAAAATGTATTAAAAAATCAACAAATAAGAATATAATTTACATATAGTAGGTTTTGAGCTGTAGTAATATTTACAATGAAGCATATTTTTTTTAAACATAACATGTAGCAAATTATTAACATTATTAACATATACATATTGTTTAGGAGATGGTACATATCTAAGAAGTAAATAGGATTTGATACACGTTCCAAACTGTGGTATATTAAAGCAAAATCATTAAGGTCTTCCGTTTCCAACGGAAGACCTTATACTGATTCTGATGGTAATTCTTAATTATTGATACTCTTTTTCTAGGCGTTTTTTAAAACCTCAATAACTTATTTGTTTGTCATCTGATTTCATTCAAGTTTTCAGGGTATATTGTAAATTGAATTTAGTTTGTACGGCACAAAAAAAAAATGAAAACGACACATCCGGTTTTGAGTTATTCCCCTTTTTCTAAATTTTTAGAGGCATTCGTTTCCAGACAAAGGCTCCGAAATGGTTCGTAGCAAATAATTTCAAAATAAAAATCTTTAATATTGACACTTTGAACGTTGTCCTCTAATTTTTGTATTTTATTTTTATCCAATTATGCTACTCAAATCATTAAATCGAAATCTATGTTTTAAAAATTCCTAAATTCTACTCATGTTTTAGCTTCCGATCGTAACTTTTTAGTTTGAAATATTTTCTAAATTCATAAAGAACAAAAGTTGTGCATAATTTTAAGGGCTTTCATACAAAAGGGGCTGGCCCCTATATATACAGACCCTGAAACGTGCTACTACACCTCTAAAGCGAACCGTACCGTTCCGTGCAAGAAACGAACCGTACCGTTTACAAAACGAAACGTACCGTTCACAAAACGAACCGTACCGTGCAAAAAGCGTGCAATATAATTTATGCAAGACCCGCCCTAAAACGGCCAAAAAAGCATACCGTACCGTGCAATAAGCATGCAACTTCCATATACGGCTTATTGACTAATGTCTTTCGATGAATACGGACGGAGATTATCGCTGACCAGATAAGTTCAATATTTTGCTACATTTTAGTTATACGGCATTAAATAACACATGCTAAAATTTAAAGCTGTTATTTTTATTAAAACCGTTACAAAAAAGTTTTAATCTAATTTCCTTTGAAATTCAAATAATAAACTTATCATACATAGTTATATAAAGTTGTTGGTTGCTTTAACGCACATTGAATCATAAGTTGTTTTATCAGTATGCTTTCTTGGCTTTCTTGTGTATACATGTATTAAGTCGCGATCATTTCCTTTGTATAGTGATTAACAAACCCAGGGTATAAAACGACACACCTGTTCAAGACAAAAGAAAAACTACCAAATTGTGTACGTCTTCGTCTAACCGTACAACACGACCATTTTCAATCTTACGGAAGAGATTTTTTCATCTAAAAGAAAAGGCAAGAGAGAGAGAGAGAGAGAGAGAGAGAGAGAGAGAGAGAGAGAGAGAGAGAGAGAGTTTGTGTGTTAATTATATTACATTTTAAATTAAAGTTTTATCACTGAACAATTGTTTCATTTAGGTTTTTATAGTCGGTCTTTTGAGCGGGATTTTATTTCAGGACTCCACTTGCTTCGCCTGTCAATCAGTTTAAGTATTGATAGCAGTACAGATCACGCCATGCGCCGCGTGCTACTTGGCTCCTCCTACAAAGCTAGAAGAATATTATCAAATGTTTTAGTTTTATGTTTTCTTAAATCCTTATTTAAAAGAGTGGTCCTATTTGAAATTATTCAACAATAATTTCCTTCCGACTTCATGATTATAACTCATGTACTGGCGACATTAACAGAGTCTCTTTCCATCGCAATCGTATTTGGTGTTACTAGATAAATTCTTAAAGGACATATCGCATGTTTCTGAAGTATGGGACATTTTACATTTTTTGCCTTCCTTGTGTATATATTAATTACTTCTAACAGTTTGATAGCTGTATAAAAGCGGTAATTAGCCATAATATCAATTTAAATCATAGCCCCGATCGTATAAAAACTCGTTAATTAGATAGCGGGTCACGTGGTACGGTGACGTCACATGCGACCTTCTTCGAACAGCTGATTGTAAACAAATTGTAGCATTAGCATTATCTTCTTTAAATCTGAGACATTTTTTCACCATGCACGATGGTTTTTTTCATGTTGACTAAATTAAAAGAATCTTATTATTCAGTCGTACATGTTTAAGCCACCAGTACGGGTAAAAAACGATGTTATAGTCGAAGAAGTAACGATGAACTCGGCAATGACGTTCAAATTTATCGACGTGTAACATGGTAAACACAACTTATTAAGGAATTTAGCTAAAAAATATCGGTTACAGGTGTTTATTTTATAAAAATCTACAATAATTTTGTTTTGAGGCGTTCTTTACGACTCGGAATGTTCATTGTTGTAAAACTGTGGTGCACAAGAAGTTTAATTGTTTCTTCGGCCGTAACTGGTCACAACTTTCTAAGGTTCTTTACTTCATATTACACTGTATATATAAATATATATAGCAGGAAAAAACGTTTTCCTTAATTGTTTTTTCTGTAAGATCCCATCTTCGTTTTTATCTATTTACGTAAAACTGTATATCAAAAAACTTTGTCTATTTCTCGCGTAAACATTCAATATCAACAACTCCTTGACTTCTCCCACAAGAAATAATTTAAAAATTATCTTATATAAAAACTCACAGAAATCTCACATACCGTACTTATAATTTCTGCAGAGGTGATATATAATAAAGTAATCATTTATACAAAACGTACGCATACATGTATGTATAGTTTAACAATATCAATAAGAAAACAGCTAATGAAGCGAGGCGTTATCCAAAATGGCGTCCTCTCTTGTTATTTTCCTCCGATGAACTTGCGTTTAGTACACAGGCCCCTGTTCATAAATTACTATTTTTCTCTTTGAAAAATAAATACGATTTGTTTACGAAACTAATATCACAAAAATATACCATATAATTAGTAATATATTTATTAAATGTTTATTTATAAATCCTCTCGTCGACAGATAGACCCCTGTTTGGTACAATATTTCCGCTTACTTTAGTAAGGGAAACTAAAAAAAAACAACAGTTCAAATCCCCATTTTGGACGGCTAGAACACCAGCAGGAGACGCAAAACACCATCATGTCCCGTTATCGGCAATTTCATAGGTGATGATTAGTTTAATTGTCGTTTAAATCTAATCCAATTACATAGATGGCTAACAGCACCGGTCGCATGTGACGTCACACGTAATGGCGGGTAGATCGAGAGAGAAAATATGCATATCGCGACATTTGAATTTCATCGCCTTCAAACTAACGAATTAGCCAGATTATTTTGTGTAAACGATGATAAACTTCATTTTTAATGAGTATAGAATGATTTTATTTAAAAAGTACATGTATGCTAGTAAAAAGGTAAATGAAATATAAACAAGTTATCCAGCATTTGTAAAACGTCAGCTTAATCGCATGCATACAGAACGGACACTTGTCCAACAAAATGATAAATGTCACCATTAAAAGCTATTGACCTATTGTGTACACATAACAATTTATCGTAAGAAATATGGTACATGTACATGTAAAGTTTAACTGAATAAAAACACAAATAGTCTTATTTTGACTATACACGCGATATTATACCAGGTAAGAAAAGCGATGACGGGTTACATGTAGGTGTGATCTCTGTATACGAACAAGAGCAGAAAATCAGAGAATCAATATTCAAACGAATAAAACTTTAACAGTTAATTTCAAGATTTCTTAACTTAAATTCATTGTTTATCTTATCATTAATTGCGTGTATTTTTACATTGTCTATTCACCAGGGGAATTTGATCGGCAACAGTACGCAATAAAGAATAATCATAAGAACTAGAGCCGAGCTCGTTGCAAGCAACGAGGTGGTCTTCCGTTACAGCTTCAAGTCAAGAAAGGATTGTCAATCAGTCTTATTAAACCCATCCCCCTTCTCCTTACACTTGTCAGGGTCTTACATATATTGATGGGAGGTCATTTTCACACTACCTTAACTTCTGACCAATTAGGGCTTTAGAAAATCAATTTGAAATCTTGAAAATTAGTTCATGCCTATTTTCTATGTATTAATGTAACCCCTAGACTGCAGAGTATTAAAGAGTTAGATCTCTCGTAAAACAAATAAAGGCATGTCTGTGATAAGTTGGGGATATATTTAGACTAGAAAAGTATTGATGCTACTTTAAAACACTATTACGCACAGGGAGCTATTCCCTATAAGCAAAATGAAAGCGGGTATGCATGTCTTCATGTGAAGCTTTTAACTCTCATATTAGGCAATATCTAAACAATACTATATTACAATTAGATTGATAAGATAATGAAGAACAACTTTTCCAGCGACATCATTATCGTAGCATGTCTCGTTTTTTAGTTATACAGCAAAGACTTTCCGGGCACCTAGATCCCTTATTTAAGGGGCCAGCCCCTTTTTTCTGGTCTCAAATGAAGGCCCTTTCATTTAGGCACAACTTTTGTTCTATACGCATTTAGAAAATATTTCAAACTTAAAAGTTACGAAGCAAAAACATGATTAAAAAATAGCAATTTTTAAAACATAGATTTCAATTATATAGTTCAAGTGGTACAATTGGAAAAAACTAAAATACAAAAATCAGAGGACAACATTCAAAGTGTCAATATTAAAGATTTCTAACTTTGGATTATTTGCTACGGACCATTTCGGAGCCTTTGTCTGGAAACGAATGCCCCTAAAAAAATTTTAAAAAGGGAATAACTCGAACCCGGAAGTAACGATTTCTCATCTTTTTCTGACTTAAAAACAAAATCTAATTTACAATACACCCTGAAAATTTGAATGAAATCGGATGACAAATAAAAAAGTTATTAATGTTTACAAAACGTCTAGAAGAAGAATAACAATAATGAAGAATTACCATCAGAATCAGTACAAGGTCTTCCGTTGGAAACGGAAGACCTTAATTATGAATACAAAAATAGAACGATGCTTGTAAATTTAACAACTAGCCGAAAATCAAGACAGCAAGAAAAGAAATTAAAGAAATATCAGAAAAAGTTGGGGCAATTTTTATAGCAATTTCAAATGGATTTAAAATATTTAATGATTTCAATACAAGTTCATGTATAGAAATAATAATCTTTAGATGCTTGTTAGAATTATCGTCAGATCGCTGAATTAACAAACATATATCGGGTTAAAGTCAAAAAGCTCTCTAATCTTTTGTAATAGTTGTATTTATCTAAAATTAATACGAATAATAACAGACTAATCAAAATTAAAACTACCCTCCGCTTCCCGGTTTTCAATGAGTACACGTTTCACGCAACATATCAAAAACGGGGGAACGAATTGAAGTTCTGATTTTTACTAGATTGAAATACATTTGTAATATATTATATAAATAAAGAAAAAAGGCTCGTCATAATTACCACCTTGCTGAAGTCAATCGGGCAAAAACGAAACAAAATTATATCGAGAAAATCAGAGCGTTCAGGCCACGCCTACCTTATTAATAAAGCGCGCAACCCGTTCACAAAGCGTGCAGCTATTTTTAGCAAACCGTACCGTGCAAGAAGCGAACCGTACCGTTCACAAAACGAAACGTACCGTTCACAAAGCGAACCGTACCGTTCACAAAGCGAAACGTGCCGTTCAAAAAGCGTACCGAACCGAACCGTGCAACTGGTGTAGTAGCACGTTTCAGGGTCTGTATTTCGATAATGTTGTCACTGGAAAAGTTGATCTTCATTATCTTACAAATCTAATTGTAATTTAGTATTGTTTGGATATTGGGTAATATGAGAGTTAAAAGCTTCACATAAAAACATGTATACCTGCTTGTATTTTGCTAAATATAAATAGACTCCATGTGCATAGTAGTGTTTTAAAATCGCAATCAATACTTTTCTTGTTTACATTGGAATCAACAAATTTATTAAAATACGTTTTAAGTATCCCGTGCTTTTATCACAAATCGTTTTGGATGTGTCATGTTCTTATAGAAAATAAAAAAAATTAGGGAGCGGATACTTTAAAAAAGTTGACGATTGTTTAATTTTCTTTTATTTATTTAGCACAAGAAATAAAAACAAAACGATTGAGCATATAAGTATAAACATACAATAACTGCAACATTTTATATTATTATACTTTCATGTTAAATACTGAAATCTGATTGGTTTAGACGCAGTTGACAATCCGTTCTAATACCCTCAGCGTTAGCAACACACTTGGCAACGGGCCGATAGAACGAATTGTTACATGCGCGTAAATTATGCGCGTACAGTTCGCCGTAGAATTACGTCTTTTCTATATAAAAGCATTTAAATTTGCTATAAAATTAAGACATTCAGTATAATAAAATAAATAGTGCCTGATTGGGAGGGTACCAGTTGAAATTGACACCCTCAAAAACCATTGTCAACCTCCGCTTCGCGTCGGTTGACAATGGTTTTCACGGGGTGTCAATTTCAACTGGTACCCTCCAAACAGGCACTATTTATATAACGTAAGCTTTGTGCAATGTAAATACGTAACTCATTCCTCACACTTGGCCGTGAAGAGTTATCACGCCTTGAATGATTTGTGGTTATTTTGTACAGAAGCTTCGCACGCTTAGACTACCTTTAGGTAGAAGCACGCGAAGTTTATGTGTGTCGCCGTCAGACGTCAATAATTAAGCACTGTATATAAATTTTCCTCATTTGTTTCATTAAAAATATCCTTAAAGAGCTTTATATTTCTGTATTTTCAGTTAGTTAACATTTTACATGTACCTGCGATACCCATACGTGCGACGACAGGCATTAGCACGATCTTTGTTAAAGCATTTAGATATTATTAAAAAGTACTATACATGTATATAATTAAAATATAAATAAAGATAATCAAGTATATATTCTGTTACAATCAACCTATAGACCACTGACCTTTGTGTACACTTTACGTAACTCATCCTTTAAACGATCCATCGCGTGGGGACTGGCGATCTGCGGTCATCTAAATTACATAATCCTAAACAATGCTTAATACAATGATACAAACATGGATTCATGTAACAAACACCTCATTCCCTCTAAATCTGCACATTTTAGATTTTTACGGAACTTTAATTTCTTGATATACATTTATGATAAAACCGAAGAAAGCACAAAAAACCCAGACACAACCCCCCCCCCTCCCTAAAAAAAACAACAAAAAACAGAACGTGCGTCGAATTTACTTTATGGTCATGGAACCCCCCCCCCCTCCCCAAATTCGACCGAATATGCCCCTTTGTCACATTTATTTAAATTAAAATGAAAATAAAAAAACGTAACATTATGATCTTTCGCCTATTTTTTCAAAAGTTTCTCCTTTTTTTCAAAATACATAAATAAACTTTCTCCAGGAGAATTACATTTGATCTGATAAAAAAAAACTGACATAAAAATAAGGATTTTGCGTATTATTGCATCGTTGAGCAAAGTAATATTTATTTCTGTAAATAAGGTTATTTAATTTCAAGTTACATAGCGGTGTCTCTCTGAAAAAGCATCATCTGGTGAAAACTTTAGACGCTCACTTTTTCATTAATTCTCCCGCTGGTCTTTGATAGTTAATTATTATTTAGAATGGCCAAGTCTAAACGTATCATTAGATAATATCAGACGACACACACTTCTGTTTAGAAATGTTCAGAGATGCCATCAATTTTGACTAATTACGTGTTTTGTATGCGGGTTCATTAAAAAAATACAATTCCTGACATGAATCGTGAGTACATGTATATATCAATGATTGCTACCCTTTAAAAATGATATTCGCCATTAAACATCTCATTGTTTAAAGAAGTTCTTAATCGATTACACAAACTGTGTGGTTGACAAATAGTTTTCCTAAAACAATTTCAAAACATCTTCCGGTCTTTTTCAACATGTTTTCATACAAGCTTTCAATCACAACACATTTTCATAACGAAACCAGAACTGAAAGTTTAGTCATTATAATCGTTTGACACCAAATCATATATATTTTCAACTCGCAGTAACAACGGAAGACCAACTCGTTGCTTTGCAACAAGCTCTGCTATAGTTCATTATATGACCGTTTTCAAAGGAAAATCAGTTTTTACGGTACAGCTTGCACAAAGCATAATCTATAAGGCAGGAAAGCTTCACTAATAGGTCATCAAAGAAATGGAGAATCAATAAAGACAAATAATTCAATTACTTATTTCCTTAACGCGTAATTTACTTTGCGTGTGGTTTACTATTATATGTTAAAACAACCTCAAATTATAAAGTTTACACTTAAAAGAGTACAGCACTGCAACCTCCATATTGAAATGAACATATAGGGTATTTATATGCATAAAATAATCCTCTTATAATATTTAATTTAAAGCAAGTCAACTTAAATAGTATGGGTGTTTATCTTTCATAGTAAATGCTGTACTTTTTGCTGCATTATGTTTCTTTCATTCAAGAAATAAACAGCAATTTAAAAAGTTCACCGGAATATGAAGTTGGTTGGTCACGTGATCAAATCCTGTGTAACCCGCATATCCCGGTGAACTTTTTAACATTGCTGTTTATTACTTACATTTACGTTTGAGAGAGACAAATCATTCAGAACTGTTAAAATTACCGAAATTTCATGTTTACAATAACCCAAGCGAAAAGCAAAAAGCGCGTATGGTTATCATTGTGACGTCACGGAAACGTTCAAACAGAAGTGAACGTTTACGCTATTCTATAGCTACACTAATGGGTGACCCTATATTGACCTTGTAACGTTTTATTGAATACGTAAAGAAACTTATCATATTAATATGAGTTATAATATGGAGGTAGGGTAAGGTGTCTAAACCTTCCCCCATCCCAAGGATTTTTGGATGAAATACATCTCTAGTGAAAATGAAGACAGCTTTATTTTTCAACCATTTACCCCATCATCACATGCCAGTCATAGAAAAAAAAACCTTAAATGACCGCAATTTTCTTTTATTTTGCTTATTCTTTGTGTCAAGAGATGATGCAGGATGGTCATGATTCATGACTCATGAATTATGATAATATGTGCATCAAATCCTGATTTTTATCAATATACTTGCATACCATTTGTATAACATCTTTAGAAGCTGATATTGATGAATATTTAATAGTATTTATTTAGGCAAATGCTTTGGAATTATTATCCATCGACTCTTTTGTAATATTTATTTATTGGTCAAATATGTTGTAAATGGTTCAAATATCTACGTCTTACTGTATATATCCTGCTACTTATGTCAGGATATATTAAAGACGTAAAGACATGGCCCCTGCCCCTGGGATCATCCCAATCCCCAAAACCATTGAACCGAAAATGTCCGAGTATCTTTAAAGACATTGCGTCCTATATATTTTTGTTTATAATGTGTAATGGCGTATCAAATGTTATGTAAGTCATGACCTTAAGGAATGTATTTGACCCCCCCCCCCCCCCCCCATGCAACAGGAAATTAGCAAATACCTTGACAACTTTTGAGATCCCGACCACTAAGCCATATATAATCTTGTTTCTTGTATTATGATGGATCAAATGATGTAAAGTACATGACACCCAGAAGTTTTTTAACCACACCGATCCCCTACCACTTTTTTTCGATTACAAAGTATAATACATTAATACATCAAGTATAACTGTGTAACGATAACCTGCAGTTTAAAGAACAAGGGTTACATATGAAAACTGTAGACTGAAGAAATTACTGAAAACAAGGAGGAAAACCAAACAATGAAAACATTTCAACAGCTATGAAAAAAAAAATGTGAATTACTGCGATGCTTTTGAATATAATAATTTTTACATGAAAATTTTACTCCAACCCCCGAAAATATAACTAGCCGTTTGTTGCAATTATGCCATCAAAAATGTATGTAAATCAGAACCCATTCAAAATAGTTATTGTTTATTAGTACTTGGTGCATTGAAACATGGAGTTGAAAGAATATACTGAAAGAATATATTGGGTGTCCAAGTAGCGTAGTGGACAATGCACTCGCTTATCACCGCTGCGACCCGAGTTCGATCCCCGCGATCGACAGTGGTTGTATGTGAAAGGGTATAGTGGTCGCCCACTTGGACACCTGGGTTTTCTCCGGGCACTTCGGCTTCCTCCCACATCAATGACCCCCTCGCGCTAACATCCGTGCCAACGAAAGATATTAATATAAGTTGTAGAATTTGTTTATCAATCGATGTAAAATTGTCCGTTTCTACAAAGTGGGAGCATTATTCTTCTGTACCTGAGTTGTTGATTGCACTTTCATTATTGGCTTTTTCATTAAATATCTTAAATCAAAATAGTCATGTAAAATGCTTTAACAGTTCTTATTTCCAACCACAACAACCACCCCCCTTCCCCACCCCATCGATACGACCACATGTTGCTATAGAGAACACAGCCTCTCTTTCGTTATAATGTATAGCGGGGACACTGCAATTCGCGCCCAGTTATTTTAAAAGGGTTCGCAATATCGTAAATCTGTATAACTCCGCAAGATAATTTACAGTTATTTGCGGTAAGAAAATAAAATTTTGAATTAACTAACAGAAGTTGAAATTGCGTTTTGTTTGTATAAATAATCCAATGCAGTTTAAAGTATGAATTAAAAGTGTAATATTATTGCAAACATGATGAACGTTTATAAAAGCTATGAAACCAATATTTCTTAACCACAACTATTAAAAAGACGTATTTTTGTAAATTTAAAATGATAGTAAGCAATATTTAGTTACTCCTGCAACAACGGGGGACTTGATGCTTAAGTTGCAAGAAGTTGCTTTAAGTTCGATGAAAGATTTCATATATAATATAAACAAGACGAATATCGCAAGAGGTGATCAACAAACTACATCATTTGTTTTCAAGGTTAATTATTCACTATTTTAGTAACAAATTGATGATACACACAACTATGTAAACACTTAAGTTAACAATGATTATTTCTGATGTAAAGCGTGCCAAAATGGATTAGGGCTGAAACGCCATGATTAGAATAGCCATATTATAGCAATGGCTTCCGAATTGTACAATATTATTTTTCCAATCTTAATCCTATATTTCGATGTGCTTGGAACGTCTCTAAAGGTAAATTCTGAAGTTTCCTGCATTATAAACTATCATTCCCTAAGTTAAGATCATCAATGAACATCATAAACTGCACGCCTTTAAAAGAAGGCAAAAAGTATGTATTCGTTCGCCTCACATATAAAATGCATTCCTACAAATTGGTAATAATTAGACACAAAAACAAAACAAAAAGCAAAATTAATAAAGTTATTTAATGAAAATGACTGATTTATCACGCTGAGTAAATGACAAACAATTTCAAATAATTTTAATTTTTTCTATAAGTAGATTCATATACTTTTAGTGAATCTTCCAAATGTGATTTGCTAGTTAATTGTCATATAAGTTTTAAGATTAATCTAATATGGATTTATATATATTGTTACCTGTCTATAACTAGAATTCAAATAAATCAATAATCAATCAGGGCAACAGTAGCCAGCAGATCAAAAGATACATACCTACAATAACTGTGATAGCTGTCTTCAAAAAAATAAAACCTTAATGTAAAAATACCTTACCAAATATTGTTAGCTTACCAAAACTGTTGAACAACTTTCATAACCTATTATTAAATTTAAAAAAAATATAATCTAAATTTCTATTATTACCATATCTGAAAAAAAATATTCATAACCTATTATTAAATTGAAGAAAAAAATTACAATCTAAATTTCTATTATTACCTTATCTGAAAAAAATATTCTCGACAAACTTGAAGTTGTATACAAAATAAATTAGATGTCCCACGAAAGTTATAAATACGAAACTTAAAAATTTAAAATGGGAAACTTTGCAAATATTTGAAACTAGTGATAACTTGCTTGTTGAGAACTATCAAGAAAAAACTGAAAAATAGTGGAATAAAAAGCTATTTTTTTTTATAACTAACACAATTACAATCAATGATAAACATATTTTTTTTAAGATTCAGTAAACGAGGATTATTTTTTTATTTGAACAATATAGAAGAATGATTAATATGTTATGTGTCGTTGAAATTATATGAAGTAAGACTAAGCAAACAAGTAGACTTTAAAAGGGTTCAAAATAAAAATGAACAATTGTTTTTCCTCCACAGACATCTTGTCCAGTATCTCCATCAACAGTGGTGATGTTAGTGACTGCCCTGACAGTGAGGAGAAATGGAGGGAGGCTGCAGAAAGGAAGAAATGTGCATCTTATGCCAGCCAGTGTGATGAACCTCAGAGACTTGTGTACCATTGTACAATAAATGCATTTTCAAATCAAACACTGGAAGTTTGTGCGTATTGGAAATATATTTTCAAAGGTATTTTTGTATTTAATAGTTTAAACTTCTTCAGACATAGCTTAGCTGATTCAAATCAATGTCTTGAAAAGGGTAAAATTTGTGACGATTAAAGACTATAGAATTTAAAAGCTTAAAAGATCACTATAAATGCAACAGTAAGTGTTTTTTTTTTTATTTTACGATATTAATAAGGTAAAATATCAAAAGAGAGTAGGACTTTTCATGCACAATCACAACTGAAAAACAATTTCTTGAAAATTGTGAATTTTCATGTTAGGGGGTTCTGGTTTTAGGGCGGGCTCTAATGATTATATGATGAAAAAAAAATAATACTTTAAAAATCTTCTCTTCAGCTCCTGAAAATTATGCCCAAAAATTAAGAACATAGTTATAAAGAGGAAAACAGTTTTTTTCCTAAATTGTTAATTCCATGGCCCCTGGGTATGGGGATCTGGAGTTAGGGCGGGGATCTAATGATTATTTAGAGAAAATGCATTAATTCTTCGAAAATCTTCTCCTCTGCCCCTTGATATTGAACAGATAAACTAAATACACATATATGATTAGGAAGAATGCCTCTTTCAAAATTGTGAATTTTATGGCCCTAGGGTCAGGGTTCTGGTATTAAGGTATGGTTTTAATGTTTATATAGTGAAAATGATATAGTGCTTTGAAAATCTTTCCATATCCTCCTGGATAGTATGCCCATGAACTGAAAACATAGTTATGAAGAATAAGAATGCTTTTTTCTAAAATTGTGAATTTCATGGTTACTGGGTCAGATGTTCTTGTGTAAGGTTATAGCTTTGATCATATTAAAGTGAAAATCCAATAATTTTTTGAATTTTTTCTCCTCTGATCCTGGGTATAATGCCTATAAATTTAGCATATAGTTATGAAGAGGAAGATTTCTTCTTCCAAAATTGTAAATGTCATTGCCATTTAAACAGGGATTCTTGTGTTAGGGCAGGACTCTAATGATTTTATAGAGAAAATGCACTAATTCTTCAAACGTCTTATAATGATTTTATAGAGAAAATGCATGAATTCTTTGAAAATCTTTTGCTCTCCTCCTTGATATTGAGCAGGTGAACTAGATACATAGTAAAAATGAGGAAGAATGCCTCTTTCAAAATTGTGAATTTTATGGCCTCTGGGTCAGGGGTTTTAGTGTTAAGGCGGGGCGATAATGATTATATAGTGAAAAGTGGATTAATTCTCTGAAAATCTTCTTATCTGCTCCTGAATATTAAGCAGATAAATTTTAGATGTAAGTACATAATTGTGATAAGAAAGAATACTTTTTCTAAAATTGAAAAATGCATGGCCCTTGGATCAGTGGTTCTGGTGTAAGGGCGAGGCTCCACTGATTTTTTAGAGAAAATGTATTAATTCTTCAAAAGTCTTATCCTCTGCTCCTGGATTATAAGCAGATGGTCTATTAGTACATAGTAATGCAGAGAGGAATGCATTAATTATTTAAAAATATTCTACTTTGTTTCTGAGTATTAAGCCAATGATCTAAGTACATAGTAATAATAAGAAAGAATGTCTCTTTCAAAATTGTGAATTTCCTGGCCCCTGGGTCAGGGGTTCTGGTGTTAGGACGGGGATCTAATGATTATATATTAGTAAAAACCCATTATTTTTTTTCGAATTTTCTTCTCTGGTACTGGGTATTAAGCCAAGGACTCAGTTCAAAGTGAAGATGAGGGAGAAAGCATCATCCAAAATTGTACATTCCATGGCCCCTGGGTCAGAGGTTCTTGTGTTAGGGTGTGGCTCAAATGATTTTATAGTGGAAATGCATTAATTCTTTGAAAATCTCCTTTCCTCCTCAATATTAAGCAGATAAATTTACATTTAAGTACATAGTTATAATGAGAAATATTTTTTTTTTAATTGTGTAGTTCATGGCCCTTGGGTCAGGGGCTCTAAATGAATTCAGTAATTTATTGAAAATCGTTTTCTTTGCTCCTGGATATTAAGTAGATGAACTATAAGTTCATTGTTATGATGATGAAGAATGTCTTTCCAATTTTGGAATTTCATGACCCCGGGGTAAGAGGTTCTTCTGTTAGGAAGTGGCTCTGGTGATTGTATAGTGGAAATGTATTAGTTCTTTGAAAAAGCTTATTCTCTGCTCCTGGGTATAATGCCAATGTATTCAGTACATTATTATGAAGAGGAAGATTGCTTCTTCCAAAAATTGTGAGTTCCATGGCCCTTGGATCAGGGGTTCTAGTGTTAGGGCGGGGTTCTGGTGTTAGGGCGGTGCTCTAATGATTGTATAGAGAAAATGCATAAATTCTTTGATATCTTCTGCTCTGCTCCTTGATATTAAAATTGTGAATTTTATGGCCTATGGGTCAGGGGTTTTAGTGTTAAGGCGGGGCGATAATGATTATATAGTGAAAAATGCATTAATTCTCTGAAAATCTTTTTATTTGCTCCTGAATATTAAGCAGATAAATTTTAGATGTAATTACATAGTTGTGTTGAGAAAGAATGCTTTTTCTAAAATTGAAAAGTTCATGGCCCTTGGATCAGTGGTTTTGGTAATAAAATGGATCTCTAAACGAATTCAGTAATTCATTGAAACTCTTCTTCTTTGTTCCTTAATATTAAGCAAATGAACTATTAGTACATAGTTATGATGAGGAAGAATGTCTCTTCCACATTTATGAATTCCATGGCCCCTGGGTCAGGGGTTCTCGTGATAGGGTATGGCTTTAATGTTTATATAGTAAAATTGCATTAATATTTTGAAAATCGTCTCCTATGCTCCTGGATTTTATGCCCATGAGTTACGAACATAATTATGAAGAGGAAGAATGCTTTCTCTAAAATTGTGAATTTCATGTCCCTGGGACAGGGGTTCTTGTGTTAGGGTATGGCTTTAAAATTATTAAATTAAAATGCATTAATTCTTTAAAAATCTTCTCCTCTGCTTCTGGATATAATGCTTATGGATTCAGTGCATAGATATGAAGAGGAAGCTTGCTGTTTCCAAAATTATGAATTTCATTGCCCTTGGAACAGGGGTTTTGGTGTTAGCTTAGGGCGGGGCTCTAATGATTTTTAATTGGAAATGCATTAATGCTTTGAAAATCGTCTCCTCGGCTCCTGGGTATAATGCCTATGAAGTTAGTACAAAGTTATGAAGAGGAAGATTGCTACTTCAAAATTTGTGAATATCATTGCCCTTGGAACAGGGGTTCTCGTGTTAAGCGGGGCTATAATGATTTTATAGAAAAAATGCATTAATTCTTCAAAAGTCTTATCCTCTGCTCCTGGATTTTAAGCAGATGATCTATAAGTACATATTAATCATGAAGAAGAATGCATCATTATTTGAAAATGTTCCTAAATATCAAGCCAATGATCTAAGTACATTGTTTTATTGACAAAGAATGCCTCTTTCAAAATTTTAAATTTCATGGCCCATAGGTCAAGGGTTCTGGTGTAGGACGGGGATCTAATGATTATATAGTGAAAATACATTAACTCTTTCTAAATTTTCTTCTCTGGTACTGGGTATTAAGCCCAAGAACTCAGTATAAAGTGAAAATGAGGATGATAGCCTCTTCCAAAATTGTACATGTCATGGCCCCTGGGTCAGGGATTCTTGTGTTTGGGCGGGGCTCTAATGATTATATAGTGAAAAATTCATTAATTCTTTGAAAATCTTCTCCTTTGTTCCTGAATATTAAACAGATAAACTTTACATGTAAGTACACAGTTTTAATGAGAAAGAATGCCTTTTCTAAAATTGTAAAGTTCATGGCCCTTGGATCAGGGGTTCTTTTGATAGGGTGAGGCTATAAATGAATTAGTAATTAATGAAGATCTTCTTCTTTGCTCCTGAATATTAACCAGATGAACTATAAGTACATAGTTATGATGAGGAAGAATGACTCTTCTAAAATGTGAAGTTCATGGCCCTTGGGTAAGGGGTTCTGGTGTTAGGGTGTTGCTCTTATGATTGTATAGTGGAAATGATTTAATGCTTTGAAAATCTTCTTCTCTGCTCCTGGGTATAATGCCTATGTTTTCAGTACATTATTAGTGTCGCCGGGTGGCTTTGCGACTCCAAAATAATAATACTCTCTAGGTTTACAAGGTTTTTATTCAGGTATTAATTTGACAAATACTAGTATATTTCCATCTTCTCCATTACCAAAAAGGGATCTGAAATATAGATGAAATGATAAAAACACAGATAACATTATTTTACCCACTCTTGCACTTTATTGCACAATACTTTACTCAATACATTTTTCTGTATTTACACTTATCTTTGCACATTTTGCTGTACATGACTTTACTACTTCACTACATATACTTTACTTTAAAACAATCATTAGACTTGTACACGTACTTTACTTTAAATGCTTGTGTACTACATGTACATAAATACATTTATTTTACGGCAATTACTATGCGCCTTACTCTATAAATACATACAACACATGTTTACATTACAACACTACATATACTTTTACTTTATACTGAATAGTTTTCATGCGAGCGAATACTCATTATCACACTTTACTTCCAATTACTTCTTAATAACTCACAAAAAATATAAAACAAGATTATCTGGCCATTTCAGGAATAACTACGGCGTTAAATCCGTCTCAATAAAACCAAACTTACCCAGAATAGTTGTACTCTGGTCATTACTAATATGTTACATGAAGAAATGAAATGAGGGAGCTGGTTGAAAACGTCCGCTTTCTTCAATTGCTACGCCCAGACTGAATTCTTAATTGCACAGGATAAGAACCCGCCAAGTAAACCCGGCTGAGTATTAAACCTAGTAACTCAGTACATAGTTGTGATAAAGAAATCTCATGGCCCTTGGTTCAGGGGTTCTTGTGTTAGGGTGGGGCTCTAAATGAATGCAATAATTCATTGAAACTATTCTGCTTTTCTTCTAAATATTAAGCAGATGAACTATAAGTACACAATTATGATGAGGAAGAATGATTCTTCTAAAATGTGAAGTTCATGGCCCTTGGGTAAGGGGTTCTGGTGTTAGGGCGGGGCTCTAGTGATTACATAGTTAAAAAACATTAATTCTTTGAAAATTTTCTCCTTTGCTTCTGAATATCAAGCAGATGAACTATAAGTACATAGTTATGATGAAAAAAGAATGCGTCTTCTAAATTTGTAAAATTCGTGGCCCTTGGGTCGGGGTTCTGGTGTTAGGGCGGGGCTTTATTGATCAAAGAGAAAAAATGCAATAATTCTTTGAAAATTGTCTTTTTTGCTCCTGAATTTTAACAGATGAATTATAAATATATAGTTATGATGAGGACGAATTTGTCTTCCAAAACGTGAAATTCATGGCCCTTGGTTTAGAGGTTCTGGTGTTAGAGCGGGGATTTAATGAATACAGTAATTCTTTAAAAAAGCTTCTCAGTTGTTCCTGAATATTAAGCATATGAACTGTAAGTACATAGTTATGGCGAGGAAGATTGCTTTTTCAAATTAGTGAAGTTCGTAGCCTTTGGGTTAGAGGTTCTGGTGTTAGGGTATTCTTCTCTGCTCCTGGGAATTAATCCGATAAATTAAGAACATAGTTATGATAAGGAAGGGTACCTTTTTTAAAATTATGAGTTTCATGGCCCCTGGGTCAGGGGTTCAGGTTCAGGTCCAAGGGTGTTATGGCAGGTCTCTTATAATGTACAATCTTATACATTCTCATTCGTCATATCATAGCATACAACATAATTTTAACTCGGTTTGTAAAGATTATGTTTTAAAGAAGAAATGTTTATTTTGCAGATTTGTGATAAATTTTGGCTTCTTATTGTTCTACTTTAAAATTTTTGGGACTCTTCTGTGTACGGATGCGATTTTGTTCAAATCTCATAGCATAGCATATCATTAAAAATTTTATTCCAACTACTCATCGCATAGCATAACAATCTCATAGCATAGCATAGCATAAATATCTCATAGCATATCATTAAAATCACATACCATAGCGTGGCATAAAATTGTAATAATAAATATGCATGGAATGACCCTATGCGCAAAAGTACTTGTAGGTAGACAATTGATCTATTCATAGTATTAACGTGTTATTGTAGTATTTGTTAGAAGATCAAATTGATCCCTTCAATTACGACCATATCTGTATTTTCCCACAATTATCGCACTTTGAACTTATTCAAAGCTGGGGTCCTTCAAGATGACATAGATGGCTTAACTCAATCTAAATGGATCCACCAGTATTAAAATTCAACTCTTAAGAGTTACGTTTATCGCAGTTTTCTCCAGGCGTCGGAACAGGGACAGCAAAGGCACGGTTGCCGCCCTAATAATTTTGCCAAAGAATGATATTTTTTTTTAGATTAAGGCTAAAATGTAATTTTATAACTGCGTTTTTTGTTCATTGGATCGGCGATGATAACGGCGATGTGCGTTTAATAGAGCTACAAAGTGTAAACTCTATTGTTTACACAAGCAAAAGTGGGGTATATACCTGATCTGACGTGTCTTGACAATTCACAGGGCATTAGGGTGGTAGGGGACACCTCCATATTGTGACGTATTTCTAATCAAATTAAATAATAAAACCAAGTACAATTCTATAACACCCCCCCCCCCTAATTTGTTACCTAACAGAGTAGCCTAATTGGAGTTAACTGTGAATCTGTAAGTCATGATTATTTTTCAAAACTTATTTTTGGTTAAAGATATAATCGGCAAGAATGTTTTTTCAATATTTCGTGGTAAAATGTCTGTCCATGGTTAGTTGACAAGGTAAATTACTAAAGTAATAATTTAGACCGTCTGGATTCAGAAAAAAAAATGTTTTAAAGGTTTTAAGTCCTTTTTATACGTGTGGTACACCCTGGTTTCTTGATGGATGACTACATCTCAATTAACAATTTATATTGCATTGAGGTGCTTATCTTTGGACACAGTATTTGTATTTTCCTACAGAAATCGCTTGTGTATTTTGTTGATATATCTTTAATTTTTAGAGCCGTTGATCGTCTAAACGCTCTCTCGGTTCTTCCTAGTACTCTTAACAAAAGCTTAACCAGGTCGTGAAGCAGTTGTTCCCCGGGGTTCTTTACTGAGTTAATGATTTGTATAGAGTTTCTTAGTTGTTCTGGTGGTACTGGGGATGTGTATTTTGGGATATATTTTGACATTTTATATTAACTATAACGACGTTCAAATTATCTTTTAAGTATTTTGTATCAAATGAAAAAAAATGTTGACTTAAAGAAAAAATCATTTAAGAATTTAAAAAATTGAAGAAACAATCAGTTGGGAAATTTATATTTGTTGGAATATTTTAGTTATATTCTTATGTACACATTAAAGTCCCTTGTCTGTGGGCAAATCCTTTTTAATTTTATTTCAAATTAAAATATTTATTTTTGTGTATATTTCGAACAAACTTTAAAATTATCATATCGTTATGCAGATTTTGTATTCATAAAGTAAACAACCCTTGTGGAAAGCGACCGTTACATTTGTAAAAACTACTTTGACATTCATTGTGGCTAATCATTATTAATCTTATCAAAATCAATGCTTTCATGAATTAAAATTTTGTTTGTTTAAAAGAAATGTAATGAAACTTAAAAAATCATGTTTTGTCTGCTAAAAGTGTGGTCCTGAAAGCTCCTGAACTTTCAAATATCTATTGTAATTAAGACTTTTTTAACCAAAGCTCTACTTCGATGACCACTGCTGTTATTGTCTGTATATATTGATATTCTTGAAATATATATGTCAACATGAATATATATTTTAAGATTTCGTTGACCTTTACCTTTGACACAAAACAATAAAAACAATTTAAAAGAAATTACACACACACACACACACACACACACACACACACACACACACACACA
>WFKH01011925.1:34213896-34240364 GCA_016163765.1 Magallana hongkongensis | reverse complement strand
AAAAATTGTATAGGCTGTCAATTGGGTATATCCCTCTGACTATTTTTGGAATCGGTAGGACAACAAAGTAGTGCCTTTAGGCAAAATAGTTCCTATACTTGCAGAGTGTATATACATTTACATTTACATGTTTACATTGCGGAAATTGTTTATACAACATTGAGAAGCCTATTGAATAGATGGAGGCTTAGCGATTGGTTCAGATGCTTATCAATTTATTCATAAAAATCAGTGAATGAATGTGATGCGATGCAAAACAATACACACCCGTTTGATTTAGATCCGCCGTGTTTACATTCCGGAAACTGTATAAGTGTTAAAGATTGAGAAGCGTATTGAATACATAGGCGCTTAGCGATTGGTGCATATGCCTATCAATTTATTAATAAAAAATCAGTGCTGCTTATAAACAATGTGGCCGAATAGCGTTGACTAAGAAATAAAAACAGGCCGGGTCAAACTCTGGTCGCGAGCGGCTATTTGAAGGTGTTGAAAATGTAAACTAAATTCATATAAAATCGGGGTCAAGGAAGTAAGAGTTATCTTTCGTACAACTTCAACAAATAGCGTCACAGGTTGCTGATAAAAACGCAAACACAGATTTTCAGTAAAATATGAGCATGAATTTATTAGAAACAAATATCGAAGCGTTGAAATTTCGTTTCTCGGGATGATGGTTTGATGCCGCTGGAGTGTATAACTTTATTCAATATGGTTCATTTCATTTCAAATTTGGCAGGCAATTAGATTCAGGTGTGAGGAACAATATTCTGAATTTTCGCCAAGTTCTACAGAGTTTTACTGAAGCTGGAATTTTTATTCAGAGGCGTAGTCTAAAACGCGGTCTGTAATTGTGCATATATTGTGTCAATATTTTTGATTTTTCAAAAAAGTGAAAAAAGGGGTTTACGGACTAGTCGCACAAGATAGAATCCTGGAATTCGTGTCAAAGGGCTCTATATCTCCAGGGGTTAAGGTCAAAGGTCAAGGTCAAAGGTCAAGGTCAACTTTCAGGGGATTCGCCTGCGCCGAAAGATCACACACCTTTGCGTTAGACAGCTTTACCGATCCTAGTTGACCTTGACCTTTGACCTTGACCTTTGGTGCAGCCAAAAAGGTCCTCGAAGCCATCGCAAGTGGTTTCGCGGCTCTACCTTTAGTCGTTTCATTTTTTTTTTATTTTTCATGAAAATTTAAAAATTTGAGAGACAGTCGTTCTAAGAGGATACTGCGAAACCTTTTGTCTTTCGGAGATCTGCAACTACCCTTCAGGCCGACATCATCCGCGAAGGTTTCCAACTTGCAAGTTGCAAGGCTTCCGAGGAGTAGCGATAACAAACTTTTACGTGCACGCGTCAATAGTAACGAAACGTAAGGTGTTTTCAAGACGCAGGGTCAAATGCCCTCATAATTTTCCGAAAGAAGTACGACGTGAATGAAAGTGTTTCGATAAGTCGCGAAACAAAAATTTCACTTCGCTTACGGAAGAAAAATAATAATAAGAAGAATAAAAATAAACAGAACAATATCAATAGGCCTTTACACTGTGGTGTAATAACTAGTAGACTAATTGTTCTCGAACAATTAGAGGTCTTTCCACCTCATTATTTTTTATGTTTTGTTTTAATATAATTAATAAAACATTTTCTCTCTGCGTTACATTATAAAAAAAAGTCAAAAACTTAAATATGGAAATTTTATTTTGTTTGACCTTGACCTTTGACTTTTATGTTATATTGACTTACAAGGGTCAACATTTTAATTTAAAGTAGTATGATACCCCTACGATGTAAGGTTCAAAAGTTGTAAGTGTTTTTAAAGAAATTAAGAAATTTTCAGGGGCGATAACTGCTAGAAGGGGGCATCAGGCCCTTTCGGTATAAAAGACTGAAGGAGCCCCTAAATGTACTGAATACATTAGTAAAAGTTTCAAGTCTCTACCTCTTATGGTTTATGAGAAGTAGCGATAACAAACATGTTGTACAATAGGGGCAATAACTCTATAATTGTTTCAAGGTAGGGGCTGAAGGGTTATATTTTGAAATGTCTTAAAAAGCCCTACTATATCCATGAAAAAGTTTTTGACTACCACCCTAAACAAAAGAGATCTAAAAACGCATAAATTAACAGATTTCCAAATGACCTTGACCTTTGACCTTTATGTCATTTTGTTCGGCCAAGGTAGACGCTTCCATCCCAAGTGGTCTGAAGTCTCTACGATTAATAATAAAAAAGTTAGAAGTGATTTTATATAAATTTCAATACTTTCAGGGGCAATAACTACTAGAAGGAGGCCTCAGATCCTTTCGGTATGAATAGATTGAAGAACCCTCAAAGTGTACTGAAGACATTGGTAAAAGTTCCAAGTCTCTATCTCTTATGGTTTCAGAGAAGTAGCGATAACAAGCATTTCGTACAATAGGGGCAATAACTCTGTAATTATTCAAAGGTATGAGTCAAGGGGCTACATTTTAAAATGTCTTAAGATGTCCTACTATATCCATGAAAAAGTTTTTCTCTACCACCCTAAACAAATGAGATCTAAAAACTCAGTAATAAACAGATTTTCAAATGATCTTGACCTTTCACCTTTATGTCATTTTGTTCGGGCAAGGTAGACGATTCCATCCCAAGTGGTCCGAAGTCTCTATAATAAATAATAAAAAAGTTGGAAGTGATTTTATAGAATTTTAAATACTTTCAGGGGCAATAACTGCGAGTAGGGGGCCTCGGATCCTTTCGGTATAAATAGATTGAAGAACCCTCATAGTGTACCGAAGACATTGGTAAAAGTTCCAAGTCTCTATCTCTTATGGTTTAAGAGGAGTAGCGATAACAAGCTTTTCGTATACAAGGGCAATAACTTTTTATGTTCATGGGGTCATTAGGCACAGGGTCATTTGGTATCATAACTTTTAATGTTCAATCACATAAAGAAAAAATTGTTTCAATATCTCTTGAAATAAAAAAGTTTTCTTGTGGAAAATAGAGTAGAAAAATAATAATAAAAAACATAAGAAATACAAAAGGATTTTCACCTGAAAGGTGGAAAGACCTAAATACAAAAGGTCTTTCACCTGAAAGGTGGAAAGACCTAATAATAATAAAAAACATAAGAATAACAAAAGGTCTTTCACCTGAAAGGTGGAAAGACCTAATAATAATAATAACATGTAGACTAATTGTTCTCGAACAATTAGAGGTTTTTCCACTTCATAATTTTTTTATGTTTTGTTTCAATATAATTAATAAAACATTTTCTCTGCGTTACATTAAAAAAAAAGTCAAAGAACTTAAATATGCAAATTTTATTTTGTTTGACCTTGACCTTTGACCTTTATGTCATATTGACTTATAAATGTCAACATTTTAATTTGAAGCAGTCTGATAGCCCTATGATGTAAGATTCAAAAGTTGTAAGTGTTTTTAACGAAATTATGAAACTTTCAGGGGCGATAACTGCTAGAACGGGGCATCAGGCCCTTTCTGTACGATAGACTGAAGGAGCCCCTTAATGTACTGAATAGATTAGTAAAAGTTTCAAGTCTCTGCCTCTAACGGCTTATGAGAAGTAGCGATAACAAGCATTTTGTACAATAGGGGCAATAACTCTATAATTGTTTAAATATAAGGGCTGAAGGGTTATATTTCAAATGTCCTAAAGAAATCCTACTACATCAGTGAAAAAGTTTTTCTCTACCACCCTAAACAAAAGAAATATAAAAACTCATTAATTAACAAATTTCTAAATGACCTTGAGTTTTGACCTTTAGTCATTTTTTTTTCGACCATGTTAGACACTTTCATCCCAAGTGGTCCGAAGTCTCTACCATAAATAATAAAAAAGTTGTAAGTGATTTTATGGAAATTTTAATTCTTTCAGGGGCAATAACTGCTAGAAGGGGGACTCGGATCATTTTTGTATGAATAGATTGAAGAACCCTCTAAGTGTATTGAAGACATTGGTAAAAGTTCCAAATCTCTATCTCTTATGGTTTCAGAGGAGTAGCGATAATAAGCATTTCGTACAATAGGGGCAATAACTCTGTAAATTATTCAAAGGTATGAGCCAAGGGGCTATATTTTAAAAATGTCTTAAGATGTCCTACTACATCCATGAAAATGTTTCTCTCTACCACCCTTAACAAAAGAGATCTAAAAACTCATTAATTAACAGATTTTCAAATGACCTTGACCTTTGACCTTTATGTCATTTTGTTCGGCCAAGGTAGACGCTTCCATCCCAAGTGGTCCGAAGTCTCTATGATAAATAATAAAAAAGTTGGAAGTGATTTTATGGAAATTCAAATACTTTCAGGGGAAATAACTGATATAAGGGGGTCTCGGATCCTTTCGGTATTATTAGATTGAAGAACCCTCTAAGTGTACTGAATAGATTGTCAATATTGTTTTCGGAATCAAGGATTAATAAAACCTGTCGCAAATGTAAGCTTTAACAAGCGTTACCAAAACTACTTCGCCCCCCCCCCCCCCCCATAGGTTTATAATTAAGTTTTCATTTGAAGATATCTATGTTGTATATGCATTTATAAAAAAATTTTGTTTGTACTGTATGATAATTCAATCGTTCAAAAATTCGGCATCTATCCTATTCTTTTCACTGTCATATAGTTAGGGATTAATGAGTAACGATGATTTAGTTGATGGCGCCAAACTGCCATTTGGGTCATTTTCAGTTCTACGGTTAATCAAAAATTAACATAATCCCAATTAGCAATTTAAAATTTGATATTGTTGGTACATTATGTCGCAGTTTATTATCATAACTGACTACCCTACCATTCAAACTTTAGAATCAGATGTATCTTAAATTTCCTGAGATTGAGCTGGACCCCTCTTTGTTTTAAGATAACCGATATCCACTCAGCCAGGTTTTGACGTTGGTGAGGAAGTAGAGACTCCAAGAGGGGATTTGCCTGTGCACTAAGTGTAAAAGAAGGACCTGGGCTTAAATGGCAAATCAGCTGCAGAATTCAGCTGAACTACGGAATGGTTCGTCTTTTGCTTATGTACTGATAAGGTCCATGTATCTAAGTACAAGTGACGTCAGCAAATTACATGTATGATCTGACTAAATTACGCAAAATCCTAACGACCGGTCAAAAGAGATTAAACGTTTGAACAAAGTAGTAAAAATATGATCTGTTCTTTTTAATAAATGAATTTAACCTTAAATGATTGAATCCTTTTAATGCCACTAGACATTCACCCGTACGTTCACGGTTTGAATAAGATGGCCATGATCTAAAAAAAATGAGTGAAGGAATTTTCTCCCAAAACATCAATCCTGGTATTATCTTTAATCAAAAGAAATAAAATATGATATACTTTTTAAATTTTGTAATAACATTTTTCCAATGACTTTTCTCTCATTCCGGGAATCTGGGCTAAAAATGACTGATGGCCAGATGATAGGAATAAGATTTGCACAAGAGCACTGGTCATTTTGATCATGCAGCTACATATACTTTTTTAAAGTTAAATCTTTATATACATGTATGTATATTGGTACTTTGGGGAGTTTTGTACCAAAAACCCGTATTTTAGCATTTTTTAGTAGGCGAACATTTATGATCGTCTTATTATACAAATTTTTCTAATTAAAAGTGCATAACTTAAGGGAATTTAAACGGTTATTTTTTTTTAATTTTATCATTTCAATAAACTAATTCAAATATTACATTGCTTTTTGGTGTTTCATAACAAAAATGACACACAAGGTCATAATTCCAGAAATGGGAATAGTAGTGATTCCTATCGATTATCTCTGTTGAATAAAAAGAAAATGGCTAGGAAGTTATTTAAGGAATAAGGAATCATTCTTTTAGTATTATGAGGTGATAATCTTGGTCGGGGCGTGGTCAAATCCAATAAAGTCCGAAGGGCTTTTTGATAGAAATGACCACGCTCCGACCGAAATTATCACCTCATAATATTCAAAGAATGATTTCTTATAACTAATATTTATATTATTTCCAATTTCTACAGTTTAAAAGAACATTTTAAAATCACTATTTTTTACATGTAGCACATGCTTTGTATTACTACGCAGCGCAGCCAATACCATGTTTCAGTTATGCTATAAGACGCGCCCATTTTGTGTCTCTCAGCCTTTTATGAAATTATTATGTTATAGGCTTCAAAACTGATACGTAATGTTATCACAGACAAAGACAGTTGAAAATGTAAATAGTGTATGTTATAAGACACAAGCTAAGGCTGGTATATGAATTTTTTAAACAAAATTTCTTTGAGTATTATTTACGTGTTATCACATTTTGTTCAAATTTTTGATTTTATGAAAAAGGTTTTGTAAATTTATGATATTACTATGTAAAAAGGCCGATATTGTAATCATTTTTATTTATTTTTATTTAAGTATGTAAAACTTATTGAATTATCTTTCTTATTAATTCCAACAAATTATTCAATTATATCAGAAAACTGAAAGTGTCAAGAGAAATCATTATTACAAAAAGGGGGTGTACTTTAGATCAAAGTAAGAAAGGGGCCGCAAAAATTGTTGTAGAGGAAATCTTAATGTTGATGTGTTTGAAAAAATAATTGACATAAAATTTTACATTGCAACACCCCGATTACCCTTAAAGAATAGTGTCTAATAGCCCAGCATTTATATGGCTCTCTATATATGTATTTCCAGTTTTCTGGAACAAAACTCAATTGATTTTGTGAAGATGACAATATTCTGTCAAATTTTATATAAATGTATCATCACAATGTATTCAATGAACTTTTAGTTTTATTTCCTTTTTAGTTTGTGTTCTATGAGACTTCTTGATAAAGTATTAGAGGAATGATAATTGTTACATGACATTGTATTTTTCTTTTACTAGAAAAATGAAAAACGATGGATCTTTATGTGAATACCTTTATCACTGGAAGTGCTTAGAACAGCATCAGAATTAACACAACACTCCTTTAACTTCTCTTCTGTCCAAACTTCTAAATCATGTGGATGTAAAAAATGGATGTTACTTTCTTCAGTTAAGACACCAAAATTACTAATAACGTGTCTAAATTGAACCTATTTCGATGTGTTGTGAGAAAATGAGGTCCAGAAACGTGTTTCTGTGCTAAAAAAAGTGAGATTAAAATCTATTTCCAATACAAGTTTTCCTTTGACTCGAGAATAATGTGAATATTATGGGATTTTATACTGAAAGTAAGTATATATTATGATCACCTTTTCATTGAGTGTGTTGAGTGGCGTTATATATGAGTGTTTTGTTCTAAATTATTGCTTAAATGGGCTTCATGTTTATCTGGACAAATGTATTGGTCGATTTTTCAAACAGTGTTTAATGTTAATTTTTTGAAAAGTCAGAATGAGCAGAAATCTCATTATAAAACAGTTGCAATATGTTTAACAAGTATGACATTTACATTATATGTATTTGTAATTATGTGCAAACACGATTCTTGAAGCATTATATGTTACATAATAGGAAATGTAAATGTTTTAATAAAATATAGTGTTTTGGCTTCATCCACGATTTAAAAAATATAATATAAATAAGGATACTTGGAAAAAATGTGATACCTTAGAAACCTTTGAGGACGTTTTACAATTGCTTGCAAATAGTAAATCAAAATTTGATTTTTCCCTACGAAATAACCACTAAAAATGTGATACCTTAGAAACCTTTGAGGACGTTTTACAATTGCTTGCAAATTGTAAATCAAAATTTGATTTTTTTTCCCTACGAAATAACAACTAACATGAAACTACCCAGATACACGAAAATACTAAAACGAGTAGTTAATATGCGTATGTTGACACTACATACATGTATAATGCTTATGACTCACATGATCGGTTTTCTGCTTAACATCAGGATGTACTATAAATAAACCGGGATTGTTGGCTAATCAAAACATACTTTTCTATTTACATCTGAATAACAATTGAAATTATTTTCTAAAATATGTTTTTTTTAAGTTAAACAAGTTTTACAGTGAAAACAATTTGCATGCCTAACCAGCATAAAAAAAATAATCAAGACAAATTTTCTCTTGCAAAACAAGTCATTGTCTTTGCTTCCAGTGGTCTCCCCCCGTACCAAACAATGACCCTCGGTTTTTCTGACATTTAATACCACATTCTAATATAAAAATCCTTGTCATGGGTCGAACCAAAAGAGTAAATGTAATTTTCATTTAAGTGATTAAATATTTATTGTATACATACAAGTTATGTATAAGTTCACCTTAAATACCCTAGAAATAAATATCTAGTTGGCCATATCATTTATTTATAAAATCATTAAAGTAAAAACATCTACGGATCATAAATATACACTTTTTAAAATGTTTTAACATGACTTTCATAGCAAAAACTTCATTTTGTTGGTTCCTATAGAAAAATATAGATTCATATTGTAATATCGGTGATTTGCAATTTCTAATATTGAACAAGAATGACCAAAAACTTTCGGATAAAACTTGTTTATTTCAAAGTCTGTGAAATGAATAAAAAAACAGAAAACGGGTAAAAAAGGATGTACATATATTGACTGATTTATTGCGTGCCTGAACGTGTGAGTAACAAACTGCATACACGTCTGGGTGTATTTATATAAGTTATTTTGAAGAAAAGAAAATCAAAAAAATATTTTCTCAGCATTTTTGTTAAATTTCAGTCTAGCTTTAAACATGAAATATATATAAAAAAAATATATTTATTTATTTGATTTCCCAATATTTAGAAAACGAAAGTTATAACGCAGCAAAAAAAATGTTAGGTGTTTGACCTTCAACAGAATGGCAATGTTTTTCAGTAATTGAGATTATTGGAGCTATAGTAATAGGAACACCTTCAAAGTATCTATCGCATTCTTATCTAATGATACAGAATAACCAATTTTGATAATTCATCGGATAAACTTGAAATGACCTGAAATAGTTAATTGTACATGTACGTACAACTAAAACTTAGTTACAGAAAAACAATATTCAAGTTCAAATCCAGCTTATATAAAACGGAGTAGTATTCGACAATTCAATTATAAAGAGTAGAACATTCGAAATATGCTGAAAACTAAAGGTGGTTGGAATGATTGGGTCCATCAGATGATTCTTGGATTACTTGTATTCCTGCATTTGCTTGGATCTGTAAAGGTAACTGTTGCAGCCTCATGCATCATGATCTTAATGGATATTCTATATTACTAAAGTCATTAATATTTTTAGGGGGAAACGTCAATTTAATTCCTTGTCTATTTATGCCATTAATACTGAAGCACAACAATCTCTAAAGCATTTAAATCAGAACTTAAACATATCTAGTACAACATGTTTTTTGGAATAGGTCATACGAAAATATTTCTTGTTATAACAACATTTACTTTCATGTATATTATTCTACCCTTGAACCAGGTACATACATTGGCGGCTAAAACTTTGGCATTTCCTTTTTAGCTCACCTGAACAGATAGGTAAAGTTAGCTACTAGTAACTGGCTACTAGTAACTGGCTACGAGAAGTAAGAAAAGCCAGCTACTAGTAACTGGCTACGAGATGAAAGAAAAGTTAGCTACTATTAGTAACTGGCTACTAGTAACTGGCTACGCGAAGCTTAAGTAAGAAAAGCTAGCTGCTAGTAACTAGCTACGAGATGAAAGAAAAGTTGGCTACTAGTTACTTGTTACTGTTCAAGTGACAAAACATACCTGGGAGTTCTATTTGTGTTCTTAATATGTACATTGCACTATATCATCCACATGATTTATCATCTTTTGTGATATCGTCAGCTACAAAATGCCTTACAATATCTCATGTTTAACATCTTTGTCAAAACCTTTCAAATAGCTGCATGATAAATAAAATATATTTACAAGTGGTGTTAATATCAACATTTGACTAGGTTATCTACATGATTATACCTTTAAAGTCCTCATATTCCTCTCATACTGTCATCAGTAATTGGTGCATTTCGTTTAAAATATCTCTATATTAGACAATATTGTCCATTTGACTTAAGTAGCTGTACATATAGATTGAAAATATTAACAAGTGTTATTAATTAAAACAATCTATCATATCATCCGCATGATATTACAACAAAATAACTCAGATATTTCTCTTAATCCCGTCAGCTAAAACTGCATTTCTTTTCAAATATCTCTATGATAAAGACAATTTTTCAATGTAGTTCAAGTAGCCGTACATAAAGATTGACGACATCTTCAAGAGTTGTTAATATCAACATTTTATCAGGTCATCCACATGATATAACGATACAATTTAACAGAAATCTCTGTTTATGTCGTCAGCTACTATTGCATTTTGTTACAATTATCTTTATTTTTTAGAGTTTTCTTAATATATCTCAAGTAGCTGTATATTAAAGATTTATACAAGTCTTGCTATTTTCAACATTCTATCAAGTCATCCACATATTATTACGACACAACCACTCAGATATCACTCTTTATGTCGTCAGCTACTAGTGCATTTAGTTACAAATATCTTCATTTTTTGAGGGTTTTGTCAACATATCTCAAGTAACTGTATATATAGATTGAAGATATGTACCAGTGTTGCTAATTTCAACATTCTATCAGGTCATCCACATGATATAATGACGCAATTACTCAAATATCTCTCTTTATCTCGTCAGCTACTAGTTGATTTTGTTACATATATCTTCATCTTTTGAGGGTTTTGTCAACATATCTCAAGTAGCTGTAACTATAAATTGATGATATGTATTAGTCTTATTTTTTAAAACATTCTATCAATTCACCCAAACGATATTACGACACGGCTACTCAGATATCTTTCTTAGTCTCGTCAGCTACTAATGCATTTCGTAACAGATATTTCCATTTTTAACAGTTTAGTTCATATACCCCAAGTAGCTGTATATATAAATTGAAGATATCTATAAGTGTTGTTAATTTAAACATTCTATAAGGCAACCCACATGATATTATGACACAATTACACAGATATCTCTTTAAATCTCGTCAACTACTATTACATTTTGTTACAGATATCTTTATTTTTGAGGGATTTGACAACATATCTCAAGTAGCTGTAGATATAGATTGATGATGTGTACCAGTCTTGTTTCATTGAACGTTCTATCAGGTCATCCACAAGATATTACGACACAATTATTCAGATATCTATCTTAATCTCGTCAGCTTCTGTTACATTTTCTTACAAAATCTTTATTTTGTGTGATTTGTCAACATATCTCAAGTAGCTGTAGATATAGATTGATAATGTGTACCAGTATTGCTTAATTGAACATTCTATCTGGTCATTTACAAGATATTACGACACAATTACTTAGATATCTCTCTTAATCTCGTCAGCTACTAGTGCATTTCGTTACAAATATTTCCATTTTTAGTTTAGGTCATATAGCTCAAATTGCTGTAAAAAATAGATTAAAGATATCCACAAGTGTGGTTAATTTGAACATTCTATAAGGTCATCCACATGATATTATGTCACAATTACTCAGATATATCTTAAAATCTCCTCAGATACTAGTACATTTTGTAATAAAATCTTTAAATTTCTGAGGATTTTGTAAACAAGAAGCTGTTTTAATAAATTGATGATATGCACCAATCTTGCTTATTTTAACATTCCATTAGGTCACCTACATGATAATACGACACAACTACTCAGATATCTCTCTTAATCTCGTCAGCCACTAGTGTATTTCGTTAAAAATATCTCCATTTTTAACAATTTAGTTCATTTACCTCAAGTAGCTGTAAATATAGATAGAAGATATTTACAAGTTATGTTAATTTGAACATTTTATAAGGTCATCCACATGATATTACGACACAATTTCTCAGATATCTCTTTAAATCTCGTCAGCTTCTAGTGCATTTAGTTACAAATATCTTTATTTTTGAGGGTTTTGTCAATATATCTCAAGTAGCTTTATATATAGATTGATGATATGTACCAGTCATGCTTATTTCAACATTATATCAGTTCATCCACATAATATTACGACACAATTACTCATATAGCTCTCTTAATCTCGTCAGCTACTAGTGCATTTCGTTAAAAATATTCCAATTTTTAACAGTTTCGTTCATATATCTCATTTATTTTTATTTTTGATATCTCAAGTAGCTCTAGAAATAGATTGATGATATGTACCAGTCTTGTTATTTCAACATTCTATCAGGGCATCCACATGATATTACGACACAATTACTCATATATCTCTCTTAATCTCGTCAGCTACTAGTGCATTTCGTTACAAATATCTCCATTTTTATCAGTTAAGTTCATATACCTCAAGTAGCTGTATATATAGATTGAAGATATCGAGAAGTGTGGTTAATTCGAACATTTTATAAGGTCATCCACATGATATTATGACAGAATTTATAGATATCTCTTTAAATCTCGTCTGCTACTAGTACGTTTTGTTACAAATATCTTTATTTTTGAGGGATTTGTCAACATATCTCAAGTATCTGTAGATATAGATTTATGATATGTACCAGTCTTCCTTTTTTCAACATTCTTTTAAGTCATACACATGATATTACGACACCATTAATCAGATATCTCTCTTAATCTCGTCAGCTGCATTTTGTTGCAAATATCTCCATTTTAACAGTTTAGTTCATATACCTCAAGAAGCTGTATATATTGATTGGAAATTATTACTAGTGTTTTTAATTTGAACATTCTATAAGGTTATCCACATGATATTATGACACAATTACTCAGGTATCTCTTTAAATCTCGTCAGCTACTGGTACATTTTGTTACAAATATCTTTATTTTTGACTGATTTGTCAACATAACTCAAGTAGCTGTAACGATAGATTGATGATATGTACCATTCTTGCTTATTTCAACATTTTATCAGGTCACACACACGATATTACGACACGGCTACTCAGATATCTTTCTTAATCTGGTCAACTACTAATGCATTTCGTTACAAATATTTCCATTTTTAACAGTTTTGTTCATATACCTCAAGTAGCTGTATATATAGATTGAAGATATCCACAAGTGTTGTTCATTTGAACATTCGTTAAGGTCATCCACATGATATTATGACACAATTACTCTGATATCTCTTTAAATCTCGTCAGCTTCTAGTGCATTTTGTTACAAATATCTTTATTTTTTAGGGTTTTGTCAACATATCTCAAGTAGCTTTATATATAGATTGATGATATGTACCAGTCTTGCTTATTTCATCATTCTATAAGTTCATACACATGATATTACGACACAATTACTCAGATATCTCTCTTAATCTCGTCAGCTACTAGTGCATTTCGTTACAAATATTCCCATTTTTAACAGTTTAGTGCATATATCTCAAATAGCTGTATATATAGACTGAAGATATCTACAAATGTGGTTAGATATCTGCAAAATTGAATCGTAATATCATGTAGATGACCTCATAGAATGTTGTATTTAACAACATTTGTAGATATCTTCAATCTATATGTACAACTACTTGAGATATATGGACAGAAATGTCTAGAAATGGAATATTTGAAACAAAATGCACTACTAGCTGACGAGATAAAGAGAGATATGAGTAATTGTGTCGTAATATCATGCTGATGACACACAAGGGTTTTAATATTAACAACACTTGTAGATATCTTCAATCTATATGTGCTAGTACTTAAGTTATATGGACAGAACTGTCTTGAAATTAGGGATGTCAACGAGTACTCGAGTACTCGACTATCGCTCGGTCACACCCATCATCGACTAAAATTTTCTTAGTCGATTACTCGTAATGAAGTAAATAGAATTTAAAGATAGTATTCTTTTTCTTAACGCCCCAGTTTGTTGGCTATGAATGTAAAAAAAAAGTAAAAAAAAAAAACAGGTTTATTTTTCTCTCGACATGTTTGATCCGTTAATTACACTCTTTTAAATCTTTGTCCCTGGTGTATTTTTGAAGCGGCTAATAATTGATCATTTTTGATTTACTTCGGCAGACATGTACTTTTGAACAATCTATGCTTGTTCTAATCAGTTAATTTTTTGGATCAGATATTTGCATAATCAAAAATTTATGTATTGTATAATTATCTCAAGGCGTTTGTTTTTATAATCATTAATCTTTGATGATTGATTAGACACGGACAATTATTTAATAAACATTGAACAGGTCACATTTGATTTGTCTAAGATGATATTGAGCTTAATTATGCGTAAGCTTTAGGAAAAAAAGGAAAAGCCAGAACATTTTGATAAAATACATTTCAATTTATTTTAAGTCAAATACATTAAGTGTATTTTATCATACGTTTTTCATTTTTGTAGTTTAAAATATTAATTTGTAGAATGGCAGGAGCATTATTTAATTTGAAAAGGACACACAATTTAAAATAAAACATCGGGTACTCGACTATCGCTCGACTAAAGCCTCCGATTAATCGACTAAGTTAACCGAGTAAAATTGACATCCCTACTTTAAATAGAGATTTTTGAAACGAAAAACACTAGTAGCTGACGACATTAAGAGAGATCTGAGTAGATGTATCGTTATATCATTCTGATGACCTAACAGAATGTTAAAATTAACAACACTGTAAGATATATTTAATCTGTATGTTCAGCTACTTGAGTTATATAGACAGAACTGTCTAACAATAGAGATATTTGAAACAAAATACACTAGAAGCTGACAAGAATAAATGAGATATCGGAGAAATTGTGTGACCTTATAGAATGTTCAAATTAACCACACTTGTATATATCTTCAATCTATATATACAGCTACTTGAGGTATATGAACTTAACTGTAAAAATTGGAGATATTTGTAACGAAATTCACTGGTAGCTGACGAGATTAAGAGAGATATCTGAGTAGTTGTGTCGTAATATCATGTGGATGACCTGATAGAATATTGAAATAAGCAAGATTAGTACATATCATCAATCTATAACTACAGTTACTTGAGATATGTTGACAAAATCCTAAACAAAATATAGATATTTGTAACAAAATGTACTAGAAACTCACGAGATTTTAAGAGATATTTGAGTAATTGTGTCATAATATCCAATGGATGACCATTTAGAATGTTCAACTTAACAACACTTGTAGATGTCTTCAATCTATATAGACAGCTACTTGAGGTATATGACTTAAACTGTTAAAAATGGAAATATTTGTAACGAAATGCACTAGTAGCTGGCGTGATTAAGAGATATCTGAGTAGTTGTGTCGTAATATCATGTGAATGACCTGATATAATGTTGTAATAAGCAAGACTGGTACATATCATCAATCTATATATACAGCTAAATTGTACATGAGATATGTTTACAAATCTCTCAAATATAAAGATATTTGTAACAAAATGTACCAGTAGCTGATGAAAATAAAAGATATATCTGAGTAATTGTGTCATAATATCATGTGGGTAACCTTATAGAATTTTGAAATAAGCAGGGCTCGTAAATATCATCAATCTATGTACACAGCTTCTTGAGATATGTTGACAAAATCCTCAAAATATAACAATTTTGTAACAAAATGTACTAGTAGCTGGCGAGATTTAACGAGAATGAAAAAATGACAATAACAAACCGTCAACCATCTCAAAAATTCGTAAAACGAAATACAAATTCAAAGCTGAGCAACACGGACCTCCAAGATAGAGGTAGGATCAGATGCCATGGAGGAGTGAGCATCCTCTGCTGACTTGTCACACCCGCCGTGTGCTCTTTGTCGAAATCGGTAAAATAAAAACCGCAAAAGTCCGTAGACAATTAGGTATTATGGTCTAACAATTAGTATGAAAAACGTCAGTCAGATATCTGATCAATTGTGTCATAATATCATGAGGATGACCTTATAGAATGTTCAAATGAACAACACTTGTAGATATCTTCAATCTCTTTATACAGCTCCTTCAGGTATATGACCTAAACTTTTAAAAATGGAGATATTTGTAACGAAATGCTCTAGAAGCTGATGAGATTTTAAAGGATATCTGAGTAATTTTGTCATAATATCATGTGGGTGACCTTATAGAATGTTCAAATTAACCACACTTGAAGATATAGTCAATCTATATATGCAGCTATCTGTATAGACTATCTTCAATCTCTATATACAGCTTCTTGAGGTAAATGAACTAAACTGTTAAAAATAGAGGTATTTGTAACGAAATGCACTAGTAGCTGACGAGATAAAGAGAGATATCTGGGTAGTTGTGTCGTATTATCTTGTGGGTGACCTAATGGAATGTTGAAATAAGCAAGACTGGTACATACATCAATCTGTAAATACAGCTACTTGAGATATGTTTACAAAATCCTCAAAAAAATAAACATTTTGTAACAAAATGTACTAGTAGCTGACGAGATTTATAGAGGTATCTGAGTAATTGTGTCATAATATCATGTGGGTGACCTTATAGAATGGTTAAATTAACCACACTTGTAGATATTTTCAATCATTTTATATAACTACTTGAGGTATATGAACTAAACTGTTAAAAATGGAAATATGTGTATCGAAATGCACTAGTAGCTGACGAGATTAAGAGAGATATCTGAGAAGCTGTGTCGTAATATCATGTGGATGACCTGATAGAATGTTGAAATAAGCAAGACTAGTACATATCATCAATCTATATCTACAGTTACTTGAGACATGTTGACAAAACCCTCAAAAAATGAAGATATTTGTAACTAAATGCATTAGTAGCTGACGACATAAAGAGAAATATCTGAGTAGTTGTATCGTAATATTATGTGGATGACTTGATAGAATGTTGAAATTAGCAAGACTGGTATATATCTTTAATCTACATATACATCTACTTGAGATATATTGACAAAATCCTAAAAAATAAAGATAATTGTAACAAAATACACTAGTAGCTGACTACATAAAGAGAGATTTCTGTGTAATTGTATCGTTATATCATGTGGATGATCTGATATAATGTTGATATTTACAACCCTTGAAGGCGTCTTCAATCTTTATGTACGGCTACTTGAATTACATGGAAAAATTGTCTTTATCATAGAGATATTTGAAAAGAAATGCACTGGTAACTTACGAGATTAAGAGAAATATCTGAGCTATGTTGTTGTAATATCATGCGGATGGCATGATAGATTGTTATAATGAATAACACTTGTTGGTATTCTCAATCTATATGTACAGCTACTTGAGTCAAATGGACAATATTGTCGTATATAAAGATATTTTAAACGAAATGCACCAATTACTGATGAGAGTATAAGAGGAATATGAGTACTTTAAAGGTATAATCATGTAGATAGCCTAGTCAAATGTTGATATTAACATCACTTGTAAATATATTTTATTTGTTATGCAGCTATTTGAAAGGTTTTGACAATGATGTTAAAATAAAATACTGTAAGGCATTTTTTAGCTGACGATATCACAAAAGATGATAAATCATGTGGATGATATAGTGCAATGTACATATTAAGAACACAAAAAGAAATCCCAGGTATGTTTTGTCACTTGAACAGTAACTAGTGACTAGTAGCCAAGTTTTCTTTCATCTCGTAGCCAGTTACTAGTAGCTATCTTTTCTTACTTCGCGTAGCCAGTTACTAGTAGCCAAGTTTTCTTTCATCTCGTAGCCAGTTACTAGGAGCTAGTTTTTCTTACTTCTCGTAGCCAGTTACTAGTAACTAACTTTACCTATCTTATGTAATAACAATTAATCACAACTGGGTTTTTTTGGAGTAACTTTCTAGAATCTGTCTTTTTTATATATTAATAATCAAGATAATAGCGGTATATGCATACACAAATTGATGGTTTTTATTGGTATGTGCCTATAATTAGTTTTATCTAGGTGATTTTTTTCCTTTAAAATCTTGTGAGTTATTAGGATTCCCTGATGTTTCTTTTGAACATTTTACTGCTTCAAAAAAGTGAAGTTTGTAAATAATGTACTTGTGTTATCAAATAAACTATTTATTGTCTTTTGGAACACCATTATTGTTTGCAACACACAAATATTCCTCATATCTTGTGATTGTATTTGGCTTTATATAGTTTTATTGCAAGACTAAGTTCTGCCTAATTATTTTAATCTTTCAAAAGTTAGATTAAAACAATACGGCTAAACAATAAAAACAATCTTAACAGTTTCAAAACATAACTTAATGTAATCTTTATCTCTTTTTTTATTGTTTTTTAACAGATACTATGTTCTTCCTGTCCAGTATCTCCATTAACTGTAGAGATTGTAGAGAACTGTCCTGACAGTGCAGAGAAATGGGAGGAAGCTGCTGCAAGAAAGAACTGTGTAGCTAATGCCAGTCAATGTGATGAACCTGATAAGCTTGAGTACCATTGTGTCATCAACACATTTGTGAATGTGACATTAGAAGTATGTGCTTATGGAAAGACAATCCATTTAGGTATGAAATATATTTTTTACTGTAGATTGATCTTAACTAGGGATCTTAGAATGAACTAGTAGATAAACACGTATTAAAGATCATATTGAATTTCAATACCACTTTTCTTATGTTAACTGTCATGACGATAATTGTATTTTTAGTTAATTTTATTAAATAACCATAGACAAGGCAGACTTGTGGTCTAAACAATGTTCAAAATGACTATATAGCAGCATTAAACCCTGGAAAAATGGTTACAGAATAGTTTTGGTACACGGATAGCTGGCAATAAAGTGGTAATTTTCCTTTTTTTATTGCCAAATTACCCCCCCCCCCCCCCACGGAAAGCATACTATATATTAGATTTTTCCCTTTTTTCTATTCTGGTCATGTTTATGGCGGACCATTCGTAGCAATGTTTCGCAATATCTGAAATCGCACTGATTACTAATAAAGAAGAGCAATGAATGCTTAGCTTCTCAAATAAACTTCTTGGCAAATCTTGATGTGAATCTTATGAAGAAAGGACGAAGTTAAATACTAGTAAATTTACCCATTTTATCCTACAAAGGCAATATATTTGAGGTATAAACCATACAAATGGATGATTTTCAAAACTCTACCTCCGGATATCTTGAGAATAGATGCAATTATAGAATGACAAACTGCAGAAACGTCGCCTTTGATGGGGGGGGGGGGTTCTAAGCGGAAGTAAGGAATATAATCGATAATGTAATAAAAACGAATTTAAACCTAAGTTTTCAAAATAATTACATATCTAAAATAGCATCAAGCGCATTGATGCATTTATATATTGCAAGCAAAAGGTAAATGAAACGCAATGCAAACAATTTGTAAGCAATACTAAATGAAATTTAAAAAAAAAACTTTTTACAACCATAATTCAGTTGGTATCTTTGCTGTAAATACCAATGGTTAATCAGAGTCATGTGTAGAAAGTCTTTTAAATGTGAAATGAAGCCTTATATTTAACCTGATGTTTTTGATCATTTATTGTATGCTATTGAAAACTTATCCCGCTGTTCTATTTGCAACGACGAGCCCAGTGTTAAAAATTTCTCATGAATTTAGAACGATTTTTTAAAAGAAGGTAAATTATATTTAAAAGTTTTGCAATTTACTGTCACAGTAGTCGTTTTGCTTTGAAAGAAATATCAAAACATAAATATTTATAATAAACTATTTGTCCAATCCGGCGAAATAATTCACTACCTTTACTTTTTCTTACTATTTCATGTTTTTTAAATGTTGTGCAATTCGGATCTTGTCAATTCTGTAAATCAACCGCGATGTATAGAACCAACTGCCTATATTTAGTGAGAGTTATCTACTGTAATCAGGACAATTATTGACCAATGATTTAAAGAGATCATTACTGCTCACTTTTTTTGTCGGCGCATTTGATTGAAACAACGGTGAATACATTTCAAACAAGCAACTCATTTCAGTTTGTGCACCGGTAAAGTTTTAAAGTACGTATATTTTTTTTCAGCAAAATTAAGCAAAAAATTAGATCAAAGGTTGAAAAGATGTGCGTACTTCTACTTTACCACAATTTTTTAAGCTGTGATTTTAAATACCGCGGAAGCAAGACTGCCGATATCGTGTGCAACGCGCGTTCACGGTTGTATTGGTATATGCACTTACAGACTAACATCTTTTAATTAACAGAGACAAATATGTTTACTAGAGATTCTTTTTCGCAATCTTCATTTTATGTTGGTTTTGTCTAGTTCACTTTTTGTTCATGAGTCTTACTTTTTTTAATTAAAAAAGAACGTTGTTTCTTGTGATATATTTGTGCATCTTATGAATTTTTTAAATTGTTTAAAACTTTTGCGCGAGTAATGCATATATGCAAGTCTCTCAATAAAAGACTTAATTTATGATAATTTTCTACTGCTGAAAAATAAACATGTAAAATCATAAAATTAAACATTTATATCTAATGTTAAAGGATTTATTATGGGTATTTTGGATGCCCTATTGTGACGTAGGCAAGGTATATTACACATGTCTGTAGTGTATTATGTAAATTGTGACCAATCACAGAACCAGAAAACATAATTAAATCGTAAGGTAGAAAGTACTGCTTGACTATTGTAAAACATCAGAGAAATACAATCATATACATAAAGCCATTGGCAATCTTTATGAAGTATATTACTTCGATCTATTATCCAGTACAGAGATATGGCACGGACAAGATTGCAGGAACCGACGGACAAGCGGGAAACGAATTAATTGATTTAAAAAATAAATAGTTAAAACTTCAAAGACAATTTTAGTTTAAAAATCTAGAACAAATGTTTGTATAGAATTTCTGTATTTATCTTAGTACAATTTAAAATCAGACAGTAAGAATGATAAATTGGATAACCAACCAAAGTTTACAGTTATGACCATGCTAATGAAATATTAGGAGGATGTACAATACATTAGTTGCTTTTAATCCTGACTGGCTATGAATATTTTTTTTCTTAACATCTGAACCAAAAAAATAAAACACTTGGGGAAGAAATCTTACAATTTGGGAGTCTACTTTATGAAAGGGTATTTTTACAGTATAGTCTTTTCCCCGGGGGAAAAAAACAACAATATAGCCAATTGATGTCACTGCATCATGAGTCTTATTATCTATTCAAGACCAATAGCAATCGAACTTTGCTGGCATATAACTGTTTTCCTTATGAATAATATTTTGGCAGGTCAATATAGAGGTATATATCCATAAAATGGTCCTTGATCTATTTGGTTGATAATGTAACAGGTAAATTGATTGATGAACATTCCAAATATTTGGTAATCAATGAAGAAATCAGTGCAGTATCAAATGTGTTTCGGTAAATAACTTTCATCACTCCTCGATCTTTTGACTGTTTTTTACAAGGTTATCTAAGATTTTGATACTTTGATTGTCTCTTTAGTTTCTATAATCTAACTCATTTTAAATATTGCCTAGTATGATCTTGTGTCTGGATATTGTACAAATAAAGACCTGGGGGTATGTGGTGCTGATCGTGTTATCTTGTTAATGCATCTTTGAGATCTAAACCTCTGATATTTAATGGCAGCTAGGTAGGTAATAAAATCATCTTGTGATTTTCAGTATACATAACAAAAATTACATGTCAAAACCCTAACATTTAACGAATGTTTGGATCGGGTGCAAAGATGTGGGAAAATTCTTTTGGTAATTTCCTTCAAGTTGCAAATAAACTATAAATAACCGGTTAACACTTTTCGGAGTCGGATTTGTTGACTGGTTATCTATATATATCAGCAGGCATGTTCACGAATCTTAGGACTATGGTGTGTCCTAAGTACATCTTAGGATACGTCTTAGTCTTAAGTCTGTTTATCGAAGCTCTCTTAAATTTAGGAACCGCCATAACTTTTCCTAACTTTCGGACATCATTTACCTTGTCCTAAGACCAACCTAAGGCTGTAAAATCACGTTTTGGTGATATTGGGACTGTTGTGAAGCTTTTTCTTAAGACCGATAGAATAAAGTAATATTTTCTACAGTTCCAGCATTTCCGGCAAACCTCAAACTCCCCATCCGGGAGGAAATGGGGGGAGGGGGCATAGTCATTTATTCTATTATGTATATTCATTTTAACAAAACTATGTGGAGAAGGACTCCGAACTCTCACCCCTTCCCCGTTGCTACATGCCTGCCTGGAAGCTGACAAATTAAGCAAATACTATCTCTGTTTGGCAAATCAAAATTATTCACTAATCATCAATATCTACATTGTACACTTAGTGAGTTACATTTATTGTTTTGATTACTTTTTGAAATTATTCAATTGTCCTTGGCTAAAAAGTAAATTTACATCGGTTTATATTAGCCATGCGTGATCATTCTTAATTTTTATCACTTCATTCTGAAAAAAAATAATCTTTAAAAAATCGTAATGTTGAACAAACTGTATTTATGTATTGTCGAGATATATTACAACTTTTTCCTTATTTAACTTGTTCGTGTATTCTATATATTGCAGATTAAAGGAAAATTGGTTGTGTTTGTACGTAGGCCTATGTGTTTCTACATGTAACGTTAAATTCTAAGAAAAGCGTGTGTTTATGTATTACATGTACTTGAATGACAAGATTATCAAATGTTAATTTACAATCAAAGAATGCAATCGTTTTTTTTAAATAATTATTTTGCTTGTAAGTAAATTCTGTCCTAATACATATTTTCTTTTTAAAAAAATAGCAGTCATTTGGATTTCCGGGGGTGGGGGCGTTTTCTTTTTTGTTTGTTTTGTTTTTGTTTTGTTTTGTTTTTCTCTTTGTTTTTTTTTAAACTAAATTGTTTTTGGACACTGATATATATTTAAGCATTTGTAAACTTTTAAAAAATGTATATATTAAGATTACTGGTTTTAGGTCTACTTTGTTAACTACCGACACATACAATGTTCTCTGGCAAAATGTTTAATGATTTAATTATCGCTATAAAAGTCTCTCAACGTCGATCTGTGTGAATAAATGTGAAAAATAGGAATAGTTGTAGAAGGTTAGGATATCCTAACTTAAGATGTTCCTAAGTTACCGTCGAGCTACATCTTAAGACGTGTCCTAAGTTGCTCTAAGGATGTTCCTAACTTTTTTCCTAAGTTATATCTTAGGAACACACTTAGGTCATATCTTAGGAAAGTTTCGTGAACATGCCTGCTGGTTCTTTAAAACGAGCATAACGTGAGGATATGTATTAACTGAATAAAACAAATCCATTTATTTTTTTCAAGAATTCAGCAAAACAAAGGTACAGTTCAAGAGTTTAAAAAAAAGTATATCTCGCTTTTGATTTGTAAATATCACTCAGAAACTGTACAGCCCATAAAGAATGCATCATATCTTACATGTATTCTGAATTAATTCATTATTAGTGTTTAACTGCCATGTCTTCATTTCGAAAAATACAATTATGAGATCATTGAAAGAATGTTGTTGACGATTTTTGGGGTATCACATATCATTAGTTACATGTATGGTTGCGCCATCATTTACACTATTTTAAGGAAAAGCACCGTTTGTTAAGAAACATTACAAATATACAGCCTATACGATATATGATAAAATTCTGAAACACTATTAACACATACTAGTACATTTTTATATATCATGCAAGTGCATAAAAAAACTGCATACTTGTATTGAACATAGACATTTATACTATTTGAATAGGTTTGTGCACAGAGTACAGTCAAAGTGGAAATTCAATTCAACAATGTTTTAGAGCCAATTGTAGTTTGTTTTCACAAAACCCATGTCCTAATACTTACAATTCAACTGAGGCCTACAAGTGTAAGTAGTATTTATTTCATTAAAAAAAAATATTATAATATAACTATCGGCATTAGATCATTATTTCTTTCTTTCTTTTCTCGTTTAAACTAAAACATTTAAGATATCTTTATTGATTGAAACAAAACTTAATTGTATTGGAAAGGAACCAAGCTCTTTTTACCTAAACTCTTTTTTAAAAATTTTATGCACACTTATTACATGTAAGAATAAAAAGAGTTAAATTGATTTCTCAATGTCTTTATATTATCAAACTTGCCTTTGTGGAGATTAATACGTGCAAACCTTCTTTTAGAGAAATCGTAAAAAAAAATAACTAATATGTATGAATACTTCTGGTAATCTTCATTTTCACTCCGATATATTTCATATGGATAACGAAGGTCACATATACGTATAACTACTTACCTTCATCAAGTCAAATAAAACAATTTAAAATCTGATTGTATAATGAATGGAGAAAACAGAAAGTTTTCTACTCATTTGAACAGAAATATAGAGGGAATAGATCAATAACTTGGTGTTTCAGTGATATATACCATTAGATAGTATTTGTTTTATTTCGCACTTGTTTTATATCACAGACCCTGGTTGTTATGACTTGACTAAACATAAAAAGAATCAGGCCACTATTGGAACTACACAACCTTCACGTACAGCTTCCACTACTATTCCGAAAAAAAATATGTCATCTCATTTGGAGAGGTATATTTATACAGTATAGGTAACAATATATCAAAAAATAAACAACCCATTTTTCCAACGTTAATGTCCATACCACTTTCGCCGATTAGGCTCTTATTATAGTTATGCAATTAATGACATGTTATATGCTCTGTTCATTTCAGTACTTGGTTACCAATTGTTTGTTGGACACTTTGTGCGGCATTTGTCTTTATTTGTCAGTAATTGCTGGCAGATATTTTGAAAATTCATGACGGAAGAAAAAAAGGTAATTTTATTATATTTTGATGTGTATTTATCACGATATAATCTTTAACATCAAACATGAGCATGAAGTGAATACCACTTTCAACATTTGTAACATATAATACAATTTGCGCTTCCGATAAGCCAGTATAGTTATCACTTCATCCAAAGCATAAATTGCATTCTGCTAGGAGACATTACAATACCAATAATGTCAAATATACCTTAACTGAGTATGCAAATGTACTTTGTGCAATTAAAAATACTGAAAACAAAACAGTTCTTCCACTGTATAGCATAATCTAAATAAATATGACTTGAATATGAAGCTAATTTGTATTTCAATCATACATTATTAAGCGTCCTTTTCGTCTTGATCAAAAGATATTACAGTCATTTGGGGTATTCCGAATCAACATGATAGTTAGGGTCAGTCTCTCTATTCTAATGTGCATGCACAATGATTTCTTTCCACTGTTTTATTTTGTTTCAAAGGGGCCAAGTTTGTATTTAGCATCATATGCATTCCATTTGATGTATTACATGTTTAATAGTGACCTCTTTTTGCATATACTTTAGTTCAGTTACTTAATAAATATTTTTTTTATTCGCAATCAAGTATTTTGTTTTCCCTCGGTCAAAAACAAAACAAAACAAAAAAACCAAGCATATACTGCGTAGTGTTTTATCGAAACTAATGCATGTAAAAAAAATATCGTCATTTGTGGTTTTTTTTAATCGACACGCGTTTCCCGTTTTTCGGAGTTTTCGCTGAAGCTGTGCAATATACAAAATATTAACAGATGAAAATACCGAAAACGTCAACTTTTCCAAACCACTTTATATGGGACAAAGCTAATAATATTGAATATTGAATTCATTACTTATAATTTATTTTTTTGCTATTAATTTTATACAAAAACGGCCATTTGACTATCAAATTGACATCAAATTGTACAATATTCAAACGTTACGTCAGGTGGTTTAATATATTTTTGACGTTAGTCTTCCTATGACGAAAGCAACATTTTATACCTCATTGCATATCTGTTAATGCAAAACAATAGCATTAAAATGCTAGATTTACAGCAGTCAATCTTTGTACATGCACATGGTAAGGAATTGAAAAAAATAAACCACTAGTACAAGTATACAAATGTCTAAGTACCGGTATATACACTTTTAAGATTACACACTGGTGTAACGTGTACTAGGCTATATTTTTTCAGTGTTGAAAAAAAACAAAACACGCGAATAATCGGATATGCACGAATGGTTTAGCCAAAGTATATAATAGCAATGCTGAATAGTATATATTCACGATTTGACTTTGATCTTTTAAAAGTAAAATAAAGTTTGTTTACAGTGGTTAAAAATCCTTTATGAAATGATTTGTATTAACACTGTTCAAAAGATATTTATCATTCACCCGTGGTCAAATATACCTGATATTTTATGACTATTTCTAAAACCTGAATGTAGAGGTGATGCATAGTAGTGTATTTTACTTTATCAAAGTAGACAAATGCATAGACAAAGTTTATAAGTCATTTATTATTTGTTGAGAATCTAGGGATATAATACAAACTAATTATATTATGTTTGTCATTTAACAAGTAGATCTATACTAATTCGAGATAAATGATTACTCTCAATACACTTAGGTGGGGTGTAAAAAATAAAAACACCTGTCAAAGATAAAAAAAAAAATTATGACGCTAGCCTGTTTACGCATTCTTTTCTGTTGATACGAAACAACCAATTATATAAATATCCTTAGTTAT
>WFKH01011925.1:34193180-34213796 GCA_016163765.1 Magallana hongkongensis | reverse complement strand
ATCATAACGATGTATTTATTTTTTTATCAAATATATACCGGTTCGTGTGTAGCTATAGGGAGAAAGAATGTCTAATATTTAACACATTTTCACTATACATGTATAGTTACAGCGTATATTGGCTCCACGCTATGGCCTAAACCCTGATCGATGGGCCAAGAGTTTATATTTAGGTAGAGAGCTTCATGGACATCATAACCATGCATTTAGTTGTTCTCAATTTTGAATGGGAGTAGAGAAGAAAATTTTCTACAATTTAATACATTTTCAATATATGGTAACTTCGGCCCAACCTAGGGCCCGAACATCTGACCAAGGGGTCATGAATTTTTACAATTCAGGTTGAGAGGTTCATGAATATTAAGCTATGCATTTAGTTTTTTTTTTAAATTTGTGCTGGAGTCAAGCATATTTTTAAAGATTTGGTTGGTTTTTTTTTTTTTGGTTTTTTATTTTTTGTTTTTTATGGGTTTTTTTTTTTTTGCATATTTGACCCCGCCCATGAGACCCCAGGGATAATATAGTAAAAAATTTCACAATTTAGATTTTTCTTATCCTAGAGATGCTTCAAGCAAAAACTGGTAACAATTAGCATTATATTTTTCAAAAATGTAAAATTTTTAAAGCAAGACGGACGAAGCACGACGCACGGCGACGAACGATGACCAAATGCAAAAGGTCACCTGTGTGACTCAGATGACCTAAAAAAGTATGGTTGACCTGATGTAATGGTTCTACAGCCTGTAGATACATCACACGTATCATTGTTACAGTTACAATAACTTTGACATCTATATCCGTATAATGGATAAGGACATCTAGTTGTACAATTCAGTCCACTGTATCCTGGCATACATTCTAAAGGAAAAAAATAGAAACATCTAAACTGGTATTCTATTCATTTTAGTCAAATTTGTCAATAACTTGTTTTTTAATAGCAGTGTTTAATATCTTAAAATTTGTAATATAAAAGAAAAACGGGGTTTTTCAGTTCCAAGTAGATGCAATATTTCTGTAAAGATGAATTTCTCTTTGAAACTAATTTATGTGTCATAGTTTTATAATCATCTCCATGCTGAAAATTAAAAGGACATCTTACCTATGCATCTGTTAATCACCGGGTTCCAAAAATAGCCCACACAACATCCTTTAAAGCGTCTGCTGACAAAATGGAAACATATAGCACTGTACGTACATGTATGCGTGCAATAATTAGATTAATTCTTTTTTCATTGTTAACAGTTAAATGGTTTTCTTTGTGTTTCTTACAAGTATTTTAGAAAAAATGCATAACTCGCGTTATCTGTTTAATATGTAATTGTTTTGTTCTGCAGTAATCGGAATATATAAATACAGTGTACCTTATATTCTATTAATTGCTTATATTTTTACATCTTTTTTTGATTCATTAAACATGCAATTATACATTATAGCACGTAAATTATCATTATTGTCAATCTGCACTTTTTTTACAGATGGAACAGCCCGGTATTGTATGTATGCGAAGGTTACTGTGGTTACTAATACTAAGTGTCCACCTACTTAGAACTCCATGCTGTTAATACAGCTAAATTTTCTATTAATAAAGAAACATTTACATCCACTAAGTTTGATTCCCTCTATTTCTTGCTATAAGGAAACTGACATGACTGAAATATACACGATCCAGTTCTAACCAGTTTATCGATCGGTCGAAACCTTAATTCAGCAATCTAAGAAAAATCACAGACTGCACCAAATAATCATGATGGTGTCAGACTCAAATAGAAGACTATTTGGTTGTTTCTATTATCTAACGTACTGATTTACATTAACAAAAATATATATGTATCTAGTTAATTTTACTTACTTTTTAAAATCAATTTATTTATTTGTTAAACGAAAGATGTAAAACTAAAACCTAAAATTCTTTCTTCGGTGATTCATGCGGGTTATAAAGGTAGCGACATAGCAGAAAAAAATACATATTTTTATATTTTTTTCTGCAATGTCGCTATATTCATACATGAATATTTACATTCACTTTCTTTTCCCTAATTAAACTGCACTGATGGATTTGAGTGATATTTACGCATAACACAGACGACCCAATCACCAAATCTGGTGCGTATGAATACATTCAGTTTCTCGAAAAACAAGACTGACTCTCCTCGCGACTTCAAACCGGATTACGACCTGATATCATACTTACGCTGATTAATATTTTACTTATGTAAATATTTTTTAAAGATTTAAATGAATTCAATTGATCAATTTCTTAGTATACCAAAAGTTAATTCATCAAATTACAGAATGAAAAATAAAATTGTGTTATTAGAATTTAAAGCGCTGTGCACTATTTTTGTCAGTATAATTCGGCTGTTCCAATGGCTCTTCCGTTAATTGCGCATTACTCGTTGAATTAGGCCGAGATTTTTTAAAATAAATCATATTAGCGGAAAGAGAATAAATGTTTAAAAACGTTAATATAAGCATTGAATCATTATTGTTTTAAAGATGTGGTCTCATAACTGCAACGGTGAGTGCAAACAAATTTTCATAACGCGCGCGCAATAAAATTGTCAAAAGGGCCAGCGTAGAATTGCGTATTGCAATGATCAAGAAAATTTCCATCTTAATTTATTCTGATAGGGAAAAAAACGATTAGATTATGTGAATAAAAAATGGTAAGAGTTATAACGTTTTCTTACACGTTACATTCTAGGATAGTTTCTCCGGATCCAATTGCAATGAAGTTGAAAAACAGAAACAACAATTTAGCTTCCTCGGATTGTTGTCTGATGGATTCCATTTCGATCAAAATTATTAAAATATTGATTAATCGGAACAATGTCAAGTAAAATGATTTTTGGTGACGTTTAAAAAAAACTTCCTCGTTCCTGAAGTAAAACAATTAAATGTAGAACAATAAACAGACATTTACATGATTTGGGTTATTCTAGTCGAATGCATAAACAAATTATTGGCTGTTTATTGTTTGACATTTGTTTCACTAAGTCCAGGACATAAAGATTTACTATGAAATATAAATATATTTTCATGTAATATGATAATTAATATATGAAACAATAAATACCATGTGAATGTACTAACAATTAATATTCAGAGACAGATTTAATATGAATAAGGAAAAAACTTCCGTCCTTCATACTTTTTGAAAGCTGCGTTCCCTTTCACCCTAGTATTTACTTTTGTCATTGTGCTCATATATTTTGTAACGTTTACACCTGACTTGTATAATAACATGTTTATTGATTTTTTTGCTTGCACCGTCTGATTTACATAATCCACCCAAGAAGCCGATGGGCTAATCGTTACATGTACCATATGCATGAGCAACAATAGCCATGATAAAACCAGCCTTATGGAGTCATATACAACATATCTAGACAACAGATCCTGTATTTATAAAAAATATGTCTTTCTTCTTTTCCAGATATTCGTATATTAAAGATTGATTTGCATAAAATTTGGTTTAACAAGAAATCGCTGAACATTTTATCGAATCACGTTAAACTTCACTTACTTCTTTTTTTCACCAAAAATATTTTACCCACCGAAGATATACTCTCTCTCTCTCTCTCTCTCTCTCTCTCTCTCTCTCTCTCTCTCAACCAAGCAAAAGGGAATAACTCAGTCTTATACCGCTATCCACATGATCCAGCAAAGAAATGAAAACATCAAAATGAAATATTTATTGCTAACAATGTGAACAATTAAAAAGCACCAGTTTTAAGCTTTTTAAAGCCTAAAGAAAACATGTCTTAAAATATCAAATACAGGTAGACAGTGATAATTGATAATTACAATTTATCTCTTAGAGTTTTAAGAAACTCTACATGTCAAGTTAATTATTACAAAATGTTACAAGTTACCATTGAATCATTTAAAATTGTAAAATCTTAAAATTTTAACAATAATCAATTCTTTTTAGCCACAAGAAGCCAGCAAAACAGATCTAATTGTCAAATTTTAATTTTTAGATATCAATTCAGAGTCAGCAAAACTACTATGTGATATAACATCTTTGATTGAGATGCTCATTCCCATACAAGTTAATGCATGCCCATGCTCACAAAACCTGGCTTTGGAAACTTGCAGTAACGACATCTGGGTCACTCCACATAAATTTATAGCTCACAACAAGCCAAACTACCAAGAGAGCCTCGTAGTCGATCTCAATGAACATGACTTAGTTAATTCCTCTACTTTCCAGCAATATATCATGTTTGCTGTCATAAAAAAAAGTTTGATTTCATTTTAAGTTGCTGCTATGCTGGGAAAGTTAAGATGTCTCTGTTTCTGTAGGACGGAAAGCAAAATGACATGTGCAAGAGTTTGACTGCTAAATCCCCGCTCTTCTACATGTTTCTGTTTCACCTCCATAGATTCATGTCCGACTTCGTTCTCTGGAAAGGCCACATGAACAAAGCATTCATCATATCAGAGAACAACATCCACTGATCCGTGCCAACCATGTGGGTTCCCTGTAATATACATACAAGAGCAGTGCAATAGAAAGTAGAATCGTACATTACATGTTAAACAATAACTTTTGGTGCTACTGGAAATTTAGTTTTAGGGTGATTTAATAATTAAATAATATATAAAATAAAAATTTAATATAAAATATAAAAAAAATATATTTATTTTTCACTTAAAATGGATTTGCAGACTCTTTTTACTGAACCAACTTAAAAACTTGATTGGTACATCTAACTGGTTTACATTGTTTGCATCTGTTTGCATTTAATTTGCACTGTGTCATCATGGTCATAGACTTATTATTCCACCTTGTTAAAAGTATAAATCTGAATGATTTAACATGATTGATGCCCCAAATGTTGTTTCAAATACATTGTGGGGTAACCAATCTACATGTTACTAGACATCACTGAGGTGGTGACCATCTCAAAGGGTCCTGGCCCCACCGTCACCAAAATTTCAAATCCCTCAACTCAGTCCTCAACTCAATTCCTTATAAGAAAAGTGCTTTGATTTGAGGTCAAAACTCAGACTTGAGGCCGAGTATTGACTTGAGGAAAGTTGGTGACGGAGGGGCCTGCTCAAATAAAGGACAATATACAGAGAGGGCTAACAGAATCAGGGTGCGAAATTCACTAAATACAACTCACAAAATGCGAGTTAGAATACTCATATTGCGAGTTAAAATTTTCGAAACTTGCAAAAACTTACCAGTTCATTTTTTTATCATTACCTTCCCCGAAAAAAAAAATTCCGTTTCATATCCGGTTTTAGTAATTTTCTTTTTAGTTACAGTTTATATCTGAACAAGAATGCAGAATGTTGACAATAACCAATTTTTGTTTAATGACAAAGGCAAGATGGTGCCGATGGCAACAGTTTCAATAATGATGATTTGGTACCCTCAACTTCCACTTTGAACAGAATAAAATCATTTAAAATTGCGAGTAGCCTGATAAAATTGCGACATCAATTTGTTGGTACATTGTACTCGCAACAAGATATCTGTGAGCCTATGATCACTAGTAATACCCCCGCTCTGATGTGAATATGCAAAATGAGCAAAGTCGTCATTTAACAGGAAGTTGACGTCCGATTGGTACAAAAATATATCCTACGATATGGCATGCCTAAACAAATAGTGTGTTGAAATTTCAAACATCTGCGATAAACAGTTGCTAAGAAATCTTTGACGAAAATTAAGGCTGAAAATAAACAAAGTCGTCATTTAACAGGAAGTTGACGTCCGATTAATTAGTACAAAAATTTATCCAACCATATGGCATGCCCAAACAAATAGTGTATTAAAATTTCAAACATCTGCAATGAATAGTTGCTGAGAAAAATGTGACAGAAATTTTTGTTACGGACAGACAGACAGACACACACACAAGGGTAAAACAGTATACCCCCTTCTCCTTCGGAGCGGGGGTATAATTATATGCGAATTGTAAATAGGGTTGGCCAGAAAATACCAGTCCTGGGAATTACCAGTGGTATTTTACAACTTGTATATATTTAGGGAGTTTTTAACCCTGAGAATAAGGATGGGAAACTTGTACTTATAACACTTATATGAGCAGTTAACAATTCAAACTAGAGCTATACTGACTAGTATTAAAGCTGCTTGATCAGATATTATATCAAATTTTATGTGCACTATAAAATGATAGCGTTATTTATTATGTGTATGATAATAGGCATTAAAGTAGTTTTCCCAGTTGATTTAGCCAGATTTCAATGATAAAATGATAAAAAAAAAACTTTACATAGATGGGTACCTCATTATTTTGTGCCTTATTAAGTTTGAATTGTCCCAAAGTCAATGCAGGTTTGATTGTAATACATCTTTCAAATTCACTATAAATTATAAAGAAAATAGGATTTCAAAAATGTTCTTGTGAATTAAAAAATAAACCATATACATTTTTTCATTAATCTGTCTGAAATTTGTTGTGTTTAGTACAATTAATGCATAATATGCGGTGAATAAATTATCCCAATCGATCGGGATAGGAAACAATACAGCTCTTTTTGTAAAGATTTCCAAGCACTGGACAAGTATTACATAAATTGGTTTATTATTCAAATTTTTAGATAATACATGACATACACATACATATGTACTTTATATCATGTCACATTTTATCAGATAATCCCAAATAATCTATTTTATAACTCATATCTGGTTTAATATAAAGTTCAATAAAATATTGTTCTTACCAGTTAATATAGGCAAAAAAGTGTGACTATGTAAGATTTTTTTTTACTTAACTTCTCAATCTTCCTATATTAACAAACTAATAAAAAATTATTGAAAAAAATCATTGAAAGCTTGGAAAAATGTCAAAACAAATATCTTTATAATAAAATGGAAAATTAATTATGTTTTGTAATTGGCAGTGAGTCTATTATTTGGAACATTATAAATTTAATGCAAGTGTATCTAACATATTTTATGTGTAATAGGGTGCATTTTATGATAATAATGAAATTCATGCATTATTCATATTTCATCAACATCATCATCTTCATCCTACATTTCATTTATATTTTACATGTACATATTTAGAAACAGACTATTATCCCTATAACTCCCTGTCTTTTATGCATCTATCAAGTAATTATTATTTAATTATCTATTCTAGTGGCTTCTGATATTTTATAGCCTTAAGCCATTTCACCTGTATGGTCACTTTAATACATGTGCACATGATCAGGTGGTTTACTATATCCAATAGAATGTTTTTATCATTTTTCCTGCTTTAACTGAGTAGCCTTTGTGACAGACCAAGGCTATTCTTCATTTGAGAAAGACCTGTTTTTATCAAGAGATAATTTAGTATATTTAATTGACCAACACTTTGGAAGAAGTCATTTATAGTAAGTGTTCTATTTTTTGGTATTTTTGAACTTTGATAATTAAATGATTTATTATAATGAATAACAATATTTTCTGTTAATTGTTACATTTGGCTAATTCTATTTTTTAGGTTATAATTATCTTATTTATGAAAGAATGTATTATATAAAGTATCTCAGTAATTCACAGTCTTGATATCTAAGCTATAATATTTTATTTCTAGTTTAAGTGAAAGGCTAGTTATTGTTACCCTATTTAATACTTGTAGTTAGAGAGTACCATAATCAGAATATTCATCAGCAGCTATATAAGCATGTGATTGTGTGTAACCTTGTTCCATAAACAGGTGATCGTTACAAAGTTATATTTTATATTTATTATAGTATGTATCTTGAAATAATGTCATCTACAAAGGAGCTACATTGAAAGTTTATGTTTTTATTCAATTAAATATTATATTGATAATGATATAGAGCATATTTCTATATTTTTGTAAATTGTGTTCAAGGGCAGTAACTCTTATTGACTCTGAAAGGATGATGCATTATAACCAGAGTTATCCTTCTTTACAAATAGTTTGATTAGTGAACTCTGAGCAGTAATGTATTTCATGATTATATATTTGAATATGATTGTATTTTTTATGCTGAAACTCATTGTATACATTGATCATTTTTATGCTGACATCTATTAATTGTATTACAGGGTTTAATCCTTTAATCCTTATATCTGAATAAATGAAGAACCCTTAAGTGGACTTGTTAATCTTAAATTGGGACAACCCACTATCACATATGAACGAAGACTTAGTAATTTTCATGATTAAAGGGCAATTACTCTAGCAAAATTTAGCACACTAACATTTTGTCAACATCAGAGTATCTGATGAACATGATAAAACCATGTTTGGTCAATCATTATTTCAAGCCAATATCTTGTGAATATAAGCAAGTCTACTATGGCAGGTGTCGTATCCAAAGCAAAATATTGTTTTCCAATATACCACCTAATAATATGTCATCTAATTAAGATCATCAGAATAGAAATTAATGTGTGTTGAACTTGCACAGAACAAAAAAAAAATATAAATACAATATTAGTTTATCACCAAGAGTTAGTTTAGGATTTCTTTTTGTAGAATTTACATTTTGCAAACAATATAACACTTTAGACTTATTTTAATATCGTTCAAGTACACGTACATGTGATATGTACCGGCGGTACGCCAAATGTACCGTTTTTTCGACCCCATTCACGGTGTACCTGCGGGACACCAAAATTCACGGAATATGAAAATTTGTACAGTTTTTTTAATTTCTCGTTAAATGCTGCCATTTTCCTCATTCTCGCTCGCGAGACACTGGAAAGCATCACCTGTGTTTGACACATGACCTACCGATACTTGTGTAGTGTACACAAACCGTCGCATGTGAAGGTGTGAACTGCCAATTGGGATAATCATTCGTATCAAAATGCTCTTTTAGGTAGCTTTGCTTTTAAAGGGGTATTTAATTATAACTGTTTTAAAATATTTCGTAACTTGATCGAAAAACTTTTAGCCAACTTTAGAAATATACATGAATCTGAACCAGCTCTCCGTACGTAATGTATACGATGAATAAACATGTTTATTATCATGCTTACGCTGAAATAAAGGATTTTTTATGTGCAGAAATTTATGTAAGGTTGCATTTGTTGCTGTTATTTACATTGCTGGTGTATATATCAGTAATACATTCATGAACAAGATGTAAATTGGAGACATCGACTCTCACTTTGTACTATATAAAGTTGGTCAACAAACTATCATCTATACTTGCTCAATTCATATGATTCGTGAAAAAATTGTGATTATAAAACAAAATATGAAATTTTAAAGCATAGAAAACTTTATTAAAACATTTAAAATAAGGCATTTTCTACAATATACATTTGTTGGTTTAGAAATAAGGTGCTTTATCAAAAGAATATAAGCGATATTTTGTACCGGTTTTTGTACCGTTTTTTGATGGGCAGTGTACAGTTTTTTCACCCAAATTCCAGTTTTGTGTACAGTTTTGTGGTCTTCAACTTATCACATGTATGAGTACAGAAACATCATAGAAAAATTAAACTTTTTATGCACCCTCCATTTAAAACAGATCTACAGTGTACATTCTTTAATATTTACATTTTTCCGTGTCTTTAGCTGTGATAACACTACATAATTATCGATTTTGTACTATACAATCCAATAAATTCAAATGCCGTATAATTGGGGCGCAAGCAGGGTTTGCTTATTTATATTCAAATATTTATTATAATAATCGAACAATGGCTAAAAATTATATAAATATAAGTAATAAGGTATCATTCTTTGAATATTATGAAGTAATAATTTCAGTCGGGGCATGATCAAATCTATCATAAAGCCCTTCGGGCTTTATTGGATTTGATCACGCCCAAACCAAAATTATCACCTAATAATACTCAAAGAATAATTCCTTATTCCTAAAATAAATGTTTGCATGAAAAACTTTATCATATATTTTTATCAACAAAAAATTGATCATCTGCTTAAGAAGTGTAAACAACAGTTTTTATATTTCAAAATATTTCAAGACCAAGGGAGTTATCTAGCAACTTACACCACCACAATGCATAATACTTTATTACTTCTTTAAATCAAGATTGGTTTAGTCTTTCCAGAAAAGGTTGTCAAAATGTTAAAAGTAAATGATGACAACAAACACCAGACATATTTTGATAAGAAAAGTTCACTTGATACTTTAGAAGTTTTAAATCTTGGATCTTCATTAACATGACCATGGTGACCAGTGATTACTATTAAAATTATTCATCAAACATGGATAATTAGGATATCCTGTGATTTGTGTTGGGATGGATTTTGATCCACCAAGTTGCTTGTTTTCTATCTTCCAAGTGAATAAAAAGCAAACCTAAAGTTGGATAGATTATATCTCAAAGCAAATCATCAGGATTTAGGGATAAATTAACATCATGTCATAATTCAAACTTTAATCTGTTTTTGAGTATCAATCTACATGTATTTGCTACATGTACTTCATACTATGTACCTACAGTGTTCTGATTTTACTCACCTATACCAATGTATACTTGTGTCACCCAAACCAGATGAAGCATGTTAACAGGATCCACACTGACAGAGTAACGCCCCTTTGTATTTGGCAGACTGGTCAATCGTGTAATGGATCAGAGGGTAACAGCTTACAAAACAAATGCTCTGCTAGAACAACCACTGACTTGGTCTTAAGACGTCTACTCTTTGAATCCTTCTCAAGGCAGTATGGGAGTCTACAATAGGCCAATAAATATTAATATGCATCCACTCATTAATTCAATAATAAAATACAATCATGTGCTAACTAAAAAGGAAAGGATGGTACTATGTAGATGATGGTTTTGCTTTAGCAGACCTTGAGTGAAAGCAGAGAGGTTCCAAAGTAATTACAATTTTTTAATAAGCGGACCCCACCAGACCAGACGCAAAGTGAGTTCAAAGCTTTCAAGATCCGCTCTACAGTTAGATGGAGTCAGGACTGGATTGAAAAATTATTACAAGAGAAAAAAAGTTTTATTACATGTATATACTTTCAAAATTAATTATCAATCAATACTACACTTAACACAAGTATTTACATGTAAGTAATTCTTACATCATTCTTAGAGTACTATAAGGGGATCAAATATGGACAGGGTGATTCAAATGCAATAAAGCCCAAAGGGCTTAATAGATTTGATCACACCCTACCATATTTGATCACCCCATAATTATATTCAAAGAATGATTGCTTATTACTTACTGGTATACTTATAATTAATTATTATAATACTTATAATTATACTTTGATTCCACAGTAATTATTTAAGAAATGAACTCAATGTCTACCCAAGTCATACTCGTATAACCTGGGTTGGGGCAGTTTACGCTTTAATTATAATCCGCACAGCACAAAATGCAACAAGATGGGAGAAATAATGATGGACCAGACCGTGATTCGAACTCCGCCCCCCCACCTCCACCCCCTAAAGCTATTGCCAGTTTAAGTGCTCTTCCAACTAAGTTGTCTGAATTTGAAATATTCTGACTTTCACACATGTACATCACAGTTATTAAATAGCCTTTTAACTAATCTGTAGCTGTATTGAAGGAAAGTTTGATGAAAAAAGATAAAACTTGAATCAACAGTATTAAAAAGCGGTTACCTTCATTTGTTCGACACAAAGGGTCTCATTATAAAACTATAAATTACATAAAATACATATAGTATGGCATTGGACCCTTGGCTGGGGTCTTTTGAGGCTCATAACTTTATACCTTCATCCATCAGCAGTTTTATTTTTAGAACTGCAGATGTGCAGCAACATGGCAACTTTTCCAAAAAGAAGCTTCGAAGGTCGATCACCAGGAATATTCGGGTTCTGTGAAAAAGTCATTGAGTAAGTGAATAGCGTCTAAAAATAAGCTGCTAATGGATAAGGCTCGCTAGTTACTAATTGACAGGTCTCGCACGAAGCTCGAGAAAAATTAACTCCATATCATCCTGTGGCTGCATTACAAGACGTGATTTGTTGCACTCTTCTGTCAAAACATAAGGCGTTCTCGCATTGTTTCACTTGTTCTAAATCTTTACATTCTGTGGTGAATGTCTCAGTTTTCTTTCTTTTCTTTGGCCATGGTTCATCGATTTCTGTTATTTCATCCATTTTGTTTTTCTGCTCACGAACGACAACTTTTTTCCGTTTACACTAAAACGGGGACAGTGCGTTTAAGAACAAGGAGACACTGGAAAAACTGTTTATTTCCTTTTACCCCTGTTTAAAGAAATTGAACTCATCCCAAGTAAAAAAAAAAATCATGATAACATTTGTATACTACCCCTCATATGTGCATGTAATAAAAACTCTAAAAATCACCTAAAATTAAATATGAAATACACAACAAAAAATAATATTATATAAAATTATAATGTTGATAAGAAAAAAGAAATATCAAGATAAAAAATATAATAACGATGTAAAAAAATAATCCAGTTTATCATTCTTATTTATTAGTATATATGAGCCAGTATGAGTCTTGAGAAAGATTAAGCCAAAGTATTTGAATTTCTTGAGAATCAATTTTATTGGAATGTGTTAAAAAATTATTTAAAATAGAATAGGAACCTCCATTTACAGTACAAGTATTCAAAAAATGAAAAGTAGATTTGTTTTAATTAAATCTTCTGACTATATACAGTGTACAATATATGTGTATCGTAACATCAGAGGTACAAAGAACGAATACATGTAAGTTACCGTCATTACAGATCATTTCAAATGGTTCTAAATTAAGCTACTTATTTAGGTGGTAGGGTATTATATCAGGTAAAAATCATAAGAGCCCCAGCGGGATTCGAACTGATGAATAACAGATTCGTAGTTAACGCTCTAACCCATTGCGCTACGCTGTTATAAGTAACAATTTAATATTGGGAAAGAAAATATTCATAAACAGTATACTTGATTTCATTGTTTATTTCGATAGGCATTAAGTACGTCACAATATGGAGGTGTCCCATTCCACCTTAATTAGAAAATGTAAGAGTGGCTATGAGTTATCATTTATAAATTACAATTTATTACAAACCCGTTGGTCTGATATATCACAAAATTAATGCACTGTACATAATTCCAGTGACTATAAACAGTATGTGTTAAAAAAAAACCCAAAACAAATCAACACATAATTTTTTCCCCTCATATATATATCTGTGCAGTTATAAACATGATACATACATTGCATAACACGAAGCAAATATTCCGATTACATAAATAATTAAGATGAAATCAATATACCGTACCTGCAGTGTCAAATTTATTTTTAAAAATTACATACATTCTGCACGTAGATTTTTTTTTTATTTTGGATGCATTTTGCTCAATAGGCCTAATTCTTTAGGTATTCTTTTTACACTTGTTAAAATTCTCTTTTGTCTGTAATTGACAAATAGGAGCTATAGGAGCCGAGATGAATGCCCAAAATTGTGTTATCTCTCACTGATCTGTGACATCGCTATAAACATGTTGTTAACATGATAAACATGTACAGAGATATCTGCCCATCTGAAATTTAATCACCCGTATATATGTAAAATATACTTAGTGCTAGCATCATTTTATGATACTTAGGTTCACTTGAATTGATGTGTCGTTCCAGTATATAATGCATTGGATTTGCATACAAACTAACCATGGTTTTGGGTAAGTATAGATATTTTCTAGTATTTTTTTAACGAATAATATTAATATCATGATTTTTTTTTATTTGTGTCACTTTTCCATTCTCGGTGTCACAGAAGCCATATCATTTCTATTTCGTTTACCCTAAGTCTTAATAATCGAATGGTTACCCGGTATATATGCATGTGTAAAAATAGATGCTTAGAGAGATAGATGTAAATTCATGCAGGGGGATTGGTTTTGTCCTAGAAAATAACCTACTTAAGGTGGTATGGGATACCTGTTAATAGTGATGTAATACCAATACCAATTATCTCTCACTCCTCAGACTCTCCCATAACTCAATCAACTGGTTACTTCCATCTCTCAGAACTCTATCATGCACAATAAACAAATGACAACTACAGATATTAACTTAGAAATAATAGACTCATGTTCACTCTCTCTCACTTTCCTAACTAGCTGAAATGATACTCTTGGGAAGCAGGGTTACAACCCCTGCGTCGCGCACCTGCACCCTTATCAAATCGTTCATACCACATCTATTCATGATAATTAATTCCAGGGGATGGCCCTGTAACACATGCACAGGATTTATTATATTAATTGTTCAAATAAATTTAGATATTTCATGATCAATTTCCATGCATTCACAATATCGAATGAATTGTTGTCATTATTAGATCAAAATATTTTTTGTTTTACTGAATGATATTGGCTTATGAAGTATTTCATGAACAAGTCCCTGCGTGTGTGTATATCAGTGTGATAAACAGATAACCGGTGAACAAGGGAATCTTACGGTTAAAGAAAATTCGTTTAATAAAAACTTCCCAATAAACTGACGTAAATATATATATATATATATATATATATATATATATATATATATATATATATATATATATACACGGTCAATAAAAGTGACTGGTGACTGGGAGAGAATGCAGGAAGTATATCAGACCGAATACACACGTATATCTAATTCTTCGCTGTACAATCAATGTGTAATAGAGTGCTGTTCGCTATCAGTGAAGTTTATCTTCAATTCATCTAAAGGACACCACATAAACATTTCACTTTATGTTGACCAAAATTTAGGAAATGGATCCTGTGCATATTTGAGGTAAGAACAGTTCATCTCTCTATCTGGTGAACTTAAAAAAAAGGTGTTTTTTTTTTTGGAGAACGTTATACACGTAGTATTACATGTGCACATATTGTAAATCTTTTGGTTTTTTGTCCACCTTTTGCGTGGCCGTTCTACTTGGCGATCCGGTCACGATCAGTGACACTATGTACATGCCATTGTATATATGATTGTACCTGTGTTTGCTCAGCCGTAAGTTAACTCAAACCACAGAGACTAGATCAATGTATATGGGGCGCCGTTTTAATATTTTTGAGGTATTTTCTGATATCAGAAAATGATTTTTTGATATCAAGAATTCGAATTTCTGATATCAGGAAATGATTTTTTGATATCAGAAATTTGATTTTTTGATATCAGAAATTCAAACTGATTTTTTGATATCAATAATTATATTTTCTGATATCAGAAATTCAAAGAAAATGGCGAATAAATTTCACCTATTTAATGAATACTCCCTTGACCCAAAATTAAATTGCCGAACTATAGAGCCAGATTTGCAATTCAATATTTGTTGTCTTTTATTTGAATATTTATTTTAATGTAAAATTCAATAAGTGTTCTTGATAATTCTGTTCTTATGTATTTAAAACGCTAACTGAACGCCTGTATAACTCTTTAAATTATGCGAGGCCATCATTTGTTTTAGGATCAATTCAATATTCACAGCAAATCGCAAAGAAAGCAGTGTTGATCATTGTATATGTGGCAAAACTTGCCAGAATGAAACCAGGTTTAAAATAAGGCATTCATTATTATTCTTAAGAGACATCTACAGGCTTGAAACACAATTTCTTACAAATTACAAAAGTTGCATTTCAGGGAGCATTCATTCAGTTGATAGAATTTGATGTAGTTCTTATTTTCTGATATCAAAAAATCGATTTTCTGATGTCAGAAAATGTAAATGATTTTTTGATATCGAAAAATGATTTTGTGATATCAAGAATTCGATTTTTTTATATCAAAAAATAATTTTCTGATATCAAGATTTAAATTTTTTGATATCAAAAAATCAACTTTAATTCTTGATATCAAAAAATCTATTTTGTGATATCAAAAAATCATTTTTTGATATCAAGAATTCGAATTTGTGATATCAAAAATGATTTTCTGATATCACAAAATAGATTTTTTGACATCAAGAATTAATCTTTGATATCAAGAATTATTTTTTGATATCGATATTAAATATTTATTTTTTGATATCAGAAAATACCTCAAAAATATTAAAACGGCGCCTCATAAATGTAGAAATAAAACACTACCAAGGTACGGTTGCTGAACACCAAACACCAAATACCGCTTTATATGGTAACTTTCTATACATGTAGTTATAAGTATTAATTAAGCAGTGGTTCGTCAGGAAGGAGGGATAAGGAAGAGAAATACAAAAAAAACCCCACCCTTTCACTATGGTTTACAGGCACGTAGCATCGTACCTGAAAGTGTGTATGGAAAGGGGGGGGGGGGTAACTACTAGACCTACCAAAATCTGGACAAAAAACCCAATTAATGTTACAATAATCGTATTCCATTTGGGAGGAGGGTGGGTAGGCTTACTCTGCATTTTATAATCTTATCTTTAGACTAAGTTCTTTTTTAGAATACTACTACATGTAATACCATTTTTTTTTTTTACACTTTTCCCAAAAAGTGGATGGCCCAAAAGGGAGGGGAAGGGGTAAGGGGGCAGAGATCATAGCATTGGCCCCAGTTGCTACATTTACTTGCTTGATAGAATATACACAGGTGCACGGGTGTATATTGATTGTAAATATCTTTATATTTACTTAGTGGAGTATAGATAAATGTCACTATGCTTGTGAAAAGAAATGTTTAAAGTATTCAACAAAAGTAATCCTTATTGAGTAAAGACAAAATAATCCACATATAAAAGATATCGATAATTCTATAATCATATGTACACATGTAGTTTGATCGATCCATTGAGATTTATGCAAGTACACAAACAGTTTGATCTGGATTGCACATACTGAACATGTACCTAACGGTATATATTTTCCTCATATAAAATACCTGATATTACGTACATGTGCATGTGTGTGTTGGGTGGTGACCGTCCGGTAGGATGACCTTCAGCTATTAACGCGGCATATAGTTACGAGAAAAATATATTTCGTTAAGTGTGTGTGAAAATTACATTCTTGAAAAAGGTTAATAATGATAACTGTCAAAATATCACTAAGTTGACAATGATGCAAGATATGTGTAATTCTTGCTGCGCTCGCCACAACGGTAGCACCGTTTTCATTCATTCATTCATTCATCGAGGCGAGGCCTTATCGTTCCTATATTCAAAGGTGGCGATAAACCCAAAAACTCATGCAATAGCTATCGCCCCGTGGCCCTCCTACCATGTATTTTCAAAGTTTTCGAAAAGATAACTCTGATGAAAATTTCCGACTCTTTAAATGAATCTGGGATAATATTCCCAAACATACAACAACAAGGGTTCCAAAAAGGGCTAGGTTGTCTTAACGCATCCTTCAATCTGCACGAGACTTTATTCCATAACCTCGACTTGGGTAGCAATACCTTTATAAGTTTTCTTGACACAAGCAAAGCATTCGACACTGTCTGGAGACAAAGTCTAATGTATAAATTACTTAGTCTTAGAATACGGGGCAAATTATGGCAAATCATTGATGACTGTCATACAAATACATCTAGTGCTGTCATTGTCAACCAAACAAAATCCCGATGGTTTAATGTCGAACAAGGGGTCAGACAGGGTGGAGTTTTGTCAACATTTCTATACCTTGTCTTCATTAACGACTTACTGATTGACTTGGAAAACTCGCGCCGACCATGCATCCCTTACTCTGAGATCCTATTTTGCCATTTTTGAACTAGACTGGAAACAGTGCGAAACTGGGAATCGAGAGGACAGGTTTATAACTTACGGAGCACGAAACTACGAATCTTCTGCAGATGTGATATCCTCTCAAACGATTACCGATTAAACATATAAAACACTTTAAGAAATATTCAGCAGCAACCGCAACATCTCAGGCCTTTTTCTTCCGGAAAGGCCTGAGAAGTTGCGATGTGACTCAGCAGTTTAGTTGCAATGGCCATCCACCAATGGGATAACTCACCAGGAAGTAAAAACTAGTATACGCAGCGGTGGATTTTCTTTCATGATGAAGTACAGGAAACATTCTAAAAAATACTAAAGTGTTATTCGTGTAGCCGTTAGCTGTTTTGAGACGTTTGTGAACCTTACGTCTGAACGGTACGTAGACTCTTTGCATGCAGTTGCATGATGACAGGAGTATTTCAACAAAGAACTCGGTGCAAACTTAAAATTGTGATCTCTACGCTGAAATGAGATCACTGTCGGCAATTCTTTTTTTAAAACAATTTCTGATTTTGTTTTTCACATATTATCAAAATTGAATGTTGAGTGGAATTTGAATTGAGTGCAACACTGATTAAATTTCGCTTTGTGACGGGGGCTCACGTTATCCCTGTTACCCTGAACCCCGGTCAACATTTGTAAATTATAAACCTTAATTACTATTGATATTGAATACAAATACATTGATATTGATATTGAAAACCTTACTATTTTGAATAATAAAAATTGATTATGTACACTTTGTATGTCTTACTGTATTTAATATGTACATGTAAATATATGTTCACATGTACATGTATAACCTATGAGATATTTGTCTCTTGGAATAAAGAACTTGAACTTGGACATATGCACCCGCCTGCGGCATGCCGATATATTCCTTCACTGGATGTCTGCGGTCCATCATCTGATACGCTTCGTAATTGAACAGCACACTGACTTCAGCTCCAGTGTCTAGTGTGCACCGCATTGTTGCAACCACTATTGAAATAAAACCACTATTGAAATAAATTATTTCAATAGTGGTTGGGAATGTATTTCATTAGAAGAATCACTTTGCAACCACTATTGAAATAAAACCACTATTGAAATAAATTATTTCAATAGTGGTTGGGGATGTATTTCATTACAAAAATCACTTTGCAACCACTATTGAAATACAACTACTATCGAAGTAATAATTTCAATAGTAGTTGGGAATGCATTTCATTATAAGATTATCACTTTACAGGCACTTTTGAAGACTACTATTTAATTTTTTTTTTAAATCGTAGATAAGAATGAACTTTTAATAAATATTACTTTGTAATCACTACTGTAACACATTTGGAAAGAAAGATGTTGTACATCATTTTTGCAAACTATTTTGAAATGCAAAAAACACTTTATCTAACGAACAATTTTAAATATACAATGTATGTATTATAGATTTGCATATTTTACGGTATTAATAACCGAGACTAAAAAAAATATGGTTTAATGTCACAATTTTCACGGGTGTGCAGAAATAAATAACCAAATCTCGCAGATTAACATGCATATAAAATTGTTTTTATCTAACGAACAATTTCAAATACACAATAAAGGTATTAAAGACCTGCAAATTTTACGGTAATAATAATCGATACTATGAATTTAACTTACTTATGTTAGAAATTTCACTGTTGTGCAGAAATAACCAATTCTCGCAGATTAACATATAGAATTGTCTTCATATTCTTTTCTTGACCTTTTTCTTTCTATAGATATATCATGTTCTATGAAAATTGTAAATAATTTGTACAAGAGTGAACAACTTGAAAATTGTATATTAAAAAATCATTTTTTAGTTCATCAATTATAAAAATAATTTAGTTTTATATAGGTCGTGGATGTATTTCATTATAAGTATCAATTTGCAAAAAATAATTCAATATTTTTATTATAAGTAAATGTTATTAATATATATATCACTATTGAGAGAAATCATTTAAATATGGTTGAGGATGTATTTCATTATTATAATCACTTAGCAACCACTATTTAAATACAACCACTATTGAAATAAATTATTTCAATAGTAGTTGGGCATACATTTCTTTATAACCACTATTGAAATAATTTATTTCAATAGTGATTCAGGATGCGTTTAATTACAACCACTATTGAAATAAAATATTTCAAAAAAGGTAGGGATGCATGTCATTTTTATGCCTTTTATTCCGTCTGCGTATAACACTCTTAGTTCCAGATGACAGGTGGTATGGGAAACATGACCATATCAAGGGAAATCAAGTACACCATGATTAAAAAGGAATTCATCATATCATAAAACATACTTCTTATCTTAAGATATTCCCCTACCGGAAAGAAAATTGTTTCAAACAGACGGAAAAATAGACATAAAACCTAAATGCATCCCAAACCACTATTGAAATAATTTTATTTCAAAAGTGGTTGAAATGAAACGCATCCCCAACCACTATTGAAATAACCTATTTCAATAGTGGTTGAAATGAAACGCACCCCCAACCACTATTAAAATAATTAATTTTAATAGTGGTTGTATTTCAATAGTGGATGCAAAGTGATTCTAATAATGAAATACATTCTCAACCACTATTGAAATAATTTATCTTTATAGTGATATTTATAATAATATTTATTTATAAATAACATTGAACAATAATTTGTACATTGTAACTTATAATAAAATACATCCACGACATATATGGAAATTATTTATCATAAATGTGATTATTATTAGTATAATGAAAATTATTCCCAACTATTATTTTAAAATTATTTGTTATTTTCAATAGTAGCTTTCTTATATGTTTCTTATAATGAAATACATACATAACCATCATTAAAATAAAATATTTCAATAAGGATAATTAAAATAAAATGAAAATATTTTAATGGTGTTTGTATTTCAATAGTGATTGCAAAATATAATAAACTGTCACGGAGGTGACCGGCATTTCTTTTAAATCACACATATTTGATATT
>WFKH01011925.1:34150585-34187322 GCA_016163765.1 Magallana hongkongensis | reverse complement strand
GCCCTCTTCAAATCGATGATATATATATATATATATATATATATATATATATATATTGTCATTTGATCTTCAAAGATCATTTTTTCAGTGTCCTGTCTCCTCTTAAACACGTTATCTAAACTCCGAAATAAAGAATGTTTAATTCATGTGCAGACCGAGAGTCGCCATTTTTTACATGTGTACATGTAAACGAACCACCAATCCAAACAGCTTCACATTGATATTACAGGGCTGGTGTAGAGAGAAAATGCATAGGCAAGTGGAAATAACATCTATAGTGAAACGTCTTAGAATTTATTGGTATTGGATACATGTAAATATTGTGATGAAAAATACAGTTATTCAGTCCAGTACTGTGCAGGGTTTTGTGCGCCCTTAATTGAAAACTTTTTTGTATTTTACTATAGTTCAACGGTCTGTCAACCTGAATTTTCCCGTAGAGCTACAGATATGCAGTTAAATGGATTGGTTACACATTAAACAGGTCGGGTACACTACCTTATATGGATAGCATTATTTAACATGTGACAATATTTACGTAAAACAGATTCTCTAATCCAGTGAATGAGTCGCAAAGCATGACGGTCTACAACGTGTTTACGATTCAACAATCGCACGTGGTTTTTGTCTGTTTTATACACAATTTTTAATTGCTTGCCGGAAAATTTGTACATCATGATTTTTACTCTAGAAGGTAAAAAAGGAGAGATTACGTACCATAGACTTTGTTCCATGCTCACTTGTTGTTTAAGTTGATCAATTGTTGCTTCAAAAACCAATTAGTATCAAAAGACTAGCAAACATACGCATACAAGTACAAACATTTTTTAATAAGAAAAAAACTACATAATTGTTTTTTGGTGACTTTATCATTTTGCACTAGATATATTTACAGGCAACTGTACATTATTAACATTTGTAAATAGCAACGGTAATAGAAATGCACAAATATACAAATGCAGAAGCGCAAGCTATATGAGGCATATAGTATTTTGTACGTTAAGCATTCTGATGAGTGTCCATGAAGAAAATATCAATGCGCATTCTACTAATGTTGTCCCAAATCTGGGGTATCACGTGAAAAACGGTACTCACTGCTTCTAATTCAATAGGACGTACCTCTTTTTTGAACATTGACAATGGGGTAATTAAATAGGGTGTCTTCCCACTTAGCCAACATTTTGAAAAAACATACAGATAAAATACAGGTAGACCTGTGTTGGCTAAGTGGGAATGGGGTGCATGTGGAGAACAAAAGAAATTAATTACAGGTAAGCTATAGTCTGTTTTCAGATAAAAGAGGAAGGAATAAAATATTCGTGAGCCTTCAGAAGAATAAATATGAATTCAACTTCTGTGACGTTCTGTCCCTTTATTTTATTTAATTAATTCCGATGAAAAAGCTATTTTAAAATCATGGTTTTTAAGTAATTAACTGCAAGTTACATATTCCCTCTTAATTTATGCCTTCCATTGAGCTATATATATCATGGTTTCTCCATTTTCATCATATTTTGAGTTAATTATATTAGTTGAGTTAACGTAAACTTAGGCTTGAAAAATAATGTTATTATAAAATCCTGTTTGAAATTTTAGCTATGAATCATATGGGTCATATGACATTTTTTTTCTTCAATTTCCTATGGTTTCTAAAGTTATATCGAATATTTCCAATCTACACAATATATGAAATTAACAAACCACAAAAACGCTTGAGTAAAATGCTTATATTTTTTAATGTTGTATACTTAACAATTAATAAGATTGATTGTATGATGATGAATATTTAATTGGTTAAGAAGATAAAATCCTCCTCTGTCGCGTTTTCTAAAACGTTGCCTCGTACCTGAAGATAGGCCATTTTGATTTGATTTTTTATATATTTCAACTGTCCATAAAACAATAAGATCTCATATTTTTCAGGCTTTTAAACTAATGACCATGAGTATGCTTATCTATCTAGTCTATATTCTTTAAAAACTCATTTATGTAATTCTGCATCCATTTTAAACATTTTACAATTATTTACTCAAATGTTTTTATCATGCATGTACCAGTATTTGTTTATAGATATAAAGTTTTATGTAATTATCTTGCAAAAATTTCCCATCTATATATATAGTTTAAATATTTTATGTTTGTTTTTATTTATTCATTCTGATTTTTGGCAAATTTACTAAAAGAATTAAAAAGATACAATTTATATTTTATCTAGTATTACCAGTATTTCTCTAAATAATTTTATGCATCATATTTTATTATTTTTAAGGTGGGCCTCAACACCAAATAAGTGTTGTTAAGAGAATAAAGAAACTGTCATTGTCAGATAATTGATAACAAATACATTTACATGTAAAAACAGACTATAGCCTCCTGATCACTCAGGTGTGAAAATCAAAATGTTGGCCAGGTGGGAATTGAGAAATTCAGAATGTTGGCTAAATGGGAATAAACCTTATTAAATAGGTTGATACAAGGCTTCATATGCATTTTTTTTTTAAATGTGAGCATAGAAATGATAGATCAGACATAATTGTCATATTTATTTCATTAATTCTGGAAAATCATTCAAAATGAGTTTCCAAAGGACAATTCAGAATGCTATATATTTTCAATACTCATTGTATACACTGAAACTTGTAGTAGCCCACAATGACTTGCAACTCATTCACCTGATTGGTCTGTCAATAAAAGTAAACAGATGGCTAATTTAGTATGCAAATTTATGCCGACCTTACAAAATCCATGTTACGTTAATAGCCTACCAAACACTCTACTACACTCGGTAAACACAGGATAAGTTATATTGAAATTACACTCAACGGTTTTGCTTATTTGTTTACATGAATCATATCAAGTTATTTTTTTCTCCACTTTACATCAGTTTCCTGACATAGATAGTAAAAGAGAGATTACTCTGTCAAATTTGTTTGCATTGTTTAGTGTTTTGCATTGGAATAGAGCGTGCTGAAATGTTAGATGTTTTAAAGGATATTGATAAAAATCCGACCATAATGCGTATTATGTTATATCAATATGAATAGCAAAGGCTATTCATAAAACATTCATGCCTTGTTAAAAAAAACCCTTTTTTATCATTTGATTGTAAAAATTGTAAGTTTAAGTATATCTAATGGTCAACTTAAGTTTGAAATTAATTCAAAATTAAATTAAATTAAATTTATTGAAGTCAATGTAATATGTCAAGATAAAAGTTCAATGCAGAACTGAGAACCATTATTTGTCATCCGAATTCAACTAGCCTACTTCATATCTAATTGTTATAAAGAATATCTACTTTAAAATAAATAAATATGAAGTAGGCTAGTTGAATTATTTGACAAAGTTTAATGAACGCATGCCCTAAACAATGAAATTTCGTATTTTTTTATTTTAGGTTAAACCCACTTTATTTTGCATTACTTATCAAAAATGTGAAGATTATACTTCATTTGATATGCTATTTTTCTATTTAGATAAATAGTCAATGGAAAATAGATACTATGGCTTTATAAGTATTCAATTTTGCATGCTATAATAAGGAAAATCCAAAAAAAAATGTAACCTGATTTTTTTTTGGGGGGGGAATAAACAGAATTAGATGCAAATTGAAACATGTAGTAAATTGAGAAACGTCACATTTTTTCCCTTAATTTGAATAGCTTTCTTATAAACACAATTATCATAGAAGAAATCATTGTAGTCCAGTAGGCTTTTCCCTTTTTTGTTTAAAAGATCTGGAATATAAATAAGTAAGTTTGGTACCGGCATGATAATCAAAACTAACTACAGTGTTTTAATCGTGTTAGCATGCATATACTGGTATCATTCGAAAAAAAATTAACGAAAAATTTATGAAATATATCAGCGTTTTCTAACATTTTTTGATTTCATACTTTGATAAATAACAAATCATTTTCATCTTTGAAATGAATCATATTATATATATTTATATCCCAAGAAGGATAATGACGTTGACATCATAAGGCTCATAAGAAGTAAAAGTGCTGTCACATACATTAACGGTCATATGTCACTTGACTAAGAAGCTGTAGATGTAATGTCTTTAGTTTACCTTTCTATATTAACTATATTCTTTATGGTAGCTCTGACTTTTCATACAACTTAAATTGTAAAATCTTTTCTTATGTTCATAGTTATATCATAGCTTCTAAGCGTTTTTGACTTTTTTTTATTAATTAGTACTCCTTTTAATTACTGTTTCCTTCAAATGGGCTGGATCATGAAAACTCTATACTTTATGTTTGTCTGTCGGTATGAATGAATGAGGTGATGGGTTTATAAATGTAGGTATGATTGTGTTCTTGTATATGTTACATGTAAACAACAAATTAACGTACAATTTATTCATGACAAAAGTCAAGTTTATTATTTAATATCCAATTACCCAAGATACCTGATGAATAAACTAAGAGATATTGATTAGGACTAAATACTTTATTATGGTTTGGCGTTACTGGCCACAGTGACTTTAGGCTACCAATGGGCTGCCTCACAACAATTCAAACAATACAACAATACGTGACGGCCCATCAATAGGCTCATTGCGTAGTGGGTGAGCGCAAATGCACAAACGTCACAAAATATAATATTCTGTACAGTGGGTAAGCGCAAATGCACAGACATACAAATGACAAAGTTATACACAAGGTTTGTGCGAATGGGTAAACGCAAATGCACAAGTTTCAAAGTTCAAAACACATTAAAACTGTCAAAGTTCTTGTGCAGCAAGTATGTGCGCGAATGCACAAGCAAGAATACACAGCATTTTAAACACATTAACAGCATTATAACCACATTATATTGACAGTAAAAAACTGTATCCTATGATGATTGGAATGATTGCACTCTTCCATTGGAGTTGTGTTGCGACGATTGCGCCATAATTAACGACAATGTCAGGAATAGAACGAGTGTCACTGCGACGATTTTGTGTCCAGAGCTGCAGGTATCACAAAGATTTCATGTGTCCGGTACTGAAGGTATCACACCGGAACTGAAGGTATCACAAAGGTTATGATGGTTGACCTGAAAAAAATAATGTAAAGAAAAGCAGTATGTGGTTCTAAGGAAACGAAATGGGAGAGAAAGGGAGGGTAAATTAATCTAAAGAGTATACTTTATTACAGACAATCAAAACATGTCTTACCAGTTTCAAGAATAATCGAGAAATGATGCAAACAGAGGCCTAATTTTAAAGAGGGTATATTCAACCGGAAAAATTCCGGAAAAACATAAACAATATTTATAGGTCCTTGGATAAATTTGCATATCTTTGACAAGCCAAGATATGCCATATTATCCAAGATACCTGATGAATAAACTAATAGAGATTGATTAGGACTAAATACTTTATTACGGTTTGGCGTTACTGGCCGCAGTGAATTTAGGCTACCAATGGGCTGCCTCACAATAATTCAAACAATACAACAAGACGTGACGGCCCATCAATAGGCTCATTGCGTAGTGGGTGAGCGCAAATGCACAAACGTCACACAATATAATATTCTGTACAGTGTGTAAGCGCAAATGCACAGACATACAAATGACAAAGTTATACACAAGGTTTGTGCGAATGCAAATGCACAAGTTTCAAAGTTCAAAACACATTACAATTGTTTTTGTGCAACAAGTATGTGCGCGAATGCACAAGCATGAATACACAGCATTTTAAACACATTAACAGCATTATAAACACATTATATTGACAGTAAAAAAACTGTATCCTATGATAATTTGAATGATTGCACTCTTCATTGGAGTTGGGGTTCGACGATTGCGCCACTTGCAAGGGTCATGAACGTTTGTTTATGACACTGCAACCGCCACCAATAGAGTGCGCCACTTTCCAAAAGTAACATTGGTGACGGCGGCAGGACCGCAACTCCAATGGTCACCACGAGCCAGTAGTAGTTAATTGTGATGTGGTTAGTCCAGAAGACCAACACCGCCACAATTTAATAAATCTTGCAACGCACCTTTGATGGTAGTTAAAAGGATATCAATACCCAGCTGGGATAGGTGAACTCCATCAGGGTCAAACAACGTAGGTGGTTTTGGGGAAAACTGAGGGTATTTGATGTAATGACCGCCCCTGGATGTTACAAATTTTTCCGCTTCTCTATTCATTCGACCCTTTATTTCATTCATTGCTTTAACATTCTCTGAAAAGCGCCAAGTTAATCTAGGCAGGGCAGAAGACCAAACTATCGTTGTGGTAGGGAACATGTCACAAATTCGGGACAAGGTTGTGGAAAGGAGCTCTTTAGTGGTTTTGTGGCAAATATTGTTTGCTCCGCAATGAATGATGAGAAACTCAGGACGATCTTCTAACGTTAGCAATGTTGATAGCCTTGTGTTAAGGTCTTGTAGCTTCATGCCACTATATCCCTGCCGTAAGACTGAAGTATTCTCGAGATTAAGATTTAGCCCCCCTGTCTTGATACTGCACTCATAGCTGCTCGTTTGACGATAGAAGATCCGACAATCCAAACTCTGACAGGACCTAGAATTATCTTGTTTATGGTTAGTAAGATAGATACTGTTGGAATTGTAAGGTTACCGAATGTATGTACGAAATGCATTAGAGCGCCATCGTCCTGACCCTTTGATGACGTCACTGTGAACGCCTTGAATAGCAAGGGTTGTAGCTGCACCTATTCTAAATGAGTGGGAATTATAATTGGAGTTATCAACCCCTATTGCATTAAGACAACGCTTCAATATGGTGATAAATTGATAACGGGTCAATGGTTGACCTTCAAAATGAATAAACAATGGGCCAGTTTGAGAAGTGCGCATGTGTAAGTAGTCATGCATGGCGGCAAAAGGACAAGCAACACCATTTGAAGCGGGAATGTACAAGATTGCCCCCACACCTAATTGGTCTGTTTTTGAATGACGGATTGTCAATTGAATGTTAGTCTGCTGCATTTTTATGTCATGGAATTGGATGATAGTTGCTGGTGTGTTGCCTTTAGACACTGTGAATTCCCCTATGCGCAAGAGGGCGTGAAACGCTAAAGTGAAAGCTGCAGTGAATAGTTTGGTTTCGTATACGGTGTTGCATACAGTTTGCAATGTTGGTATAATTTTGCTTACGAGCTGTAATGTAATAGGCAAACGAGTGTCCTTGTATAGTGTTGTTCTTTGCATGCCCTGAAGTAGCTTTCTTAAAATAAAATGATTGGTAGGATCTACATTGTAAATTGCTTTGCTGTAAAAACTGATGGCTGCAATGTATGACTGAGCTGTGGAGTATTTGTAACCTGAAAGTGACAGGTAAGCGATAAACCTTGTAATGTGGGTGTCGAGAGGTGGCCACAGACTGGGTAGGTTATGAGATTGGTGAAATGTTTCAAATGAATTGATGCCTGCTGTGTGTGTTTGCCTAGTGTTTACAGCAATTGAAGCGTTGAACAATGATTGGATGTGACTTGTGAGAGTAATGTCTGGAATTTGGCTGGAATGGCCTGCGGATGAAGGTCTGCATAAGGTGCTGCTGCTCGAAAGACTTCCCACTGTTTGCGGAATATGATTTTCCCGGAATATGTTGTGCTTTAAAATGTATGTTGTGTTTTAAAGCCATTAAGACTAACGATCTGACAAGTACCACTACTCTTGGGGACTTGGCTGACTGTTTGTTGAGATTATGTACAAGGGACATATTATCTACATGGAGGATGACTTTTTTGTTTTGCAAACGCAATCCCCATATCATGAAGGCTAATACAATAGGTACTAATTCAAGAAAAGGTATGTCCCGCAAAATTGGCTTGTTTAACCATGAAGATGGCCAGGTAAAATGAACCCACTGACCCTTAAAGAAACTGCCGCAACCAAGGTGGCCAGAACCTTCACTATCCGTGTAAAGTTGCAAAGTATCTAGTGTAACCCATTCAGTGTCTGGGAAGTATACAACGCCGTTAAAGTTGTCTAAAAATTGTAGCCATGTGAACATGTCTTCACGGATAGGGTTAGTAATTCGGATGTGATGATAGGGAAAGGGCACCCCGGACATAACATTGTAAAATCTCCTATTAAATGCATGGCTACCTGGGATGGCTTTACTAACGAAATTGAGCTTGCCCACTAAAGATTCTAACTGGGAAAGAAGAATTTTTTTTCTGTGTGACCCAATGCTGCAACAAAAGTTTGAGTTCTTGAACCTTACTAACAGGAATTTGGACCAGCATATTCACAGTGTCGATTTCTAAACCAAGAAATGTAAGCTTAGTGGTTGGCTCAATAGTTTTGTCTTGGTTCAGGGGGACCCCTATTTCTGAACAAATGTCCTGAAAAGTGTGCATGAGAGCTGAACAATTATCTGAATTGGACTTGCCAATAAAAATAAAGTCATCCAAGTAGTGGTGAACTGTATCGAGTTGTGTTTTAAATTTGACAACCCATTCTAAGAAAGTTGAAAAAGTTTCAAATATTTTGCACGATATTGAACACCCAAAGGGCAGGCATTTGTCAATGTATTAAGTCCATTAATGTAAATTCCTAGAAGTTCAAAGTCCCCTGGATACATTGGCAGAAGGCGAAAAGCAATTTTAATGTCCACCTTGGCTAATAGAGCCATAGAACCTAGTGTACTTATGGTTTGGACCACTGTGTCAAATGATGTATAGGTAACTGTAGTGAACTGTGGGTCTATGTGTTCATTAATACTGAAAGAGGGTGGGTAGGATCAGTGTTTTATCATACGCCATCCTCTGTCAGCTTAGGGTACAACACCTATGGGAGATACGTGTAAATTAGGCATGGGTGGGAGTAAGTATGGGCCAGACATTCGACCTGCCATAACTTCACTATATATTTTTTCCAAGAGAACATCCTCACTGTCGGAAGCTGAACTCAAGTTTTTTGAGAAAACTGAAATGCGTGGTCCAGAGTATTGCAATTTAAAGCCATGTTTTAGACCATCCTCTAAATACCTTGCCGAGACCCTATCTGGGTATTGACTCAAATAATTGCTAATTGCGCTAATGATTATGGGAGAATACCCTAGGACCCATATGTCTCTGGGGTTGACGAGGGTTTCCCGCCTAAGGTTGGTTGGTGCGTGTTTGGTGTGCTGGTGTCTGATACCTGAATGTGGCATAAGAGTTGTTGCGGACTGGAGTGGATGCCCGAAAGAAGTTATTTGAATGACTCGGGGATGGGTTAGCTCTGTTGCACAACATAGATGGATGGGTGTCATTGCATTTAAGGCATCGGTGTATGTACGGACAATGGGGCTTGTAACAGTTTGCTTTGAGATTGTAATCGAAGCACTTGTGGTGTTGGGTACTAGAAGGTTTATTTGAATTGGTAGTCATAACATAACATAGTCATTGGCAGTAATAACCAAAGCTCGTTATCTATGATTCCCCAGTCCTGTGACGGGTTGTGTGCAATCCTTAGCCTAAATTGTTCATCGTACGAAACCCACCCATTAGAATTATGTGCCCCTAAGCGAACGTCATGCATATATTTGATAAGCTGTTGCGATCTAAGTGGGTACACTGCAGTGTAAATGCTAAAATAAATGAGAAATGCGTCTGTCCATTTTTCGATAGATGTTATTCTGGTTGTGGGTTTTGGTTGTGATATGATGTTACCCTGCGCATCAATTGTGAGAGTAGATGTTGCATGGGCATTAGTGGGGTCCCTTTCCAATAATGTTCCCAGATTGACAAATTCACCCTTGATGATGTTTTGCTTAATTGGTTGGTTTACATGATACCCAATGGAAACTGTAATAGAGTTGATTGGTTCAGGAATAGGCTGATGGGTTGAGGTGATAATGGAAGTTATCCCTGTATCTACGCATGTAGATGTGAGACCAGTATTAACAGGCGAAATGAGGCCGGACATTAGGGTGGTGGTTTGTTGTAATGTTGCTACAGGGGGATTAAAAATCACATTACCCGCCTGATCCTGGGCTTGCTGTGGTGGGGCTGCCTACTGTGATGGGCTGCCTGTTGTAACAGTGCCGCCTGATAATGTGGGGCTGACTGGGGTAGTTAATCTGCCTGGGGCTGAGGTGGTGCCAGTTGAACCTGGACATCTTGTTCGTTATTGTTGGTCTGTTGGCAGCCGCCCGTTTAAGTTGTCTCTCGTGGTATTCGAAAATTGTTACCTAATTAATTTGTAATTAAATTAATGTTTAATCAATTTCATAAAATTATATTGGTATATTGGTAGCTAAGCCGAAATAAGCAGCAAATTTAAGATCAAGCTAAAATAATGTGCGCCATGGAAGATTGCACTCGAGAGATTGATGCATTTAAATCCATACAATCAAAGGACCTCAGTGGCCATCGAGCGGAAATCGGTGGCAGATTTGCCTTTTCTCGACTTAATACAATTGATAAAAGTATTTGAATGATTAAATTAATCTAAAGAGTATACTTTATTACAGACAATTAAAACATGTCTTACAAGTTTCAAGAATAATCGAGATATAACGAAAAAGAGGCCTAATTTTAAAGAGAGTATATTCAACTGGAAAAATTCCGGAAAAACATAAACACTATATGGATAACTTTGCATATCTTTGACAAGCCAAGATATGCCATATTATCCCTTGTCTTGTATACTAAAAATATCAGTAATGTATCACTCTGTAAACTGGCAATACTATATTCTATAGATTATTTTATAACACCATTACTTGACTTTGTATTTTGGAGAGGTTTATATAGGCTTTGCCTGTTGCCTAATCCATTTGATTACTCAATAAGATATGTTTAAATTAAAATTAACGTCTTTAGTGAGATTATTGAAATCCCCATGGAATGCATGATATGGTACACAGGGATTTGGACAGGGTTCGTCAAATTTCACGAAAAAAATACAAAGTAGTTTTTTTCAGTGCTGTCAAAACATAGTCATATTTTACTTGAATCCCAGGGATATTTATTGCATTTTGAAGATGAGTGTACTTTGAAGATGAGGGACGTTAATGACATGTCAAGAAGTCGAAAAAAAAAAAAACTGCATTCCATTTTGAAATACCAAGAAAATACGCTATTAAAATCAATATACTCGTATATGCAGTAAGAAAGAAAACCCAAACACGAAATTAGAACAGAATTAATTGCGCAGCACAGTTTGATTGCGAATTTTAAATGTACAATACTAACATTAAACCTTTTGACCCCTCTTAATGACTTGATCAAACATTGGTTAGTTCTGATAATGTTTTCTTCATATTCTATTCAATATCTCTATAAATTGATATGTCCTTTATTGTTTAATTTAGTCATTCTTCATTGGTCAACAATGATCTAGATATGGTGACATGTCAAGCGGAAACGTGTAGTTTGTTTTAAATGAGTTCTCTCAAACAATTAATTTTTTAATGAATCTTTCATTTAAAAGTCATGATCAGTTCTTAATTAGGTATCATAGTTAAATGTCTTTCATAGCAAGAATTAAGGAAATATAGTTATACTTATTTAGAAGGAGAACATCGAAAATAGGTTGGTTTTGTTTTTTTATACCTGAAAACGTTTTTATTATTATTATTTTAAGTTCTTTATTTAATTGATATTCAGTTTCATATTATACTAAAACTGTTTAAACATTTTAGAATACTCTCAAAACAATCCTTATAGATCAGATTCATTGCTAGTATGATTATGGTATACACTTTGAATCGGATTAATGTAGAAATAAAAATTATGTATATAAACAAAAGAGAATAAATAAATAAAAGTACTCCATAACCCTACTTTGGAACAATAACATGTTAATATCACATATGTTAAGAACAATTTGAAATAATCTAAAAAAATAATTGAGTGAAATTAATTCAATTCATTGACTCTTTTACGTTAAACATTATTCACCAAAGCTGTCTCTCTTATTCTTGGTTATTACAGACTTTTTTTTATCTCAATTTAAAAGGGTACACATTTTCAAGTAAAATCTCTATAGTTTAATATATAACACAAATATATTGGACGGTGTTTTATAAAACATCATTTCCAAAGGCGAACCTTAATTATGTTTTAATAAATTTATCATCTATGAATAGACTGGAACCATTTACAGGGCAGTCGCAATAAATAAAAATTAAGCATATGTATTGATACATACATTTTGATGAATGATATATTAAATATAATCAAAATATTTCTAAGTTTCCTTTATCTAAATGTTAACATCTTTAAGATATGCATTTAAAATGTCGATGTGTGAAGTTCCCGATCGCTTCTTCTAGGACCTTTCCGACACATTGAATGTATTACATAGGCGTCCATAGTAACCTCCCTTTTTAAAAACTTGATATTAATACTATACGCTTTACGATTTGTTCAGATGTGAGCAAAACTTCATTATAGTATATGATATACCTTAAAATATACCACAGAAGCGACTTACAAAACTGCCTAGCTGATACTTATTTAATGAGAAGCGAATCCATTTTGAATAAAAATTTCAAAACATACGGTTAGCGTAAATCATTCGAGGTGCTTTCCGAGCTCTGTCGGAAAGACCCGAGAAGTTGCGATTGGCTAGTTTCAAAACAAAATGGCTGACATTTGTTTTGTAAAACAGCGTAGGTTTATGGCCATTATTTGGATAGTTCAAATAGTAAAGGTAATTTCATTCATTCAGATGAAGAAGTATCAAGTTTACTTGGGAAATTATAAAGTTAAAAACTCATTGTCAGCTTCATACATATAAAACATAAACCTGCAATTTTATCCAGTTTTCAGCAAGATATATCTGTCATAGGCTACACCGCTAATTACCCAGTATTACACGGCAGAAGGATAAAACGTACGCTCAACTAGGACCCCAGGTCACCTGCTTATTCACAACTTCCAAATCTGTGCACTCCGCTACAAAATGTAGTGCATTGCAACCGCAAAATGAAAGTAGAATACTTTCACCATTGCTTAGCCTTTAGAAATATAATACAACACACAGAAAATGTGTTTTTCTAAAGAATAACCATCTAAGGATAGGAAAGATACTATAGAGGATAAAGAATCAAACATTGACTGTTATTTTTAAGATATATGATATCTGTTATATATACATTAGGTGACCTGTGGTCTCCCTAATGATATGCTAAGTTATAGGTGACGTTATTATTGTAACACAAAATCCACCTTTTTAAAATATCAAAGTAGGTGACCTCCTTACTCTGTGTACGCAGCTCTAGCCTGTAGGAAGATGTAGTCTTGCCCCCCCCCCCCCCCCTTAGACTTTTTCCCGATACTTTAAGATAATGGTATAATGATTTGGTAATAAATTATATTAGGTGACCTCTGATTTCCCTAAAGATACATCATACCACAAAGGCACCTTATCAACTTAACACTCTAGCTAACATCTGGTCTCTTTATTGTTATTACGGAGTAGATGTTCACCTGTCTACAGGTGGTGAGGGTTGGAGTTCATCACTTCCCTCCCCCCTTCCCCCACTCCACCCACCACTTCCCTGGATTTTCACTTATCAAATTCAAAAATTAATCAAATTGCAAAAAAATAAACATAAAAAACACGGACCGATTGTGAATTGCATCTGAGAAATATATGAATACGAGCAAACTGTAACTCCCTCCCTCACTCCCTTTGACGACAAAAAATTAAGAAAACATGTGTACCGTTTTTGCTTGTCATCTGAGCTTATGTTTTCAGTAGATTTGGATTATAATTCTTCACATACCACATTTTTAACGTCTGGTCTCCCCAATGATATATAATATAAGGTGAACTCTGGTCTTCGTATTCATTAACATCTTTAAGTGACATCTGTTCCCCCTAATAATTATGTTCTTCCTAATAAACAATTTAAATATGGTGCATGATTTTCGTCTTATAGAATGACATGAGGTATCCGTATGGATTTACAAAATATTACATTTATTTAAAAGCTAAGGTGACCTCTGGTCTCCTAATAGACATTCCACTTAAGGGGACCTTGGTCTCTCTACAGTGGATGACTTCTGGTGATTCTCCATCTTGTAAAAGAAGGTGACATCTGGTTTTCGTATTGATTAACAAATTGCTACATTGATTTAGGACCAAAGGTGACCTCTCGTCTCCTTATGGATATTTCACTTAATTTGACCTCTGATCTCTCTACAGTGGATTTATCTCCATCTTGTAAAATGACATTAGGTGACCTCTAGTCTCCGTATTGAATAACAAAATTATTATGACAAAGATCCAAAAACCTAAGGAGACCTTTGGTTTACCTACAATGGATGGCACTTTATGTTTCTTCATCTTGTAAAATAACATTAAGGGATCTCTGATCACCATATTCATTTACAGAATTATTAATTACTACATCAATTTAGATCTCTAGGTGACCTCTTGTCTCCTTTTTTGAATATCCATCTTGTAAATGACATTAGGGTGACCTCTGGTCTCCGTTATTAGTTAACAAAATTATAACGACATAGATTGATTACCGAAGGTGACCTTTAGTTTTCTACAATGTATGGCTTCTAGAGAATCTCCATCTTGTAAAATGACATTAGCTGACCTCTGGTCATCGTATTGATTTACAAAAGTATAACTACATTTTTTAGAACCTAAGGTGACCTCTAATCTCCTTATATATATTCCACTTAAAACTACCCTTTGGTCTCTCTACAGTGGATGCTTTCTGGTAAATGTCCATAGTGTAAAAGAAGGTGACATCTGGTGTTCGTATAATTAACAAATTACTACATTGATTTTGGACCTAAGGTGACCTCTCATCTTCTTATGAAAATTTCACTTAAGGTGACCACTGGTCCCCTAAAGTTGATGACACCTGGTGAATATGTATCTTGTAATCTATAGGGAGTTCAGGGGTCACCTTATGTCATTTTACAAGATGTTAAAAGGTTGAGAGCTTCAACATTATTCAGCCACTGTAGGGAGACCAGGGGTCCCCTTAAGTGGAATATCCATTAGGAGACCAGAGGTAACCTTAGGTCTTAAACCAATAAAATAATGTTGTTAGTCTAAAGAGCATAGGTCACTTTAAGTGAACTATTCACAATAACACCAGAGGTCATCTTAGGTCCTAGATCAATGAAGTACTGAAATAAGTTTGTAAAACTAAAAGGAAAACCAGACGTCATCGTAATGCAGTTTTGTAGATGGATATTCACCAGAAGTCAATCACTGTAAGGGGACTAAATATCACCTTACAAACATAAGGAGACTAGAGGTCACCTTAAGCCCGAAATCAATAAAGTAATAATTGTGTTATCTATAGGGAAACCAGAGGTCACCTTATGTTAAGATTTTACAAGGTTGATCGAGAGCTTCAACAGAATTCAGCCACTGTAGGGAGACCAGGGGTCACCTTAAGTGAAACATCAGTAGGGAGAGCAGAGGTAACATCAGCTCCTAAATTAATTAGTAAGTAATAATTTTGTTATATTTTATAGAGAGACCAGATCTAGAGGTTTTATGGCATTTTACAAGATGGACATTCATTTTACAAGAATGGATATTCACCAGAAGTCAGCCACTGCAGCCACAGTAGGGAAACCAGGTGTCACCTCAAAAGGAGTACCCATGAGGTGATATCTGGTCCCTAATCAATAAAGTATTATTTTCTTTAATCAGACAGGAGATCAAGGGTCATCTAATGCCATTTTAAAGATGGAGATTCACCAGAAGTCAGCCACTGTAGAGAGACCAGGGTTTACCTTAAGGAAGTAGTCTTCTCTGGTTTTCGACTTAGCAAAAGTAAATGTGATTAAATTTTTATTAAATCAAGATTAAAGGAAATTAAAATATCATATTTTTCTTTATTTTTTTTCTAAAATACAACTTGGCGTAGAAATAATAGTTTAGAATCTAAGAATGACTATATTTTTGGCGGAACATTGGCGTAGGAAAATATCACGTTATTGCAATTCAGAATTGCTGTAGATTCATGAGTTTACCTAGCATTTTTAAAACAAGAACATTTATAAGGTTTTTTTTCAACTAATGTGAACTAATGATAAGATACTTGGGTTTCAGAATATGTTTATCTATAGGGAGACCAGAAGGCACCTTATTTTATTTTACAAGATAGATATTCAGCCATGGTAGGGAGAAGGATGGCTTCTGGTTTATTTTCATATTGTAGAATGAAATAAGGTGACCCCTTATTTCCGTATTGATTAATCAAATTGTAACGACATTGATTTAGGACGTGTGGTGATATCCGGTCTTCTAATGAATATTCCATTTAAGGTGACCCCTGGTCTCCCTACAGTGGCTGACTTCTAGTGAATCTCCATCTTCAAAAATTATATAAGGTGAACTCTGGTCTCCCTATGGATACCAAAAGTATTATCTTATTGATTTAGGACCTAACGTTACCTCTGGTCTCCTAATGGTTATTCCACTTAAGGTGACCCCTGGTCTCCTACAGTGGCTGAGTTCTGTTGAAGCTCTCGATCAACCTTGTAAAATCTTATCACAATGTGACCTCTTGTCTCCCCATAGATAACAAATTATTACTTTATTGATTTCGGGCCTAAGGTTACCTCCAGTCTCTTTATGAATGTAAGGTGATATTTAGTCTCCTTACAGTGATTGACTTCTGGTGAATATCCATCTACAAAACTGCATTAAGATAACCTCAAGTCTTCCTATAGATTTACAAACTTATTTCAGTACTTCATTGATCTAGGACCTAAGATGACCTCTGGTGTTATTAAGAATAGTTCATTTTAAGTGATCCATGCTCTTTAGACTAACAACATTATTTTATTGGTTTAAGACCTAGGGTAACATCTGGTCTCCTAATGGATTTTCCACTTAAGGGTACCCCTGGTCTCTCTACAATGGCTGAATTATGTAAAATCGTGTAAAATGACATAAGATGACCTCTGATCTCCCAATAGGTGAACAGATTTATTTACAGTGACTGACCTCTGGTGAATCTCCATCTTCAAAAACGGCAAAAGGTGATCCCTGGTCTTCCTATAGATTAATAAAACTAAACTCCATTGATTTGGGTACTAGGGTGACCTCTAGTCTTCTTTTGGATAATCTGCTTAAAGTGACACCTGAGTTCTCTACAGTGGATGCCTTCTGGTGAATCTCTTATCTTTACAAAATATTAATGTATTAGGCTGGGTGATCAACGTAATAACCATCAGATCTACCTTAAATATTTGGAAATTATGTTTTAAGCTAAAAAGTTTTATTTGGTAAAGACAAATTCCATTATTTTATTGGTTAAGGACCTAAGGTAACCTCTGGTCTCCTTATTGGTGTTCGAGGTAAGCTGACCCCTAGTCTCCCTACAGTGGCTAACTTCTGGTGAACTAATCTCCATCTTCAAAAATGCATAAATGTCAGACCTCTGGTCTCCTTTTGGATAATCCACCTAAGGTGACCTAGGGTTTCCCTATATAGAATAACAAGATAATTATTTCATTGATTTAGGACCTAAGGTGACATTGGGTCTCCTTATGAAAGTTCCACTTCAGGTTTAGGTAGTCTCCTACAGTGGCCGACTTTAAGTGAATATCCATCTTCAAAAATGATATTAGGTGATCTCTGGTCTTCCTATAGATCAACAAAATTATAACTACACTGATTAAGGACCTAAGGTGACCTCTATTGTTAGCGTATTAATAATGATCCCTGGTCTCTCTACAGTGGATGACTTCTGGTGAGTCTCCATCCTTAAAAATGTATTAAGGTGACCTCTGGTTTCCCTATAGATTAATAAAATTAGTAGGACCTAAGATGACTTCTAGGCTCATTATGAATATTTCACTTAAAGTGACCCCTGCTCTATTTATTAACAAAATCTTCTTTTTTTCATTATTTAGGACCTAAGATGACCTTTGGTCTCATACAGACATTCCACTTAATTTAACCCCTGGTCTCTCTACAATGACTGACTTATAGTAAATTTTAATCTTGTAATATAACATAAGATGACCACTGGTTTTCGAATGGATTATGGTCCCCTCTTTGATGTTCCACCTAATGTGACCCCTGGTCTCCCTACAGTGGATCACTTCTGATAAATATTGTAAAATGACACTAGGCAGCTGTTAGGTGACTTTTGTTTCCGTATTGATTAACAAAATGATTACGACATTGATTAAGGACGTAAGGTGACCTCTGGTCTCCTTATAGATATAGAAAAAAAGAAAGTAAATTTACATTCTTATCTTCACTTTTAAAAGAGTTCCATAAGTGCTCATTAATACACTCATTTTGGAGAACTGATTTTGGGTGACCCCAGGTCCTAGTTGAGCGTACGTTTTATCCTTCTGCGAGTGTACGTACCCGTTAACTTAGTAAAAATAAAATTAGATTCCATGTTGCAAACGGATATATTGTTATAAAAAAGAAAGCATTAAGTATTCTGTCAAATATATCTATTTTATCTGGGTGTATCATTGACAACAAAAAACAGGAAGGAACCTTTCACATTCAGGAATGTTTTTCAAAATGAAAGATTAGATGAACATTGTTCTTACTTCGATGTATCTTTCTCCTCAATGTGGTTGTATCAAAATTGCTTTCTCTATCAATCTGAGCACAAACACACTTGTACAATACAAAGAAGCAGACGGATCAGTTTTTATTCTACCGAGTGGAGACGCATTTGGCATGGCAAAAATATTGTTTTAATCTATGCACAATATTCGGATTGAGCAATGTAAATAAGAAATATATGTATAAAACTGCTTTAATTTTGATGACCTTTTTGCACTTAAGACTGTTATTTTTTTATAGCAGCAGTTTGATTTAAATTTCAAATTATTTTAGAACAACTGATTTGCAAATGAAAGAATTTGTTTTCAGTTATAAATCATAACAATAGAGCATATATTGTCGATGATGTCGAGGTTAAGACCGAGGGCGTCAATGAAAAATGTGAGAGAGAGAGAGAGAGAGAGAGAGAGAGAGAGAGAGAGAGAGAGAGGCTGAGAGAGAGAAGAAGAGCAATAGAAAGAGAGAAAAAGAGAAGAAGTGGGATCCTATATATTTAAAATATTAAAATCTATGTGCGGTTATAATCAAATCTGATTTGTAAATATAAAAATATGTTATTTCAATAGAGAGAGAGACAGACAAGCAGAAAGAGATACAGGCAGAGAGAGAGAGTTTATAGTATATATTTTAATGCCATTTTCATTTTGGCGATGCTTGTCAATAAGGTCTTTGGTTTGTTGTCCTAAAATTAATCATCAAGAAAAAAGAGGGAAAGAAAGAAAGAGAGATATATACAAATAAGAGATCAGAATTTACATATGTCACATGAATGCGATAGAAAAGGTTTAAATCTGATTTGAAAACTTCCTATTTTCAAGAAAAAGAGAGAAAGCAAGATAGGGAAAGAGGGATCAAAATCAAATCTGACCTGATGAGCTTAAAATAATGTTTTGAGAGAGAGAGAGAGATAGAGAGAAAGAGAGAAAGGTGCAGAAAGAGACAGACAGACAGAGAGGGAGAACGAGAGAACGAGAGAAAGAGAGATAGAGAGAAGTGGGACAGAGAGATAGAGAATCAGAGAGACCGAGAGAAAAAGAGGGTGTGTTTATTCAATATATTAAAGATATTAAAATATATGTGCGGTTTTAATCAAATCTGATTTGTAAACATACAAATATGTTTTTTTCAAAAGAGAGAGAGAGAGAGAGAGAGAGAGAGAGAGAGAGAGAGAGAGAGACAGACAGACAGACAGACAGACAGACAGACAGACAGACAGAGAGAGATAGACAGAGACAGAGGGAAAGAGAGAGAGAAAGAGAGAAAGATTGTTTATTTTATACAATAAAGATATTACAATTCACGTTTTTCAAATGAATGAGATAGATGAGGTTTATATCAAATCTAGTTTTAAGGAATACAAATATACGAGAGAGAGAGAGAGAAAGAGAGAGAGAGAGAGAGAGAGAGAGAGAGAGAGAGAGAGAGAGAGAAGGGGGTGTTTATTATAAACATTAAAGATGTTAAGATTTACGTTAGTTAAATAATTGAGATAGATGAGGTTTTGATCAAACCTGATTTGAAAACATGCTTTTTATTAAGAACGGTAGAGATATTGAGAGAGATAGAGAGAGAGAAAGCGAAGGAGTGAATGAGAAAGATAGAGAGAGAGATGGAAATAAAAGCTGAATCTGAAAGAGAGAATTGGAGAGAGATAAAAACAGAGAGAATGGGAAAGAGACAGGGAGAAAAAGTAATAAAGTAGCTTTATCATTTCATCACAAGGCCCTTGGAAATGAAGACTTCTACTACCGTGTTTTCATTAATCTTCGTAGGCATTAATTTTCGTTGAAAATCCTAGTTTCAAGGATATATAAATGTGTACCCAATGCTCTTGTCAATATTGTATGCTATAAGGAATTGCACTACAATGAATATTTAATTTGAAAATCAACTCAACAACGAGATCCACAAATATTGGCTTTTAAAAAAATATTGATGAAACCGTGGGTTTTTTAAAACAAACCAAATCGCCTGGATTTGTTTATGACATTTTTTCAGGGTATAAGTTGATTCAGCGGATATGCATTAAACACGTTTTAAAGGTTGTAGGAGAAAAAGCAGCTAATTACCCACATATTATTTTTGCTTTTCAAGAACAACAGTCTATTATTTAAATCTGAAATGTTAAAGAGAAACATAAGCCAATTAAAGCTACATGTGCACTACGTTTTCTGTAATCCATGCTGTCACTGCACAATCTACTAAATTGTTTGGTTTGCACATGTGCTATGCTTTAACAGTACGACACAGGGAAACGTTCTGCAACGAGCAAGGATGTTTCAAATATTTGGGCCTGGATATATTCAGTCTGTTTCGTTTCGTTTATATTGGATATAACTTATCAGTGCAATGTCTGTAATACTTTCTTCAAAACTCGTGTCAAATGTAGCGTGTTCAAGTGCATTAAATGTAGGGGTAGCGATGAGCGTAACAATAAAAATCGAAACATTTGTGTGGCGGTAATCAGAGATATATGTAAAGGGGAAAGGGTATACGTTTTGCAGAGATCCTGATAAGAAAAATAAGTAGTTCTTCCTGTGATAAGTAGTTTTTTCTGTGTTATTTTATTATACAAGCTATCAGACAAATAGTTGTAACAGAAAAAAATAACATTTTAATTATTCATACCAAACTATTGGTTAATATAGGGACCGCCTTACTTTTATGAAATACATCATTTGTGTCCCTCACATACTGATCCTAAAAGTTTACAAGGTCTATCAAATGAAACATCATACAATTTAAAAATGCAATTATACCTTAAATTCAAACATGCATTTGGCGGGGATACATATATCATTTTTGCTATATGTAATAACAATTAATCTCAACTTTTTTTAAAATTCGAAATAACTTTCTAGATTTGTCTTTATAATTTATTTTTAATTAAGATACATGTACGTGTAAGGGTGGTATATGCATATAGGAAGTTATGGCTCTTATTGGTATGCGCCTATAATTAGTTTTATCAAAGTGATATATTTTTACCTATACAACTTTGTAAGTTAAATATGATTCCCTGAATTTTCTTTTGAACATTCTACCCCTTCAAAACTTTAGAGAAAAAAATGAGGTGTGCATATTGTGTAATCAAATAAATCATTTATTGTCTTATAGAAACCTATCATCGTTTGCAATATACACATATTCCTCATATTGTATGATTGTATTTGGCTTTATATAGTTTCATTACAAGATTGAATTCTGCCTTATAATTTTAATCTTTGAAAAGTTGGTTAATTAGCAAAACGGCTTTACACTAAAAACATAACATAATCATTAATGTAATCTTTATCTCTTATTTCATCATATATTATTTTTTTCATGTCCAATATTGAACAACTCAGTTTCGTCAATATTTAGAATCGTTTTTTAATTAGATTATGTCACCGATTTTTTTCGAGACCTATTTACATGTAACACATAGACGACATTTTTTCCAAACTTTGGGGTGCAGGTATTGGACATTCATTGCTTATACAATACACTTAATACTCTCAGAATGCTTTCTTTTGAACTAGTCAACTTTTTTTTAGTTATGTGCAAGTTAGATATATGTAATGTACACATTAAAAACATTCTTTGGTCTCATCTCACTAACAACAGTGATCATTCCAACGTTCATGCTAAGTGTTTATACTCGTAAGTAACATGGTCAAAAAATGACCACACCTTTACATTAGATGCATGAATAACACATAACTTTAGTTCTTTTCACACTGAAAAGAAAGTATATATTAAAAAAGAATTTCTAAAGGACACCTAAAATCTTTTTGAATGATAGAACACCCATGCACTTTCAGTCTGCTGTATTTTTATATATTATATTACACAGGTATCTACAGCTATAAATGACTCCTGTCCAGTATCTCCATCAACTGTGGAGATTGTTGATAACTGTCCAGACAGTAAGGATAAATGGAGGGAGGCCGCAGCGAGGAAGAACTGTACAGCTTATGCCAATCAATGTAATGACCCTCAGAGACTTGACTATCATTGTGTCATCAACACATTTGTGAATGTGACATTAGAAGTATGTGCTTATGGGAAAACAATACATTTAGGTATGAAATATATATATATTTTACTGATGAAATCGATATTAACTATTGATCCTTTAAATAAACTAGAAGATAAACAAGTATCAAAGATCATATTGAATTCCAATATTACTTTTCTTTAAGTTAACCCCACTATCATGATGCTAATTATATTTTTAGTTAATCGTATTAAATAACCATAGACAAGGCAGTGATACGTTGCTGTAACAGTCATTATCAAAATGACAAATTTTCCTCAACAAATTCAGTCTTGGGGTTTTAACGATCTTCAAAATTACTATAGCAGTGTTTCCCCTGGGAAAATGCCTGTACAATAGTTTTCTCACACGGAAAGCTGGCTATATATTGGTATTTTCCTCTTTTTATAGCCAACTTACCCCAACAAATAGCGTACTATATATTATATTTTCCCCTTTTCTTCTATTCTGGTCAAGTTTATGGCGGAACATTCGTAGCAATGTTTCACAATATCTCAAATCGCATTGATTATATATAATGAAGGGCAATGAATGCTTAACTTCTCAACTAAACTACTTGGCATATGTTGATGTGTATCTTATGAAGAAAAAGTTAAATATTAGTAAATTTACAATTTCCAAAATACAAAGGTCATACATTTGAGGCATAAACCGTACAAACTGATGATTTTCAAAACTCTACGTCCGGATATCTTGATAATATGTGTAATAATAGGATGACAAACTGCAAAAATGTCGCCTTCAAACGGTGAGGGTTTCTAAGAAGAAGTAAGGAATACTATCTATAATGTAAAAAAAAGGTTTCAAAATAATAGCATCAAGCGCTTTGATGCATTTATATAATTGAAAGCAAAAGGTAAATGAAACACAATGTAAACAATTTGTAAGCAATACCAAATGAAATAACCTTTTTACAACCATTTGCTGTAAATACCCATGGTTTATCAAAGTCATTTGTAGAAAGTTTTTTAAGTGTGAAATGGAGCCTTAAATTTAACCTTATGTTTTTCATTTTTTATTGTATGCTAGTTAAAACTTTATCTCGCTGTTCTATTTGCAACGACGCGACTTGGATATAGACATTTTTGAAAATTATGCCTAAGGAAACAGTAATGGCAGTTCGCACAGTGTAAAAAAAATCTTAGGATTTTAGAACATTTTTTTTTTTTAAGAAGATAAATTATAACTAAATGTTGGCATTAGACAGCAATACCCACACCAAGTGTTTGCCCCTGAATAACACTAACTTGTAACAGTTTTGGTAAAAAAGAAAGCCACATGTTATTTCTGGGTTTTTTTAAATTATGGTTTTTACACAGGATGAGATCCCATCGCATAATAAACATGACCAACCCTTTATATATAGAACAGAACATAACATTTATTTCTAACTCAGAGTCCAGAACAGACAAGTACAATGTATGCTATCTTTATAATTACAAGATAAAGACATGCCGATGAATAATATAACAATTATTAATATATAATAATTATAGTAGATGACAAACAATATTGTATCATTTCAGTTAAAGGGATTACTATAGCATGTTATCATTTAAAAATTTGCCCACAAAATTAAGAATTTCCTTGTCTTTAATATTGAGGAACCCAAAAAGTTTTCTGTCCATTATCTAAAGCTGAAAATTTTTAGCTTTAGATAATGGATAAAAACTTTCTTACACATTTAAGAAAAATGAATGACAAATAAGCTAAATCAAGATACTCTGAATAGCTTACTAAAACTATATTGCTTATTCAAGTTAAAGAGATCAGTACAATACAATCAAGAGATGGTACTGGACTTGTTCAATTTGTGTATTTACAGGTAAATATGTGTAGAGACTTATCATGTTTATATGAATTTTAATAGGGAGGAAGGGATTTTTTCCCAAATGTATTATGATGCATCAATATAATTTAGGCCATGATCCTATGGGATTGTTCTGACTCATTAAAACAGGAAATACCAAATACGTGTACATGTATCTTGAAAACTGTCGAGATCCCCACCCCTAAAACATATATATTCTTGTTTCTAATGTCATTATGATGCATCGAAAAGTGTAAAGTACACGACGCCCAGGAGTTTTCTTTAAACCACTCCTCCTGTGATATGATGATATATATATTGATAACTTTTGAGATCTCTATCCCTAAACCCTATTTATTCTTGCTTTTTGCGTCATTGCTCATAAAATGTATAGGTTATGCCCTCTTGGGGACACCCTGACTTTCCAGAACTGAAAATAATAAAGTATTTTATCTTATTGAAAATTTACACCGTACATGTATGTAGTGTTTGAGCCATGTGGGTAATTCCTAGCCTAATGATTGTCTTGCTTTGTTTAGTTCCAGAATCTTAAAATGCATCTAGAGAAAAATTCCAATCAAGAAATGATTTAATATTTGCTACTGTACAAATGTAAGAAGGAAGACAATCTGAATCTTAAGATTTTATAAAAAAAAAAAATAAATAAAAAATTCAAAGAAAATTTTAGTTTAAAAATCTAACACATATTTTTTGCATAGAATCTCTGTTTATATTTTAGTACAATTTAAACTCAGACAGTCAGAATAATAAATCGGCAAAACAACCTAAGTGCACAGTTATGAACGTGCTGATGTAATATTAGGAGGATGTACAAAACATTAATTCCTTTTAATCCTGACTGGCAATCTATATTTTTTCTTAACATCTGAACCACAAAAAACTTTGGGAAGCAAGCCTACAATTGGGGAGTCTACTTCATAATAGGTACTATACAGTATAGTATTTCCCCCGAGGAAAAACAACAATATAGCCAATTGTTGTCACTGCGTACATTAACATGAGTCTTATTCTCTATTCAAGACCAATATCAATCGTACTTTGCTGGCATATAGCTGTTTTCCTTATGAATAATATTTTGGCAGGTCAATATAGAGGTATATATCCATAAAACGGTCCACGGTCTATTTGGTTGATAATGTAACAGGGAAAGTGATGGATGAAAATTCCAAATATTTGGTAATCAATGAAGAAATCGGTGTCAAGTTTGTCTCGGTAAATAACTTTCATCAGTCCTCGATCTTTTGCCTGTTTTTTTTACAAGGTTATATAGGCTCTGGATACCTTATTAGTCTCTTAAGTTTCTATTATCTAACTCATCTTAAATATTGCCTATGATCTTTGTCTGGATATGGTACCAAATGAAGACGTAAGTGTTTGTGATGCTGATCGTGTTATCTTGCTAATCCATCTTTAAGATTTAAACCTCTGATATTAAATGGCAGCTAGGTAGCAAATAAAATCATCTTGTTGAGTTTTAGTATACGTTGCAAAAAATATTAACTGAATAAAACAAATCCATTTATTTTGAGATTATTAAGATGCACATAACGTAAACAAATTCAGTACCATCAGCAAAACAAAGGTACAGTTCATGGGTTTCAAATAAAGTTTATCGCGCTTTTGCTATGTGAATATCACTCAGAAACTAAACAACTATAAACAATGCATCATATCTCACATGTATTCTGAATTAATTCTGTATCAGTGTTTAAGTTCCGTGTCTTCATTTCCAAAGATACAATTATGAAATCATTGAAAGAATGATGTCGACGATTTTTGGGGATATCACATACCATTAGTTCACTTGTGCCACCACTTACTATTCATTTACACTGTTTTAAGAAAAAGCACCGTTTGTTAAGAAACATTACATGTATACAACGTATACGATATATGATTATATGCAGGAACACTATAAACACATACATCTTCAAATATCATGCAAGTGCATAAACAACTAAATGCACATACTTTTATTAATCATAGAGCATTTATATTATTTTTAGGTTACTGCACAGAGTACAGTCAAACTGGAAATTTAATACAACAAAATTTCAAAGCCAATTGTAGTTTGTTTTCACAAAACCCATGTCCAAATAGTTACAATTCAACTGAGGCCTACAAGTGTAAGTAGTATTTATTTCATTAATAAAAATTATTATAACTATCGGCATTAGATCATTCTTTTTTTTCTTTCTTTTCTCGTTTAAACTAAAAATCTAAGATATTTTTATTGATTTAAACAAAACGTAATTGTATTGGAAAGGAACCAATCTATTTTTACCTTAACTCTCTTTTAAAACTTTTGCACACGTATTACATGTAAGAATAAAAGTAGTTTAATTAATTTCTCAATGTCTTTATATTATCAAACTTGCCTTTGTAAAGATTGATACGTGCAAACCTCCTTTTAGAGAAATCGTAAAAAAAAGTATCTAATATGTATGAATACCGGTAGCTCCGATAATCTTTATTTTCACTCCGATATATTTCATATGGATAACGAAGGTCACATATATGTATAGCTACTTACCTTTATCAAGTCAAATAAAACAATTTAAAATCTGCAATGTATAATGAATAGAGAAAACAGAAAGTATTTTACTCATTTGAACAGAAGTATGGAGGGAATAGATCAGTATCTTTGTGTTTCAGTGATAAATACCATTAGATAGTGTTTGTTTTATTATGCACTTCTTTTATATCACAGATCCTGGTTGTTATGACTTGACTAAACATAAAAAGAATCAGGCCACTATTGGAACTACACAACCTTCACATACAGCTTCCACTACTATTCCGAAAAAAAATATGTCATCTCATTTGGAGAGGTATATATATACAGTATAGGTAACAATATATCAAAAATAAACAACCCATTTTTCCAACGTTAATGTCCATACCACTTTCGCCGATTAGGCTCTTATTATAGTTATGCAATTAATGACATGTTATATGCTCTGTTCATTTCAGTACTTGGTTACCAATTGTTTGTTGGATACTTTGTGCGGCATTTGTCTTTATTTGTCAGTAATTGCTGGCAGATATTTTGAAAATTCATGACGGAAGAAAAAAAGGTAATTTTATTATATTTTGATGTGTATTTATCACGATATAATCTTCAACATCAAACATGAGCATGAAGTGAATACCACTTTCAACATTTGTACCATTCAATACAATTTGCGCTTCCGATAAGCCAGTATAGTTATCACTTCATCCAAAGAATAAATTGCATTCTGCTAGGAGACATTACAATACCAATAATGTCTAATATACGTTAACTGAGTATGCAAATGTACTTTGTGCAATTAAAAATACTGAAAACAAAACAGTTCGTCCACTGTATAGCATATTTAAATAAATATGGCTTAAATATAAAGCTAATTTGTATTTCAATCATACATTATTAAGCGTCCTTTTCGTCTTGATCAAAAGATATTACAGTCATTTGGGGTATTCCGAATCAACATGACAGTTAGGGTCAGTCTCTCTATTCTAATGTGCATGCACAATGATTTCTTTCATTTGTTTTATTTTGTTTCAAAGGGGCCAAGTTTGTATTTAGCATCACATGCATTCCGTTTGATGTATTACATGTTTAATAGTGACCCCTTTTTGCATATACTTTAGTTCAGTAACTTAATAAATATTGAATTCATTACTTATAATTTATTTTTTTGTTATTAATTGTATACAAAAACGGCCATTTGACTATCAAGTTGACATCAAATTGTACAATATTCAAACGTTACGTCAGGCGGTTAAATATATTTTTGACGTTAGACTTCCTATGACGAAGGCACCATATTATACCTCATTGCATATCTGTTAATGTAAAACAATAGCATTAAAATACTAGATTTACAGCAGCCAATATTTGTACAAGCACATGGTAAGGAATTGAAAAAATAAACTACTAGTACAAGTATACAAATGTCTAAGTACCGGTATATACACTTTTAAGATTACACACTGGTGTTACGTGTACTAGGCTATATTTTTTCAGTGTTGAGAAAAAAAACACGCGAATAATCGGATATGCACGAATGGTTTAGCCAAAGTATATGATAGCAATGCTAAATAGTATATATTCGCGATTTGACTTTGATCTTTTAAAAGTAAAATAAAATTTGTTTACAGTGGTTAAAAATCCTTTATGAAATGATTGGTATTAACACTGTTCAAAAGATATTTATCATTCACCCGTGGTCAAGTATACCTGATATTTTATGACTATTTCTAAAACCTGAATGTAGAGGTGATGCATAGTAGTGTATTTTACTTTATCAAAGTAGACAAATGCATAGACAAAGTTTATAAGTCATTTATTATTTGTTGAGAATCTAGGGATATAATACAAACTAATTATATTAAATTTATATGCCCGACTATGTTTGTCATTTAACAAGTAGATCTATACTAATTCGAGATAAATGATTACTCTCAATACACTTAGGTGGGGTGTAAAAAATAAAAACACCTGTCAAAGATAAAAAAAAATTATGACGCTAGTCTGTTTACGCATTCTTTTTCTGTTGATACGAAACAACCAATTATATAAATATCCTTAGTTATTCGTACATCTCGCAACTTACATGTACAGGGTGTCACAGAATATCTGATACCATTTACTCTTTAAATAACTTTTGATTGAATTTATTTTACAAAAAAATGAAAGGCATTTTCATAACTGTATATGATGTAAAATTTCACTTAACAAATTTCACGAACATTCATAAGTTTTTGACAAATTGAGCATTGTTTTACAAAACACAACAAAAAGGAGAGCGCGTCAAACTGACGTCCTTTTTATCAATGACAACGTCAATTGGATGAGTAAAATTTCTCACAACAACCACTGTACGGATCTCATTTTCTCAAATCTGTTCACTATATAAAGAATATGTTGCTTGTTGAGTTGTTTTTCCCAGGGTATTCTTATTTCATAATTCGTACAACCATATATGGAGTCTGTATTTGAAAATACATTTTTAAAACGGAAGATGCCTCATCTCTTGACCGATTCATCATGAATAAAATTCAATGCAACCAAAGAAATATGATGCAATTTTGTGACATCATAATTCAATGAAAGGCATGTTTTTCTCCCAAAGTTTTTGCGGGGAAAAATTAAACTATTTTCCTTTTTATTTGAGTCACAATTTACAAGTGTTGGCCAAACATTACTTAATTTATATGAATTTCAAATGGTACAAGATATTCTGAGACACCCTGTATATGTTAAACATGATTCGTAATGCCCCAAATGACTGTATAGGTTCATATTTATTATTACTTTTATCATTTTTCGTTTCATGCTAAAAGTCTTATATATTGAGGTTAATTATACCTTATACCTTTTGTGTATGTAAATATGTATGCGAAGATCAACCAACTTGTAGATAAATGCTGTTTGTGAGAAAAGAACGAAATAACTTTTTCTTTACATTTATAATTATTATATCCCATAATGTTTTTGTAGATCTTGAAATATAAAAAAGACGTACATCAACGAATAATCCCATTGAAGAGTGAAAGAGCCGATTTGCACTGCATTGTCTGGTAGTCTTCAAGATAGGGAAAAACGTAACGATCGCTTCAATGACAATATTATGTATTTACATGATTTTCTAAATAATAAATTTCTAAATAATTTTTCATAATTTCTTAACTGAGATTAATATAAACAATGAATGCGCATTATTCGCAGCTTTTTGAACATGTAATATATTGGTTACAATTCAATTTTTAATTTATTAGCTTTTAGGTTGTACGTAGAGAGAAAAGGGTGACGCGAAAATTAGTTTGATGCGCATCCGTTGTTCGTGAAGTTTGCCAATAAGGCCTTCATCAACCAACAACAATGCATTTCAGTTCCATCTCTAATATGCAGCTTCTTGACAAACAACTAAATTCTCATTGACGAATGTTGTCATTTATTAATGACAAATAAAAACAAACAACAAATAAATCAAATCACTAACAAAGAGATACAAGACAAACACAATTCTTTACCTTAATAAAAAGATTTTTTAAAAAGGTAATGTGGGGTCTTTCTTTATAGCTTATAAGTGGTAAATTATATATGTTTTAAAAAATACCTGAAAACATTTGAAGATCACAAGATATATATATATATATATATATATATATATATATATATATATATATATATATAAGTTTAAAGTATTAAAATAATTAACGATACATGCAATAAAGTTAAATATTGTCACATTTTCGGGGCGACCCGGCATTTTTCTGGACAACAAAATAAAAATAACATATGGAAGGAGAAAAACATCTGCCAAACTAGCATTAAACTAAAATCTAAGTAAAAAAAGACTGCGGATTTAAACGTGGCAACTCCATCTTGGTAACAAAGATCAAAAGCCAGAGAAATAGCTTTCATGATAGCTTGCATGCAAGCACCGATTGGTCGTGATTCAAAATTGCGGAGTGTTGTAAGGTTATTGAATACGCTGACGCCACCGACCCCCCCTCCCCCCATCCCCAAAACACAAAAACAGGAAGCCGTGGGGCCAAATCGCTTACATGAGGAACAATTGCCATAAGTTTGATCAAATCAGCTTAACGATTATGGTATAAATACTAAAGTAGCTGGACAGTTAACAAGATTGGATCTTGTCTAAAAAGATTTCAAAACTTTCTTCACATGTTAATCGTTTAAAACCTTTTGTTGTTAGGTTTTTTAAGCAGAAGGTTTTAAAAGCTTGTTTTTTTTATCAATCCCTAAGTAAAAGTTCAACCATAGATTGGGACCCTATCCTACGCTTGTGTATTGTAATTTGGAACAAATTTGAATCTACACTACCTGAGGAATCTGGATGCTTCAACAAAAAATTCCGTCTTTCTGGCTTAATGATTTTTAGTAGAAGATTTTATATAAGATTTTTTCTATCTATTCCTATGTGAAAAACTACCATCCTACCACTGTGCTTCACCTTACTTCCATAGAAACTTAAAAGTTGAATCTACTCTACCTGAGGATGTTTTCAAACAAGTTATACTTTTCTTGTCTAATGGTTTTTAAGGAAGCTGATTTATGAAGAATTTTTCCAGTTTTTTTTTTTTTTTTTTTTTTACTTTTGTTTCATTTTTTTTAATGGGAAATTTTCAATTTTTTTTAATTTATTCACATGTAAAAATCATCCCCCACTATTGTGGTCAAATCCTTCACCCAGGAGTCACGATTTAAAAAAGACAACTTAAATTTACGCTACCTTAGCACAGGATGAAGCTCAACAATTCAGTCAACTGAATGATAACTGAGAGTTCAGAAAAGTTGGCTGAATGGCAGAACTGAGTCTTTTAGTCACATTTCAGTAGACTGAATGGCACAGCTTCATCCTGTGTAGAATAATTTCACATAAACTACAGCTTTTTTTGCCAAATGTTTATTGAGAAGAAGTTCTTTAAATATCTTTCTTAATATGTTCCTATGTAAAAACTCAACCCCAGTTTGGCCTCATCCTAACCCTATGGATTATATGACTTGAATAAAAATGAATCTACATTTCCTGAGATTGTTTTACACAAGTTTCAGTTTTCCTTGCCATTTTCTTTTGTGAAGACGATCTTAAGAATTTTTCTTTATCTATTCCCATGTAAATATTCAACTTCGATTGTTGCCCCACTCCACACTAGTCCCCGGGATTATGGTTTGCAAATGTAAATCTACACTACCGTCCTGATGATGCTCTCAAACAAGTTTTAGCTTTTCTGGCCATTTGACTTTTAAAAAGAAGATGTATAAATATGGTTGTCTATATTATACCCCCCGGGTATCTTGATTTGAACAAACTTGAGTTTGGGATGCTTTTTTGTTAAGTTGAAGCTTTTTTGAAATGGGTTTTCAAAATGCCAACAAATTTTCAATTATTTTAAAATTACTTCCCGTTTGATCTCCCATTTCAAAAGTGTGTTTCACTTTTCTTTTTTTTTAAAAACTTGAATCCGGATTCTTAGGTAAAGGATGCGTTGTGTTAAGTTTGGTCCTGGTGTGCGTTTATAGAGAATAAGTAAACAATTTAAGTCTACAGACGGACGGTCGGACAGACTGATGGACCCCTAACAAAAGTGTATAAAAAATCTCATCGGAGCTTTCAGCTCAGAATAATGAAACTTTTCACTAAGTAAAAATGGGGTCTACTAGAGCACCGCATGTATTACACGTAAGTGTCTCCGGTATTTTTTTCTCTTAACTTGCGGAAACTTCATAGCAAAAGAACCTTGCTACGACATAATGATACTAGCTATTGTCAAGTTATTTTTATAATAACAATTACAGATTAAATCATCAAATCAGCATCACAGTATCAAAATCAGAATATCTTGACAACTAAGGCCACATATTTTTATGTTGAATACCAAGCCCTTTTTCTTGTTTTAGTATTTGTAAGAAGATTTTTCTCTATTTCTATATAACCCCCCCCCCCCCCCCCCCCACCCCCATTGTGACCCCACTTTACTCTAGGGAATCGTCGTTTGATCAAACTTTAATCTGCACAACCTGTGCCTTCACATTAGTTTCTGCTTTTCTGCCACCCTATTAAAATCAATTGCATCAACACTTACGACTAATCTACACTTTATACAAATATCTCCCACGATAAATTAGTGTCCAGGCTTTTTGACATCATTGATAGCTGCTTCTTCAATAATACTGGTTCTCGTAAATTTATGTACCCTGCCATCGGTCATTTTCTAAAATATTTTGTTAAAAACCATTCGGATTGCGTACACACGTGCTTTGAAGATGATATAAAAAGTTTCTTGCGTTCCTGATTGACGTCATCTCTGTAGGTATAAGAAATCGGGTCTTCAAACATTCTGTTGGAATTCCCATGGGCACCAATTGCAGATCTATTTCTATATTCATATGAAACAGACTTTATTTAAAGACTTCATGAAAAAAATCACTTGCTGTGACCTTCAACTCAACATAACGGTATGTGGACGACGTATTATCAATTAACAATTGTTACTTTCATCTTACGTCGACTCGATATATTCCAATGAACTTGAAATAAAAAATACCACACAATCTGCGTCATCTGTTTCATATTTGGATATCTTACTAGAAAAATACATTAATAGTAACCTTACAACAAAATTGTATGATAAACGTGATGACTTCAATCTTTCTATCGTCAACTTTCCTTACTTATGGAGTTTTTGTCTCTCAGTTGATTCGATATACAAGGGCATGCTCTACGTACGTTACGAAAAATAGCACACGGCGGGTGTGGCCGGTCAGCACAGGATGCTCACTCCTCCATGGCACCCGATTCTACCTCTAGTTCCGTGTTTGCTCTGCTCCTGTTTTGTACTTTTCCTTTGGACTTTTGATTTTGAACACTGTTCATTAACACCACTTTTCATGTATTAAAACTACAAATTGATTTAATTGCTGCGGTGATGTTATATGTGTTTTCATACATAAATAAATGTTTATAAAAGCCTCAGAAGTAGCACTTTTAATTCATGCGCATCAGTTAGCTACAAAAAAAAAAAATAACATACCATCTCCCTACCCACAAAAAACCAAAAAAAAAAAAAAAACACTACAAAGCTCTTAATTATATTGACGCTTTGTGAAAACGTTTTTGTTTTTTTTTATGCATGTATAAAAACATCAATTTGATGTAATGTTTCTGGTGGTGTTATATATGATGTGTTAATATGCATAAAACTTTTTTCAAAAGATTCAGAAATTATAGTAACGCAATTACATGAATGACTTATTTAAAACAAGAGGAGGCCCATGGGCCACATTGCTCACCTGAGCAACAATAGGCATGATAAAATCAGCTTAATGAAGTCATAATACAAAATATCATGACAATGTGGTATATTGCAGGTAGATCTTGTAAAATTAGAAATCAATTCCCCCCCCCCCTCTCGATATTCTTGTGTTTATAATCATGTCCCTTTTCTAACAGGATGATTGTATAGTCATATCACATGTTGAGCATTGCATTTCTAAAAAAGACCCCTAACAATTTTTATATATGGGATAAAAACGTACATTAAACTCTGAACACCTTGTGAGGCCCAATAATCGTCCAGGGGCCAGAGTCTAAACAATTTTTTAGAATTAGCAGTATGTAAAAATGCTTTCATATAAGTAAAACCAAATATGATAACATTTCAGTTTTTGTTAAAATGTTTTCCTTAATTTGTACAATTGGATCCCCAATGTGACCCCACCCTACTCCTCAAGATTTTGATTTAAACGAATTTGAATCTACACTATCTGAAGTTGCTTTCACTAGAGTTACATCTTTTATAAGCAAATGGTTTTTTAAAAGAGGATTTTTAAAGATCTTTCTCTATCCTTTCCTATTCCTATCTAAAAATTCGACCCCCATTGTGGCCCCACCCTAGTCCCGGGAGTCATGATTTTCACAACTTTAAATCTACACTACCTGAGGTTGCTTCCACACAAGTTTCAGCTTTTCTGGCTGACTGGTTTTGGACAAGAAGATTTTTGTTTTTTTCCCTATATATTCCTATGTAAAACTTCCACACAACTTGGAATCTACACTACCTAAAGATGCTTGCACATAAGTTTCAGCTTTCCTGGGAAAATGTTTCTTGAGAAGAAGATTTTTGAAAATTTCACAAAAATTTTAAATAATTCCCTATTATCTCCCCTTGTAAAAAGGCATAGTTCTTAATTTTCACAACTTTATATCCCCTTTGCCTAAGGGTGTTGTGTGCCAAGTTTGGTTGAAATTGGCCCAGTGGTTCTGGAGAAGATGTTGAAAATGTGAAAAGTTTACAGACAGACGGACGACAGACAAAATGTGATCAGAAAAGCTCACTTGAGCTTTCAGCTCAGGTGAGCTTAAAATGATGACATTTGTTTTTATTAAAAAATTTAGTTATTGTAAATAAATATAAACAGTACCTCTGCTAGTTGTCCATGTAGTGAAACGATGTAAATTGGACTGTACTGTTTGAATAGCAGATGGTACATCTGATTATAAAAAGGTAAAAAATTATGTTTACTGATCGTTAGTCATTTCTTATCTAATTTTATTAGAAAAAAAATAGATGTATATGATTATATGATATGTATTTTAATAGTTAAAATCTAACAAGAGGCCCAGGTGCCACATCGCTCACCTGAGCAACAATAGCCTTATACCTGATCAAATTAGCATTACAATATCAAAATCAAAATATCTTGACAACAAAGTACAGTAGATCTTGCTCAAAAATTTTTAAACATCTGCCGATTTTTATCCACATATTTTTATGGTAAATACATAGCCCCTTTTGTTGTTGTACCTGTAAGAAGATTTTTCTCTATTCCTATATTACCCCTCCCCCCACTTTGTGGCCCCACTTTTCTCTAGGGAATCATGGTTTGATCAAACTTTAATCTGCACAACCCGTGCTTTCACACCAGTTACTACTTTTTGGACTGAAAACTTTCCCAGAATATTTCTAAAGATTTTCTCTAAATATTCCTATGTAAAAATTCATCCCCAATTGTGGCCCCACCCTTCCCCCGGGGACCATGATTTGAACAAACTTGAATCTACACTATCTGAGGATGCCTGTGCTCAAATTGGAGCATTTCTGGCCTAATAGTTTTTGAGAAGAAGATTTGTAAAGATTTTCTCTTAATATTCCTTTGTAAAAATTCATCCCCATTTGTGGCCCCACCCTACCCCCGGGGAGCATGATTTGAACAAACTTGAATCTACACAATCTGATGATGCTTCCACTCCAATTTGAGCTTTTCTGGCCTAATAGTTTTTGAGAAGAAGAAATTAAAGATTTTCTCTATATATTCCTATGTAAAAATTCATCCCCCCATGGTGGCCCCATCCTAACCCCCGGGGACCATTATTTAAACAAACTTGAATCTACACTATCTGAGGATGCTTCCGCTCAAATTGAGCTTTTCTGGCCCAATAGTTTTTGAGAAGAAGATTTTTAAAGATTTTCTCTATATATTCCTATGTAAAAATTCATCCCCAATTGTGGCCCCACCCTACCCCCGGGGACAATGATTTAATCAAACTTGAATCTACACTATCTGAGGATGCTTCCACTCCAATTTGAGCTTTCTCTGGTCTAATAGTTTTTGAGAAGAAGATTTTTAAAGATTTTCTCTATATATTCCTATGTAAAAATTCATCCCCCCCAATTGTGGCCCCACCCTACCCCCGGGGACCATGATTTAAACAAACTTGAATCTACACTATCTGAGGATGCCTGTGCTCAAATTGGAGCATTTCTGGCCTAATAGTTTTTGAGAAGAAGATTTGTAAAGATTTTCTCTTAATATTCCTTTGTAAAAATTCATCCCCATTTGTGGCCCCACCCTACCCCCGGGGA
>WFKH01011925.1:34095978-34115596 GCA_016163765.1 Magallana hongkongensis | reverse complement strand
TTTCAATGATTTTATTTCACCCGTGAATTTGTTACTAAATTATTCACTGTTTGTATATTCATGTTCTTACGATAGTTAAGAAGCTTACCACTAGCCAATTGTTATAAATATATGTAATATAATAATTATCAACAAGTAGTATATTGCTGTAGAGAAAGATAAAATCGTTTTAATTGTTTCCTATTTGTTTTTCATTTACACTGAACTGAAATGATCAAGTTTATTTCTAATTATATAATAACATTCTAGTATTTTCTTAACAAGTGTCGAACGTTTTTATTAATAAACACAAGAAACGTAAGATAATTATAATCGTTGATTTGAACATATTTTATTGCATAAACATATACAAATGGTTCGAACACAAGTTCTAACAACTTACGAGGTTCTTACCAAGTATAAAAATTTACAACTGTGTAGTAGTTTAGAATGGAAAGTACATAGAAATGGATAATATTATAATGATTTAATTATTGAACAAACGTACATGTATTTATAAACAGTTCTGTTTGAATTTGGTCTAGGCAGTGAGACTAAAATTACGAGAATCTACCACAATCTCTGATAAATTTTTGAACAGCTAAAAAAATATGTTGGTTTAAATTGACAGTCAGAGATTCATCTCCCCACAAAAGTAAATGACAATTAATAATGTTAATTTGATTTAAATTTAAAAGGTTTGAAAACAGTTCATTTCGTGCATTGGTATATTTCTTACATCCAAAAAACAAATGATAAGAATCTTCTGGTAATCCACATTGGCAATTAGGGCTTTCAATAATATTTCTTCTGAAAAGGTCGAAGTTTAAGATACAGTTATGTCTAAGTTTTGTGTGTATAATGTTAAGTCGTCTCTTGCCGAAGCAAAAATAGGACGGGGTTTAATTTGGTTTAATTGAATACTGCTTTTGAAACTTGTAAACGAGGAATTATTTCTGGTGATTAAACTTAAACTGTTCCATTTATTGATCGTGTCTGGAACAAACGATTTCTTGAATATTTCTAGCCTACATTTCGGAATAGTGTAGTCTTCTCGATTGCGTGTATTGTAATTCGATTCTAAGGACCTGGTAGAAGGAAACATATTTTTTAGATAGTAAGGTACCAACTTATTATGAATTTTATACATTGTGCTTAATTTTGCTAATTTTCGTCTCTCTGAGAGAGGCGTCCAACCTGTTTCTAAATAAAGAGACACTCTTGAAGATAATATGGGTAAGCCAGTGATGATTCTTGCTGCATAGAGTTGAACTTTTTCTAATTTTTCGACATCTTGAAACGAACAATCATCCCAGACAACAGAGCAGTATTCAATTAAAAGTCGAATAAAAGTCATGTACATTTTTGATAAAGTATTTCTACCTATGCTAAATTTGAGCTTCTTCAACAGGCCTAATCTTTGGTATGCATTTTTAACAATATTATCGATATACTCAGACCAACAAAGGTTCTGACAAAAAAGTAATCCCAGGTGTTTGTGTGATGAAACATATTCTAATCGACTATTTTGGAATTGGAGTTTGGGAATGTAAAAACTTGTTTTAAGTGTAAAAAATATTGCTTTTGTTTTGGATGGATTAAATTTTAATAGCCAATTGGATGACCAGTTTTCTAGGACTTTTAGATCATGATTCAAGACATATTCAATATTGGCAGCATTGTATGAAGAAGATTGTAAAGAATTATCATCAGCAAACAGTCTACACAGTGAAAGCATATTTTCTGACACATCGTTAACATAAATCAAAAATAGAAGAGGGCCAAGAACTGAGCCCTGTGGTACACCAGCATTGACTCCTCTACAGGAGGATAATATATCCTTATACATACCTTTTTGTTTACGATTACATAAATAGCTTTCGAACCAATTAAAGATATTGCCACATATACCATATGTTTGTAATTTAAAAAGTAGACCTCTATGCCACACTCTGTCAAAAGCTTTTGACAAATCACAAAATACCATACAGCAAAATTTCCCTTCATCTATAGCTTTAACAATACTGTGATATGTTTCTAGCAACTGATATAAAGTTGAATGGCCAGGCAAAAAACCAGCTTGATATTTATAAAATAAATTGTTTTTAATAAAATAATTGTAGACATGTTTGAAAATAATTCTTTCCATAATTTTGCTAACACAGCTCAAGAGTGATACAGGTCTGTAGTTTGTTGCTACAGAAGGATCGTCCTTTTTAAACAGTGGTAATACATGAGCAATTTTCCAATTATTTGGATACACATTTTCAGTCAAAGATTAGTTAAATAACAGACATAGTGGTTTGGCGACAGATTGTAAAGTAGATTTTAACATTTTGTGACTTATTGTATCGGGACCTATGGCTTTGTTAACGGGGAGTATTTTAATTATATCAATAACTTCTTGCTCCTCAATAGTTACATTGTTTAATTTGTCATTACATATGTGATACAATTGTGGTAGTTGATTTAAAGTGTCATCAACGTTTGAAACAGATGAAAAATATTTGTTTAATACATCAACTTTTTCTGTATCGGTAAAAGCAATATTAAATTCACCCGTATCAGACGTATATTGTATCGGTGGAATGTCTTTCGTCGGTTTTGCATAAAACGCGTCTTTAATTAACTTCCAATATAATTTGTTATTATTATTCGAGCTCGCGTCCGACAACTGTAGGTCAATACTATCATAATAATTACAAAGTGCATGTTTTTTCATGTTGTTGGCTTTGTTTCTAAGTCTACGATAATTTATCCAAACAGATTCATTTTTTGTTTTTAATGCTTTGTTTCGAAGCCGGTTGCGTATTCTAATGGTTTTTCTAAGTGTTGAGTCAAACCATGGTTTGTCCTTGGGTCGGATAGTGACCGATTTTTCTGGTATACATTCGCGTACATTTATAATCGTTCACTTAAAGACGAATGTTTGAATCCAAAAAGGGATTGCAAATACACTTTGGAAAAGTAAATTTCTCTCTGTTTTTCTTTCTTTTCTGATTGCATATTTGCGTAAATAAATACATTAAAAGGAACACAATCCTAGTAATGAATGAAGATTTTTAAAGAACGAACACTGCTAAGCAAACGTTAACGCTTTCATTCTCATTGTGCTTTTTACACACAGTTTTGAAATAAATTTAAATGAGAAATAAAAAAACACATGGAAAAATTGTGCATACTTTTATGAGTATTAATAGGGGCTGTTCGGGATTTGAAGTCTTCTCAGAAGATATTTGTGCTATTTTTGTCATTATTAAAATAATTGTGAAATTAAATAATTACGCCTTTATAAGGCATCACAAGATGCACCTCTCGTATTTTTGTTACCAGTTTGAAAGTGAATGAGAAATAGAAGCTTCATGGCTTATTTTTCAATCTTTTTTGTATACAATGTTGATTGTGAATGGATATTGATAACATCAATGAATATTGTTTACACTAAAAACTATTTATTTTGTTTCTTACTTACTTTCTTTCTTCATAAATTTACAATCCCAACAATTTAGTCACAGTTTTTAAAAGGCTCCTAGGACGTTAACTTTTTCAATAAATGAAACTATTAATTATTTTTTTTAACAAATTTAAAGAGGATTGCCTCCATGAAATTCGTAACTGATTAATATACCTACTGAATAATGTCAATGACGTCGTCAAACATATTTAGGAACAAATCAATGAGTCAAAATAAAATAAAATTGAATACATGACAAGTAATGAAATATAGTTTAGCGTATGTGAATAGATAAAAAATGGGTTTTATGAAACAAAAATCTAGACATTGTTAATAGTTTAACATATCTAGATATAGTTTTCAATTTTAATAAACACATTTCGAAAGCTGAAAAACATGTATCTAAAACATAAAATGTCTGTTTGATTGTGATATACATGTAGGTCCAATTGTTAAATATGACTCATACAAAAGTTTAAATGTTGAAATATTACACCTAGGTTGTAATAAACATATTTTGGGTGTTAAACAATCTGCATGTACAGAAGTTGTGTATGCAGAGTCGGGAAGGTTCCCATTGTTTTACCATGGAATGTTTGCATTAATTAAATGCTGTCGTAAATTACTAGATTCCAACTGGTCGATTCAAAGAACCACCAGAAATCAGGAGAAAATGATATTGTAATATTAGTTGCGTGGAGGATGAATTTCATTTTATATTGGTGTGCCATTTGTGTGATTGTTTTTGTAAAAATATATTACAGTGCAAATCTAATTTTCGAGGAGACCTTCATTGTTCAAACTTATGCAACTTTAAAGCTCAGAAAATGTAAAAATTATGAATAATCTCGGAAAGTATAAATCATATAAATGATAGTTTAAGATTACTAAATGTTTGGTTAACTTAGTTTAAGTATATTGTCTATTCTCCTGTTTCATTTGAATATAGTAACAGCATGAAAGATGTATTGTATAAACATAAATGCTGTTGGCCGTAAAGCCTAAAGTGAATAAAGAATGAGTAACCTAATGAGTAATTAATGAGTATGGCATGGTTGTCACATCTAATGTCCAAACTGTTTGCGTAGTTTTTACTCGTACACATATTTTTATCCAAATCAGATGTCCATAGATCTATTTTTAGTACCTTTAAACTCTCCAAACTGGTTAGGCATTTAAATACCCGTGCTAGTGTAGTTAGTTTGGGCGTAGCAAGCACATGATAAAAACACGCTGTCCTCTACTAGAGTTTGTTCAACTTAAAGTATTTACATCTTTGCATATTGTAACCAGGTTCTTCTCACTTCTGAGATAAAAGAGTTTTATTTAAGTCTGTTTATTGTTAAAGCAGAACACCGCTCGTAAATAGGCACCGGTACCTGGTATATAAACCCCTCAATTTCGTTACACTCGACTGTATACCTGAAACTCGTGGCCGACGTGTAGTATTCCTTTTGTGGTCTTTGTATTTTATGCATTTATTTCTTATTATGTATGCATATTCTGTTTGTAAATAATGTATTTACCAATATATATGATGTTAGCATTCTTCTGGTGTGAAAAAAAGTACGTAAAGTTTGATAATTTCATCGCGACCGAGTAACACGGCGAGTCATGATGTAGATCCACACAGTTGAGACCTCTACAGAAAAATACTTTGTTAAGAGATCTGTGCCTTATATAGGGGTTATAGGGGTAGCAGTGGTAAAAGAGAAATGTGGCGGACAGTGCCTATTTACGAGCGCTGTTCAGCTTTAAGCTTCAGTTGCATTGACAGCTAAGTTCCTTTTTGTTGACTTGTTCCATAGTGTTGTCTTGAACTTAACATACTGTTTAAGTACATAAAAACTGGTAATGTTAATAAAGTATACAAATTACCTGTAAAGTAATAGTGCTGCGTAAACATATGCATTGTAACAAGAGGCCCAGGGGCCACATTGCTCACCTGAAGAACAATAGCCTTAACTCTGATCAAATTAGCATTACAGTATCAAAATCAAAATATCTTGACAACTAAGTACAGTAGATATTGCTAAAAAAATTTAAAATATCTGCCGATTTTTATCCACATATTTTTATGGTAAATACCAAGCCCCTTTTGTTGTTGTACCTGTAAGATTTTTCTCTATTCCTATAACCCCCCCCCCCTCTTTGTGGCTCCACTTTTCTTCAGGGAATCATGGTTTCATCAAACTTTAATCTGCACAACACGTCCGAGAATATTCTTAAAGATTTTCTCTATATATTCCTATGTAAAAATTCATCTCCCCATTGTGGCCCCGCCTTACCTCCGGGGACCATGATTTAAACAAACTTAAGTCTACACTATCTGAGGATGCCTCCACACAAGTTTGAGCTTTTCTGGCCAAATAGTTTTTAAGAAGAAGATTTTTAAAGATTTTCTCTATATATTACTTTGTAAAAATCATCCCTATTGTGGCCCCACCCTACCCCTGGGGACCATGTTTTAAACAAACTTGAATCTCCACTATCTGTGGATGGTTCCACTCCAATTTGAGCTTTTTTGGACTAATAGTTTTTGAGAAGAAGATTTTTAAAGATTTTCTCTATATATTCCTATGTAAGAATTCATCCCCCATTGCGGCCCCACCCTACCCCTGGGGACCATGATTTAACCAAAATTGAATCTACACTATCTGAGGATGCTTCCACTCCAATTTGAGCTTTTCTGGCCTAACAGTTTTAAAGAAGAAGATTTTTAAAAATTTTCTCTATATATTCCTTTGTAAAAATTCATCCCCATTGTGGCCCCACCCTATCCCTGTGGACCATGATTTAAACAAACTTGAATCTACACTATCTGAGGATGCTTCCACTCCAATTTGAGCTTTTCTGGCCTAATAGTTTTTGAGAAGAAGATTTTAAAAGATTTTCTCTATCCGTAAATCTGGAAATTTTTACGTCGATTAATTTTTGCGAATCCGAGTCATAAAGCTATAGATTAATTTTTACGTTTTAATTTTTTTTGGAATTGTGATCGGCGCTAAAAATAAAAAGCATTCAAATATTAAATGTCACACATATTGACATGCACAATGTTAGTTAACCTTCGGATATCGTATATTACCGCCACCTCTAATTTTCTCGAGAATCGTATTTGTTTACCAACTTCATATAGTATCATGTGAGAGTTGATGTCTGCAATTTACATCTTGTTTAAATTCCGATATATACAATAACAGCAGCAAATGCAGCAAAACTACATAAAGGGATTTACATAAATACGGATTTATGGCGAGATAATTAACCCAATTAGCAGTTCACACCTTCATATGCGACGGTTTGTGTATACTACACAAGTATCGGAGGGTCACGTGTCAAACACAGGTGATGTTTTCCTGTGTTGAGAGAGCGAGAATAAGAGGAAAATGGCGGCATTCATCGAGAAATTCAAAATACTGTGCAAATTTTCAAATTCCGTGAATTTTGGTGTCCCGCCGGTACACTGTGAATGGGGTAAAAAAAAAACCCGCTACGTTCTGCGTAATGCAGGTACATATCACACGTATGAATAAATCATGCATGCATGCAGTGTCATCAGTATACATGTACACATAAGATAGACATGAGGCTGCCAGTCAATCGAAGACACCGATTTTGAGTAAAGCCCTTCTCCACACGCTGGTCATAGCTAGGGGGTAATTACATGGCAATATAAACAGGTTTTTTTTTTAAATGTCTACTACTTACGGACACCTGTTCCTACAGTAAGGAGTAGAGACCAGCATTCGGCAAAATTTTTATCTATTTTTTTTTTTTTTATTGTTGATTAATTTTTAGGAAAAAATTTTTTGCGAATGCAGAGCACGCGCAAATCTGCTAAACATTTATCTACGGTAAAAATTTCCAGATTTACGGTATATTCCTATGTAAAAATTCATCCCCATTGTGGCCCCACCCTACCCCCGGGACCATGATTTAAACAAACTTGAATCTACACTATCTGAGGATACCTCTGCTCAAATTGGAGCATTTCTGGCCAAATAGTTTTTGAGAAGAAGATTTTTAAAGATTTTTCTCTATATATTCCTATGTAAAAATTCATCCCTCATTGTGGCCCCATACTACCCCAGGGGACCATGATTTAAACAAACTTGTATCTACACTATCTGAGGATGCTTCCGCTCCAATTTGAGCTTTCCTGGCCTACTAGTTTTTAAGAAGAAGATTTTTAAAGATTTTCTCTATATATTCTTTTGTAAAAATTCATCCCCGGGGACCATGATTTGAACAAACTTGAATCTACACTACCTAAGGATGCTTCCATACAAGTTTCATCTTTTCTGGCCTAATAGTTTTTGAGAAGAAGAATTTTGAAAAATACCCACAAATTTTCAATAATTATAAATTATCTCCCCTTTAAAGAGGGTGTGGCCCTTCATTTGAACAAACTTGAATCCCGTTCACCCAGTGATGATTTGTGCCAAAATTGTTTGAAATCTGCCCAGTGGTTCTGGAGAAGAAGATGAAAATGTGAAAAGTTTACAACGCTAACAACAACGCCAACGCCAACAACGACAGACAACGGACAAATTTTGATCAGAAAAGCTCACTTGAGCTTTCAGCTCTGGTGAGCTAAATAGTGTGCACAGTAATTACGTGAATTCAGTGTTTAGAGGACATGATATTTGCCTAATATGTATAATATGTGTAAAAGTGTAAGCATACTTGTAAAAGTAAAACTATATAATTAAAACCATGAGTAAAAGTATGCATGTATGAAATAAGTAAGTACATGTAAAGTAGTTGTGTTAAGTAATGTATATGTATGTTGAAAAAACATGCATAGTGTAATTCCAATGTATGGTATACACAGTGATGATATATTCTATTTAATAGATCCAAGTATTGCGGTAAAAAAGTATTGCAGCTGTACTCCAGTATTATAATTTTTCAGTATTCCAGGAACCCAGTATTTCAAGGAAAATGGAACCACCCTAATTTCAACTGTTTAATTAACTATTTAAGAGTACACCAACTTTGGCTTGTCATACCTGGACGGATGGTTTGGGAGCCCACCGAGGCCGCCATTACAGACGAGCGCCAATTAGTGACCCAAAACTTTTAATATTTTCTTTGTAAAACTTGTATACAAGATAAACAAATGTAATGTATTAAAATGTTCAAATAGTTATTCTATCTGACAACCAGCATGGCCAATCTCTGACAATGATGCTGAACGCACCCAAATACTAATTTGAAAAACAAAACAAAACAATGAATATTTTGGGCGGATTGCACAAAGTGCTGCGCACATATATTGCGTTGAACATTTTACTACTTGGATCATATGTGAAGGTATTATTGCTGCTGCTTCGTGGCTGTGCATATGTCAAGGATGTCTACTTTGGACTGCCGTCTTATCCCATACGGTTTTCTTCTTTATATGATATTAGTCAGAATCGAAAGTTGAATCCAAATTGTAAACGATTTTCAAAATCGTCATTTTAGTCCAATTCAAATATATCCTTAATGTCAAAGGTATGATACTCCCGATAAAAAACAATCCTCATTATACTATTGCTAGTTATTGTGTTTAAGCGATTATCCTAATAAGAGACTGGGAAGGATAACTCGTTTTTCAAAATGACCGACTTGGGTGGCAAATTTCTGCATCTACGAGCAATATAAATTGTCAAATTGCAGACATATCTTTATCTACATGGAACATAAATTATGTTAAAATGGAAAGTAAATATGTCTAATCAGACTAATATGTCAAAGTAGACCCGCGAATTAATAAACGTTACAGGAAACATTTAAATCACACTGCTACAGAAAAAAAAAAACCTGTTGAAGCAAGCATATTTCCTAAGGAAGTAAACAAAACCGGAAATTGAACAGTGTGTATTACGAAACAGTAAAACTTACACATGATTTTGTTTTCTGTCTACCCTCAGTTTAAAGGGGCATGCTTTTGGCCAAGCAATAATTTTTCGTTTTTTAATGTTTACAATGCTTCAGTGAAGAATTTAAATAGGCAACGAAAATGTGAGGGTCGGTCGTCGAATTTCAAGCTACATACAGAGCTCATAATCATTTGTTGTGTGAAAAAAAGGCTCGGTGATTTTTTTGTTTACATTTTGAATATTTCATGTTTAGACCTAAAATGAATGTGACAAACACATCGAACTGTTAATTTATGTACCAACAGATAGATTAACCAGCTTTAAAAAAACTTTAACCGGTATTATTTTTTTGTGTGTGTTTACATTGGAAAGAACTGAACGTTTGTATCTTGCTTATAATTCTACGACCAACACTCAAATTGTACTTGATTATTAGAAATGCATAACTAAAGCACTGTAAGCCATAAAAATCAAAGAAATTAAATTTGGCCAAAATCGTGACCATGTCCCTTTAAAAAGTAATTCTTAGTAGGGCCCTTCGCTTGAATAGAACACAAACAGTGTATACACAAACATGTATTACCTTATCTACAAAGTAAATTATTTACAAATCAAATTTAAGAAATAACAAAAAATCTCAGCTTTCACAATCTAATTTTCAAACACGACTTTTTTGTGAATTTTTTAAACGCAGTGTTACCCTAAATTTATGTATTCAAAAGTATATTTTAGAACCTCTTTGCGCCGATAGTTATTGAAAGTTAAGCGTCACGCAAACACAGCGCAATGAAATAGATAGGGATCTACAACTACGTGTATATATTTAAAGTTTATGCAAGCATAATGTTAGCATTCGATAATAAAATTAAACACAGTGTAATCTGATAATACAAATTACTATGCGTAGAAAATAAGGTTGCTAGAAATATTGAATTACTGTAAATTCGGTATTCCGAAAAAAAAAACCAAATTGCATTATATGTGCATTAAATGATACAAAATTCTAAGTTTTTATACGCCAACCAAGCGCGCTAGGCACTAGGTGGACGAGGGGATTACGCTTTAGAGTCGTTGACGGTTTAGATACACCGCATTAAACTATTTCTTTTTTTTATTAGACGGCGCAAGCAGTGTACTCATAATATTCTAAAAACATCTGATTTGTTTTTGAAACATGATGTTTGCGTTCAACTCCCTTGAGTACCTTTTGTACCTAGTCAGTGATTGTAGAGCACGAAAACGAGGTAAAACATTATACAACAATAATGAAATAAAACTGAAAAGCTTTGATAAGTTGGGTATCCTGAAGGGACCGTTCCACTAATTTATCTTATGACTAATATTTGTTTTCACACGAATTACATAAGATCTCATCAAAGATTTTTTCCAACATAAGTGATAGATTATTTTATGATTGTAAGATCTGTTAAGATAATCTTAAGAGATCTTATAATAGTTATGTAAAACCCAGCTCTGGCTTTTGAGAATGTTGTTTTGGTTTTCCACTTTAAGCAAAAAGAATTAAATATAAATTGATATTGATGTTCATTTACAAGTGGTGTACAACGTTCCATTTATAACTTGTTTTGTTAGATACATATAAATATATTGGATACAAACACAGTACATGTAATTATTTAGCTTCAGATTCATCAAAGAGAACAACATAATATAAAAACAATAAAATATGGCGGTGAAATACACAAAAAGTACGTAAACGATAGTTGTCATTGTCAAAATTTTAAGTCTTTATTAATGCATAATTGAACGGAATGACGACATGTTTACATCCTAAATACGATACATGTAGTTTAAATGTAAATATATCTAAAGTTTCTCAAAGTGATTGCGGACCAACAACACAAACAGAATGGATGGGCGTTCAAGTAGCGTAGTGGACTATGCACTCGCTTATCACCGCTGCGACCTGAGTTCGATCCCCGTGATCGGGTGTGCGCCCGCCTGGACACGTGGGTTTTCCCCGGACACTCCAGATTCCTCCCAAATCAATGACTCCCTCGCGCTAACATCTGTGCAAACGAGACATATTAATATAAGTTGTAGAACTTGTTTCTCGATCGTTGAAAAATAATAAAGTTCAGTTTTAAAAGAATAAAAAGGAACATGATTAAACAATTTACATATTAGTATTCTTTATTTTATTTGATTAATTACTTATATAAATTATATGCCTCTAAAATGCATATAAAGGAAGTGTGAAAAGGGCAAGGAATGCATGTATTGATACAGAAACAGAATGCATGATTGGTACGAGTTCTCGAGGGTACAACCTCTCCAGGTCACGACTTATCCTGATACATGTATCATTCGAAACTGATAAGATCGTTATTTGGTTTTGTCAGAAAAAGAATGGATACAACCGAATGTTAGAGAAAAATTGTAAAAATATACTTATTAAATGTTAACATATACAGTTGATAATTGCAATAAAAATTCAAGGAAGCTGGCAGCAATAAATAAAATCATAAATTGAAATGTTAGGTGTTAAATTTAATTTCAAATTCGTGGAAAAAATGTTATCGACTTTAGATTCAGGTCGTAAATCTCGAAATAAATAAAGTTTACATATTTTAAAACAAAATATGCGGTCTTTAAACAATTCTTGAACACTTCGTATATGCACATTATATTGAAAGCCTCCTCAGGGATTATTTCAATCTTTACAAGCTAAAGGTTGGGTTTTTTTCATGTCATAAATGTCACAAAATCTCATTATATTTAGGGTGAAATGTCTTTCTATGTACATGCATTGTGGTTATGATATATACACTGTACATGACATCGATTAAGAAATAAATCACAAAGGAAAAAACTGTAAGTAATACCGTTTTGGTAATGTAATATTATTCGATAGTGAAAAATAGTTGTAAATACCTCTAAATATATTTACTTTCCTTAAAATGGTTTCCTGCTATTCTATTCTCAATAATATGAGTAATTTAACGCAGCTCATTATATACAAAACTGATTATTCAATTTTTTCTTATATCGGATAGCTACTGACCTTAACTTAAACACGTTTTTTTTTTTTAAAAACTAGCATTGTGGGCCAATGACTTCTAAATGAGTCTAATTTATATTCTTTTCGATTATGCTTTAGATATCAACAACCATAAGTGTGTCTTGCCACATATCAAGAAACATTGTGGAGGTTGTTGATGACTGTCCAGACAGTGAGGAGAAATGGAGGAAGGCTGCAGCGAGAAAAAACTGTACAGCTTATGCCAGTCAATGTGATAAACCCCAGCAACTTGTGTACCATTGTGTCATCAATTCCTATAAAAATGAAACACTAGAGTTGTGTGCTTATGGAAAATACATATTTTCAGGTAATAGAACTATATGATTTGCTTTATATGGTAAAAATACGATTACAAGTATCGTAGAGGTCTGTAAAACGTAATCATGCCCATTGTGGGTTTTTTAAAAGAATCATTGGGAAACTTTAACCAAACTTTGAAAAAATCTTTAAAGATTTGTATATATAAAGTGATGTCCATAAGTTTGTGTTTCTTGCAAATTTTCTTGTCAAAAACAACTCCATTAGAAACGCCACCAAAAAGAGGAAAAGGTTAAAGTCTTATGGTTTTGGTTGTTAATAATACAAAACCACGAATCTTAACCAATAGTGGGACCAAAGAATTGGCTACATCGCATTTGTGATATAAGTATGTAAGCACTATTATATATTATTGATTCTGAAATGTTCAAGGCGTAGTGTGGCCTCTCGAGGAATGCGATGTTAACCATTGGAACTCGTAAACTTTTCGGGAATACCTTGACGATAAGTAAAATTATATTGTTTCTATAGAGGTGGATATCATATCCTAAATACATGCAACGCATGATATGAATATATTGCTAAGTAGTAGTTATCCCCTCGCGCAACTTGTGCGAAGGGGATATAGAATCGCTGCTGTGCTTGTGTGTGTATGTATGTGTGTCCATTTCAGCCTTTTAAGCAAAATTCAAAGAAAAACCTCGCATGCATGTTTATCAAACTTTGTACACTTTATAAGAATGGTTAGTGAACAAACCCTATTAATTTTAAAGTAATTATGTTAAATAGTTATTAACATATCGTTTATATATATTACAACACTTAAAATAGAAATTATATGTACGACTTGGCAATAGACATTTCCTGTTCGCGAAAGTAAACATTTCAAATCAACAACTTGCTATTCTGTTGGATTTAGGCCTTGTAAAAGTAAGAAACAAACGGTTTTTTAGAAATGGGGAGTTGAAAGGATTTCCAAAGTGTAAAATTGAAGCAAACAGGAGATTAAGTTTATGCCAATTCAATCGGAACAAGCAGCTGTATGAAACGAATTTTGGGCTAAATTTCCCGAATTACTAAGAGCAGAACAGGTTTATAATTCAGAAGAGACTTTGACGAGTATCGTCAACAATATTAACCGGGAATTCATTCCATGTTAATCGCTGTAGATACGTTACTGTTTTTAAAAAATCTGGGTTGAAATTACGACACGTTAACTCGAATTTTTCCATAGGGCAGACTACAAACCGCTAGTACTTTAGCTGCGTTTCATATTCATTATGAAAATGCGTAATGTATGTCACTGAATAAAGAGAATATAACTATATAACTAAAGTTTAAAATCTGTGTGTTGTGTTTTGTTTTCGCTAGTTATGGGAGGAATTGTACAATCACGAAAATGTAACCCCCTCCCAGAGTTTGCATGTGGATAGGAATAACAACATATTTTAATTCAAAGAGGTTTTAAGAAGATAAATATTTGGTCTCTTCAATTACTTGTATATCCTAAATAATGCATTTCTCCCCTCAATATTTAATTTCGCGAGGGGATGCTCCGCTGTGCGGTGCCCTTGTTATAGATGTTTCAATTGTTTAGCTTGAAAATTATAGGAATATGCAAACTATTTGCAAATGAACCCTTGTATCATCTTTTAATAGTACCGCAGTTTCATTTCTGATTATTTATTTTTATCAACAAATATAAGAATGTACAATTTAATTTTGCAAATCTACAGTTTATTTTTCTTTCTTTTTTTCGTGTTTTATGACAATATATTAAACAGTGTATGAGATTAAACAAAAGTAACATGATCAAAATTCAAGACTTGACAAATTTTAACATATCAATTTTATCATATAAGATGGAATAAAATTCATAGCCACATGTATGTTTACATTCTTGCATACAGTTGTTTGTTCAATCAATGGTGCCCTGGCTTGCTCGGTTGAAATTCACATCTCAGTTTAGATCCTCACTCAACCCTAAAGAGAAAATAAAAAATTGATGTAATCAGCCTAGATTCTCTGTCAATGTCATTTGAAAGTCACTCCCAATTTCTGGCATGACATATTATGAGAAAGCCTCGTTTTCATTGAGAGCTGCCATTTTTTTAGCTGTAAAATTTCTTGAGGAAAATAAAGAACCCCAAACTGTACACGATATACAGGAGTTTATATATGTTCTAGACCAATTTATAAAGATGCATTTATCAATTAAGAAAAAAATATTATTTGTTCCGATGGTTTTTTTTTTCAAAATAAAAACAAAAATACAGACCCTGTCCTGTCGATTTAAGGTCTAAAATGTAGCTGAATGGTCTCATTGCCACCACCACAGTACTAAGCAACATCACTAGAGAAAACTGACCATTCGATAGTTTCTTTTGAAGCTATCACTTGCTTCCTGAATTTTTATAAAGAATCAATTTTAATGAAAACTTGCAACATGATAGACAAATAAAACAATAATACACATTTGAAGTACTTACAATTCAACTTGTAACCTTTCTGCCTTGAAATAATTTCCTCCTTTTTGCTTTCGTGTTTTGTGTATCCCGTGGTGAAAGTCCCATTTTTAAGTTCACTTAAAAAAGAAAATAGTTCACATTCAATGGTACATATTATACTGCAATACATGATATTCAATATATTAAATCATGTTTATAAATGATCAACATAAAGCAACCAAGCCCAAAGCCATGACAGGCAGTAAAATTTACATTAACAGCAAATCATTACGTTATGAGTCTTATTTGTTAATCAATGAATGGTAGATATACATCTGCAGTTATGAAGCCTACATGTATCACTACCAAATAGCTAAGTTTTTTTCTGTCAGATTTAGTTGCCCATCTGTACCAATAGTGTGATTGAATACGCATACTTTGTGTGCCACTGTCTTGCTAAAGCTTTCATTTTGCTTGTGTGCTTCCAAGATTAGCATGTCTTTTACTTTAATTTTGAAAAAGAGAAGAAAATTTCAAATATTTCTTTATTCATAAACTCTGATCTAGGTTCAAGGTTTATTTTATTTTGTCTGTTTTAAATATTATCATTTTTGCATAAATATTTTTAAATAAAATAAGTTAATGAAATTAAATAATATTACATGATTTTGAATACTGACAAATGATATCTTTGCACAGATTGTATTGCTGCAGGTTTAAATCCTTAACATTAATGTCATGTCATAGTTTTGAGAATAAACTCATTAGGCCTAACTCAATCTTAAAATAAGAAAATGAAAAAATACACACAAATGCAAAAATAAAAATAATAAATTGATCACATTTTTAAAATGATATAAATATTTTCAAAACCTATTTTTATACTCAAGAAGTTTTGATGTTCTGATGAAAGTTTTACGATCATATGATATTTTTCTTTTCTTTTAAAGAGCTGCGTTTTTGAAAGCAAGAACAAGAAAATGAAACCAATTTATTGTTCAATATAAAAGATATCCTCATTAGAAAAATGAGATTTCAGTATTTCTTTTTTGTAATTTTTTATAATGCAGTACATGTATTTATTCAATACATTTATTAAACTATTCTATATTGACTATATCCGATTGGGCCGCCATAGATTTTTCACTGCGATCTTGACCATAATATACCGTATATACATACATGCAACATATTAAAAACGTGGGAATTCGATCTACTTAGTTTAACAATGTGTATGTAATCATGTTCATATAATGGGTAAAATTTCCTGTTTTTTTTTTTTTTTTTTTTTTTTTTTTACAAATTTGCAAAGTCTTAAGGCACTGAGAACTTACATATCAAAGTGGAAACTATCTCCATTTCCTCTTCTCTACTGGAATTTCCTTCGATTTATTCGCCCGTTAGTTGCAGAGTTTCTAAAAAAGTTATCTCAGCTTTTTTTTTATTGTTTTTCCTTCTTTTTAAATCATTGTCAGCTGGCATTTTCAGAGGACTCTTATTCGTTCCTGTCGCTTTGAAACGAAGTAGACTGGTCCTCTCTCTCTATCGTACGTATATTGCGCATATTAGACATGCCAGTCTATATTTGTTGTTGTTCTCGCCGACTACGGTGTGTCGTAAATGACATAACTTTATCTATTCCTTCGTCATTTACACATTAAATAGGGCATTATTTTGTGAATGCAAATAAATGAATAATTTTTTAAAAAGTTTTATTGTAAATTGTAACAATTTGAATTTTACGACATGTTCATGTATGGAGACCCATTTGGGATAAAGCATTATGACAAGAATCCTGAGTTTACCTTATGCACTATTTTTGCAACCATTTCTGAGATCGAAGATTAGCAGCAGCAACCATTTTCTCCAATATACCACAATGTCATCTGTAAATCATCAAATCAGAAACACAATTAACATTGCACTGATAACAATGATATATTTTATAGCGTAAAACTGTTTAACATAATTTATGTATTAGTTCATATAAGTTAAAACGATATGTATTGGATCTTTTGTTTATATTGAAGAGCCTAATGCAGCTATTTCAAGGATCAGTGTTTTACACAAAATAATTAACGCCAAATATTATAAATCGCAGAAAAAATATGACACAAAATTATTTCACAAATAAGTGAAGTGTATTAAAGTGTATCAACGAAATATATTTATCGTTTGCATGGCATTCCAATCAGCAACCACACATGCAAACAGTCATATAATTGCTTACAAAACCTTTTGGAATTCATGGAGTAGTTGTCTTAATAACCTTTTACAGAGGAAATAATCTGCTGAAATTCTGTTCTGCTAGTAGAATTTTTTTTTTAGTTTATCGTGAATGTTGCGTGATAACATCTGCTTTCATTATTCAAAACAACGTTTTTCGAATGCGAAGGTTAGAACTATCCTGTAAAATTCCCGAAAACCTGTACTTTAATTTATTTCTTTAAAAAGGCAGGTTATTTCTACCATAGATTTTTTAAAATTAATGAAGTTTCTGACAAAGATCTTTCATCAGGGATGGGGTAATCATAATCAGTAATCGTAATCAGCTGTAATCGATTACAGGCTGCTGAGTAATCATGAGTAATCAGTAATCATTCATTTTTCTGATTACAAATTATCGTAATTTAATCGATTACTCTGAAAAAAGGCCAGTAATCATTATTGATATTTGGTTACTTTCTTTGTAAAATAAAAATGCTTTAATTCATATTTCATTAGCAATATTAGGTAAATAGGACTCAATTTTAGATAAGGTTTCAGTAAGGATTGAGTGCAAGTATGTGTTTTAGCAAATGAGATATTAAATGTGTGTTTTAAGTCAGCTAAGATAGGTCTGTTCCCATTTTTAATTTAAACATTGTGAATAACAATTCATAAGTGCAAGAAGCTAACGCTAAGTGTTTTTCTTTAGCTATAAATATAACAACAAAACTGTAATATCAGAATGAATTTAAAAACGTTTAGAGAATTAAGATTTTTAAAAATCATTAATCTAAATACAGTGCACTATTAGAATACATGTACATTATAATTCACTTAACTCTTCTTTGAAATGCATTTGAAAAATACAGGTAAATCTCAAGTAAAAAGCAGACTTAAAAAAATGTTATCAAAACACAATTCACATCTATTGTTTTGTACTTAATTATCAAATGTATGCAAAACGAGAACACACCCTAGGATAGTACCGTTATAACAACAATGATATATACCACAGTGCTACTAGTCAACCATTGTGTTAATTGTAGTAAAAGCCTGTGCCAATTTGTAGTCCAAGTTCAACATATATATATATATACAGTCAATTATGTGTTTTCGGTTTAATCTATATAATTATGCTCTATATAATTGAAACCGTGTCTTATTTGATGGATAAATTAATGTCCTTTGTTTTTTTAAAGACAGAGATATTAAACCAACCCAAAATGATGTTTAATGATGATAAGGTGTACTAAAAAAGCTCGTAAAAATTGATAACTTTATATCAGAATCAATACTTCTGTCCAAAATGCATTTTTTCCAAAACATTAAGTATCTAAACTAAGATAAAAAAAACCCCACCAACTACTGGTAATCTAATCGAAAGTAATCATAAGTAATCGTGATTACAAGAAGGAAAAGTAATCTAATGTAATCCATTACTTCTAAAATTGGATGTAATCAACTTGTAATCGATTACTTTTAAAACCCAAAATAATTGTAATTTAATCGATTACTTTTGAAAGTAATCGACCCCATCCCCGTTTTTCATACACATTGAATTTTTTCCCCTCTACTATCTTAGACTCGACCGAGACGATCACTTCTTCTTGTAAATGGCTACTGTCGGTCCTCGCTTTTTACAGCACCAAGACAAATAATTCCGACGATTTACATCTTTGATAACTATATTTTCTTTAATCCGATCACCTGAACCCACATTTATGTAAATGAATGCAAAGTTCATTCTTTTTCTATTTTTATTAATCCAAAACTTCTAAATCATTTTTTCAGTTAACTTTCACAAACCGCTTTTAGGTCTGTAGTCCATTGATGTAGCATTATCATTCCTTTGCAGGAGACGTTTACTATCGAGCCGTATTGTTCAAAAATGCTTTTTAAGCTCCTAGCAGTATATCTTTGTATACGTATTTGACATATAGTAGGTGGCCTTACCTGTTTAAAATAATTTCTGAGCGAATTCTTTTACCTTACGAGTTTAATCAAATTCTTGTCGTTTGCAACCCATTTTACTTTTGATTCCGAGCGCGATTGATATAAACACGCAGTGGTTTTGTCCGAATATTTAGTGTATCTTACTGTAGTCGTGCATTATATAGCTTTGACTGATAAGGATTTCGCTTGCTTATATTCTTTCTGCTTTATTCATTATCTAATTTAAACTTTGTCATTCTCAAATTAATAATTCTGCTTGGGATGAAGGTTTCATTCTTTTGCGTTGATGATACCCTCACGAATTTAAAGTACAATCCTGTAAAGAAGAAATGTTTGTGTCTATAAATACTAATTTAAAAGATTGAACAATATTATGAAAAAAAACTAATTTAGATTGGTTTTCTTT
>WFKH01011925.1:34085978-34093478 GCA_016163765.1 Magallana hongkongensis | reverse complement strand
TTACATAGGAATATACCGTAAATCTGGAAATTTTTATGTCGATTAATTTTTGCGAATCCGAGTCATAAGGCTATAGATTAATTTTTACGTTTTAAATTTTTGCGAATTGGCATCGGCGCTAAAAATAAAAATCACTTAAATATAAAATGTCACACATATTGACATGCACAATGTTAGCTAACCTTGGATATCGTATATTACCGTATAAATAAATCACGCATGCATGCAGTGTCATAAGTATATACATGTACATAATTATACATGAGGCAGCCAGTCAATATAAGATACCGATTGCTAGTGAAGCCCTTCTCCACACGCGGGTTATAAGGGGTTAAATTACCTTGTTCAGGTTTTTTTAAATGACTGTATTGCATTGTTTATTTGCTATATTTCATATAGTAAGGAGTAGACACCAGCCTACGGCAAACTTTTTATTTACTTTTTTTTTCATTGTTGATTAATTTTTAGGAAAAAAAATTTTGCGAATGCAGAGCACGCGCAAATTTGCTAAAAATTTATCTACGGTAAAAATTTCCAGATTTACGGTATAGAGAAAATCTTTAGAAACCTTCTTCTCAAAAACTATTAGGCCAGAAATGCTCCAATTTGAGCAGAGGCATCCTCAGATAGTGTAGATTCAAGTTTGTTTAAATCATGGACCCGGGTGTAGGGTGGGGCCACAATGGGGGATGCATTTTTACAAGGGAATATATAGAGAAAATCTTTAAAAATCTTCTCCTTAAAAACTATTAGGCCAGAAAAGCTCAAATTGGAGTGGAAGCATCCTCAGATAGTGTAGATTCAAGTTTGTTTAAATCATGGTCCCCGGGGGTAGGGTGGGGCCACAATGGAGGATGAACTTTTACATAGGAATATATAGAGAAAATCTTAAAAACCTTCTTCTCAAAAACTATTAGGCCGGAAAAGCTCCAATTTGGGCGGAAGCATCCTCAGATAGTGTAGATTTAAGTTTGTTTAAATAATGGTCCCCAGGGGTTAGGGTGGGGCCACCATGGGGGGATGAATTTTTACATAGGAATATATAGAGAAAATCTTTAAAAATCTTCTCTTTAAAAACTATTAGGCCAGAAAAGCTCAAACTTTTGTGGAGGCATCCTCAGATAGTGTAGATTCAAGTTTGTTTACATCATGGTCCCCGGGGGTAGGGCGGGGCCACAATGGGGGGATGAATTTTTAAATAGGAATATATAGAGAAAATCTTTAAAAATATTCTGGGAAAGTTTTCAGTCCAAAAAGTAGTAACTTGTGTGAAAGCACGGGTTGTGCAGATTAAAGTTTGATCAAACCATGATTCCTTAGAGAAAAGTGGGGCCACAAAGTGGGGGGGGGGGGGGGGGTTATATAGGTATAGAGAAAAATCTTCTTACAGGTACAACAACAAAAGGGGCTATGTATTTACCATAAAAATATGTGGATAAAAATCGGCAGATGTTTTAAATTTTTTGAGCAAGATATACTGTACTTAGTTGTCAAGATACCGGTATTTTGATTTTGATACTGTAATGCTAATTTGATCAGAGTTAAGGCTATTGTTGCTCAGGTGAGCAATGTGGCCCCTGGGCCTCTTACATTTTTGACTCCTTCTTTAGAACAACTGGATCAAATTTAACCAAACTTGGTACAAAGTATCTTTATAGAAAGGGAATTCTTAATTGGTAAAATAAAGGGAAAAAACCTTTTTCAAAGGGAGATTATTGCGAAACTGTGAAAAAAGGATGTGTGTAGGAAAAAATCTTTTAATGAACCATAAATGCCAATATTCTTATTAATATATATATATATATATATATATATATATATATATATATATATATATATATATATATATATATATATATATTGAAGATTCTAAATTGTTAAAAGCATGACCCCGGACTTATCCTTGGGCCCCTAGAGGGGTTCAAAGTTTAACATTAAAATATATCGGAAAAATGTTAAAAAATCTTCATCTCAAGAACTACAATGCTACAATTTGTCAGATTGCTATGCAAGCATCCTAAGATAGTGAAGACCCTAAATTGTTAAAATCGTGACGCGGGGGTGTTAAGGAAGCATATGGACAATTTAGCGTATTATTTAGACTGTTATATTCAAAATCGTGAGATTAAATAACTGTTTTGAACCAGATCAAATTTAGTATTATCCTTTGAAATACTTGTCAATGCATTAAAATCGGGTAGTACATCACTGCCACAACGGTGCATTATCAGGTGACAGCTATTAATAGCGTACATATTTCCTTAACTTAAAATGAGATAGAACAACACTACCCTGCGGTTTCCACAAAACAATAAACATGTCAAGTGAAGGCGAAACATCTCAGTTTTATCAAAACCGTTGCTTGAATCCTTTTTTCTCCTTAATTAAATAGTTATTTATCCGGTTCTGAAAAAAACCTTCCAAACTTTTATTCAGTTTGCACGGAAAACGGTATGTTGCATCAAAACAACACATAACACAGGATTCTAGCAGCACTTTTCAATTTAAGCATTGATCAAAGTATCGATATATGTAAAATTTGAAGTTCAATATATATGGGGTAGTGTTGTTCTAGTCGGATTTTTATATCATAAACAACGACAGAGGAAAGCCTGGCTGAGAAATAAAAACAAATTTACATACCTTTTAGCAAATATTTAATAAAACTAACATCTCTCCATGCATTCTTTTGTTCCTTTCTCAATTAATAACACCAAAATACTTTATTAGAGGTCTTAGATTACTTATATTTTGATTATGTTTATAATGCTTTCCGATCAAATTTACACGACATTCAACTTTTAGTCATGACGTCATCAATGTGTAAATCTACGTAATACAATCTTATTTCACAGGTGCTTTAAAACAGGATCGAACCCCCCCCCCCCCCCTTTCACCCTCACCCCCAAGTATATAGACCCCGGGACTTTATTATTTTTTTTTATTACATTATCCTTTTATGACATATTTCTAATCTAATTTATACATTCATTGCACAAAATTACCTAAAACAAACATTATTTTAAAAAATCAGACCCTCTTTTCTTTTAAAAAAAGAGTCAAGTCCCGGGGGTCTTTTACTTGGGGATGGGGGGGGGGGGTCGGTCCTGTCCTCAAGCACCTGTGTCTTAGTTGTGATAAAAATTGTCTCCAGTATATTTTATTTGTTTTTGGTCCATGTTTCGTTTCTTCAATATTTGAATATGTACATACATATAATAACTAAGATTTGTGATTTCACGAAATTACATGTAACTCAGATTCCATATGCTTCCTTACTACCCCCGCGGACCCCCATACTAATACTGGAACCCCAAGAGGGGTGCAAAGTTTAACATAGAAATCTATAAGGAAAATATTTGAAAATCCTCTTTTCAAGAACAACAATGCTACAATTTGTGAGAATACTATGCAAGCATTCTAAGTGTAGAATCTAAATTGTTAAAATCCTGACCCCAGATTAATACTGCGGCCCAACAGGGTTCAACGTTTAACATATATTTAAAGGATTTTTTTAACGAAATAGAATGATAAAAGGAACTTTTGATCAGGTGAGCAATGTGTTCCAGAGGCCTCTTGTTTCCATCATTTTAAACCTTGGAAAAATATTGTCGAAGATAACAAAATCTTTAACCTTTTTTAAAAACGATGTAATTCTTGTGATTTAAATGCAAGGTCAATTAATTTGATTATTGGCTGTGATTTTTATAACATACTAAACTATATTTACAATTTCTTCAATGGAATCTATTCGCTTATTACAGACCCCGGCTGTTACAAGTTGACAAAAAAAATGGCGACACAACCTATATCCAATCCGAAGCAAGGTACATTACATTCTTACATCTTGTTTAAACATTAAATATAAAGATGACATAATAGAAACGAATAGAGCGAACTTATGGGGAATATGTGACCATCTTGTCATCATAGAATAAAAATGTCAACATTTCATAAACTGGCATGTTTCTGCCTAGAACTGGCCACACATGTAACTTGTCGAAAGAAAAAAAGCAATCAATATGAGGTTCTACATGTCTGTTAGTTTGAATACAAATTAAGTATACAAGCAAAGAGCAATGCTTTTTTAATCGCTGAAAACAGCTGTAGAATAGCGCAGCTGCAAAATTTGATGTTCGCTTATTAAAGGTTCTGATTAAGATGCTGCACTTTTATCTAGCCCATATTTACATCTGTATGTTAAAAGGCACATTTTTCTTGTTTTGTGATGATATACGCTATCATTGTAGTACACTTAAAAGCACTGGCGTCATTTGAAATTGCCAACAGATAAAATGTGGTCTTCTGATTGCTAAAAATTAGTTATTAACAACAATACATTATAAACAAAATTATAGATGCATGTCTATTTGTATTTGATTGGTCTAGAGAGTCACGTGTCAGGGCGAACAAAGCGTCGTGTCACCCGGGAAATAAATATCGTGTCTCACCTCTTCGGAAATCTCGGGATGTTTCATTCCAAAGATATGAAAAAGCCAATATGAGCATACGATGTCGACAAATATGATTAAATCTCAAAATTATTTAATCATTTAAATTCTCTTAATGCCAAAAAAATATTCTCATTTGATTCGAATTTATGAGAGAAAAGAGAGACAATAAGACAAAAAACCCACCAAACAATCACAACCTTATTGTTTTCGACTAGTCGAAAATTATTAGAATTCGACGTATTTTGTATAATCATATCTTGTTCGATATAATAAAACTTGTATTGCATGAATGTTTGGGAAATATGAAGATTTATTCCCCCAGAAAAATCATATTTCCTTTGGGCAAAGCCCTTGGGAAATATGATTCTTCTTGAAGGAATAAATCTTCATATTTCCCTTACCATTATTCAATAAATGTATAATGTTTCGTAACTTTGGATCTAATGTTTGCTTAACATCTAAAAAATGCTATATATCAACCCATAAGTATTGGTAAATTTGAAAAAAAAAGGATACACACGTTTGTAAAAAAAGATATTCTAAAGAATAACGAAGAAATTATTTGGAGCATTTGTAATTCTTACAACCCTATAGAAAGCAGATATGTTTTCCAGGGTGTTCCAAGCCCTACTATCCCCTCCCTAGTTCTGCGCAATAGTTTAATAGTAATAATGAAACCAAAAAAAAAAAAAGAAATAGACAGAAACAATATAATTATTAAAAAAGACCCCACCACCCCCCCCCAAAAAAAAAAAATAGAAAAAACTGTATGATTTAGTCAATTATAGAACGTTAACTAGATCGTTCTCGTTGCGAGCAACGAGTGGGTCTTCCGTCCGATTTTTGAATAAATGAGATAAAACTCATCGTTTTAGAGATAAAATTGTGAGTATACGCCAAAAAAACGAAAAAAAAATTTGCGGCACTCGGGGCTTGAACCCGGGTCGCCTGGGCTCTGTCCACGACCATAACGACTGAGCTACTCGGGCTCTCGCTTCAGGACTTTGACGCTTAATATCTCGAGAATGCGTTGATCGATTTTAAAACAAATTACATATTCTGAATTAGAAAAGGGTCACTATCAACTTTAAAAAATTCACAGAAAGATATTAAAAAATAAAAAAGTCGAAAAATTAATTTTTTTCAAATTTGCTTCCGGTGACGACCGGAAGTGACGGCTGGCATTCTCTTGACCGAGGTGCACCAGAAAATAGATAGATCTATCATCTCTGAAAATTTCAGCCCTTTATCTTTACTCGTTTTTGAGAAACCTGACAGACAAAATTGACTTTTTAAAATCGTCAACGGACGATTACTTCCGACCGAAAGTGTATTTTTAAAAATGGTTAAAAAAACAACAAACTTCAGATAAAACTGCGTTGATCCTGAAAATTTGAATGAAATCGATCAAGCCATCTCCGAGAAATCGTCTGCACAAAATCGGTAAGAAAAAAAAAGAATAATAACTAGAGCAAAGCTCGTTGCAAAGCAACGAGTGGGTTTTCCGTTAATGTCGAAAGTAACGCTAGAAGTACCTCTAAAAAGCAGAGATCTTAATCTAGTAACAAAAGTAACTTAAGTACAAAAAGATAAAAAAAATCGAATGATTCTTGGTTCGATTTAACAAAATCCGAATTAACAAAAAACCTTAACCATTTCAAGAAACAAAAAAATCCGTATGTATAAGTACGACTTAACAAATTTGACTTCATTTTAGGTACAAGTTAACTTTATCTTTAACTAACATCTATTTTCTTAACCCAGAATGCAAAATTAAAATTTCCGTACAAATCAATATTTTTAACGCTTATATCCCGCATTCAATCGTCCGAATTTTAAATGGATTTCAGTTTTAAATTGAGCTTGAAAAGCTCTTTTAGCGTTTATGATTAATGACAAACTATTGCTCCGGAAATAGTTAAGCTTTTGAGCCTTCCTGGCCCCTAACTTGAGGGACCAGCCTTATTTTTGATATCAAATAAAAGGTCTCGAAAATATAAACATATTTTGTTCAACAAGTGTTCAAGAATTGTTGACCGTTCAAGTTATATCTAAAACACTGTGTTTTAGGGGCCGAACCCTTAAACTCCTTAACAGGGCCACCAACAAAAAATTTGGTGAAAACATAATTCTGAGCAACTTTTCCTCTACAGTGCTTTTCAAAGGGTTGACCTTTCGTACAATGTGCTTGTTGCATCATCAGTTATCAGAAACTTATCGATGTATAGTTTACTTAATTATACCTCTGTAAATGTTTTCTATGTAAAATTACTATGAACCAGACAACATTGAAATGGTGAACATTTCAAAGGGCCCCGCTTATGTTATTTCAGAGAATTTTGCTTTGACCTTGACCTATAACTTGAAATTTTTCCAGCTGGCATAGAACTTCTAATTCAATTTCATTCCACCTAACATATAGGCATTTTTGTTCAATCTGACCAAGATTAACCATATCTGGGAAATAATCTACTGTCTAAAACTAATTTTAAAAAGATCTGCTATGACCTTCACAAGGTCACTGCACGCCATTAACCAATAAGCTCTGTTTAGGTAAAATATTAGCCAAATAGGGGCTAAAAGGAGAGTATATATATGCTCTTAAAATATGGATTTTTGTGTGATTTGATATGACCTTGACACTTGATCTACAAATATCATTCGAGGTCATTGCATATCCCTTGATCAAAGGCATCATGTGGGTGATGTATGAGCCTGATTGGAGCAAAGGGAGAGAAGATATACTCCGGACAAGGATTTTTGAAATATAATTCTGCTATGACCTTCACAGTTTACCTTGAAAATAGGTTCAAGGTCACTACACACCCTTTACTCAAAAGCTCTGCTTATGTGAAGTCTGAGCCAAATAGGGGTTAGTGGAAAGTATAAATGCTCTGAAAAAAAGGTTTTTTGCATGATCCGATATGATCTTCACCCTTTACCTACAAATTTCATTCAAGGTCACTGCACATCGTTTATCTATAGAGACACTCTGTGAGTATTAGCCAGATTGGACCAAAGGGAGAGAAGATATGCCCCAGACAAG
>WFKH01011925.1:34041917-34072877 GCA_016163765.1 Magallana hongkongensis | reverse complement strand
AAAAAACAATAGAATAACAAGAGGGTCTTCCGTTGGAAACGGAAGACTCTAATAATAAAAAAAACAATAGAATAACAAGAGGGTCTTCCGTTGGAAACGGAAGACCCTAATAATAATAATAAATGAAATAACACTGCCTTTAAGACACAGACAGCGTTTAGTACAGATATACTGTTGCTACCCTTACAATTATAAATAAGTAATTTTTAATCCGAAAAGAGAAAAAAGAAATATGTTATATACGTTTGAAAATATTTAGTAAGCTTTTTGATGTCATATTTATGTTCACTGCAAACTCTTTAAATGTAGCCAGGAATCGCTTAGACATTTTTGGCAAGTTCGAAATTGTTATATATAAAAAACCATGCCATATTTTAAAAATACTTTTTAAAATCTACGAGAAATAATAACATGAGTAGAAAATAATAATAACTACAAGTATGCGTAATTTATTACAGGAGGGATCACACAAATTTCGAATTTACCAGCACATGATTACGATAAGGCGGAAACAAGAAATGTATCTAATATGATTGATATGGAACGGTATGTTGAGTTTTCTGATCATTCAGGATGAAGTTTTGCCATTTATTCAACATAACGTTAACTTACATGTCTGAAAAGTTAAGTGATTGGAAAAAGTATAGAGTCACTTTTTAGACATCTTTTCGCTGACTAAATGGCAGAGATTCAGCTTTTTTTTCTTTTTTTTTTTTTAATTACAATGATTTATCTATGCCGTTTAAAGAATAGAATGAATATTATATTTCGTTTTGTACATGCATTGGTGGCCACAGTGTGTATATCTTATTATATCGTTGCGAATTTCCCTTTATTTATTTAATCTGTGGTACATATATCAGGTCGCTTTAAATTGTATATACATTTTTAATTTCTTTCAGGAATTTTGGAAATTTTGTTTACCATTAACTTTTATCTTTAATTAGATACCATATTATAATACAGGTTTTTAATGTCAGAGCATTAAAAAAAAAAGTATTCGTTTTAAATGAGGTTATTAAAATTAAATCCTAAAAATAATATATGTATTACTAACACGTTGATTAATTCCATTCTTCTGTTGAATGAATCGTTGTCCATTTTTAAATATTTTTTTTATTTTAAAATTAAATTTGTTTCATAAGCAAAATGTACCCTAATTCAAAAAGAAATATGATGAAAGATCCATTTAATGAAAGCGTTTAAAGCTAGTATAGAAAGTTTTGCTTTATTGATACCGACAATTTCATTAAAATTGAAATTTAGATATATCATAAATTTGAATATCTAAAAATCACCAAAATGGATGTTAAAAGCTCTTTTCCCCAAAATGATTATAGATTGATTTAGATTATAACAATTGTAACATGCACATAAAATGATGCAGAACCCATTTTGACATAATAAAACAAAAAGGCACTATACTAATCAGTATAATCTAGGAGCTTGAGAATCGGAAAAGTATAAGTAAGTACAAACTATAAGTGTTGCAAATGTGTGTTCTAAAAAGTTTTCGCAAGCACTAGTCTTATATTACGTTACATTAGAAGTTGCTGTAATTTTCAGGTTAGAATAAATTTAAGAGTATTTCAGTGAACTATTATAGATAGATGCGCAAACATTTATATCATCTTAAAAAGTAAGGTTTTGTTATAGCAAACGTTGACAATTGCTACTTCATTTTACACACCGCTTAAAAGAGGCCAAAATGTTAAGTCTTAATCAATGTAGGCAAAGAAGAAGGTACAGTTTCCTTCAATATTTGCCCTAAAATTCAAAAGTTGTTTAAATCTCATAAAAATACACATATGCCATCTTGAACATGTGTTTATGTTAAGTACCAAATTATACACTTTTATCTTGTTTCAAAAAATAATTATGACTTCAATACTTTGGTATGTTTCTAAGATTTGGTTAAAATTGATGAAAAATGGTACATTTTCTCATAGTTCTTTAAAGAGGAAAATATGTCTGCAGCTGTCGCCCACAATGAAATTTATATATTTTATGTGATATCACTTGATAAAGTTATTATGTGAGTTTCATCATGGGCGACGGCTGCGGACATATTTTTCTATTAAAAAAACTACAAAGGAATCGTTGCTTCTGCTCATTGTTATTAAAATTACGGGAAAATGCACTGTTTGTGACGTCACAATTAACTTTGTGAAAGTCTAATCAGGTAGCTGTATATAAATTCTTAATTTATGGGTATTCTTGTGTAAATAAACGTTACATTTCAATTTCCTGTGATACTTTAAAAAATCACCATAAAACAGGGCCAAATATAACTGAAACTGTACCTCATTCTTTCTTTAAAAGTGTAATATCTACAGGTGACTTACTATCGAAAAAAGTTAAAATTTTTGCAAAAAGATATTTTTTTAGAAAATAAATTGCATTGAACATGTACCACTTTATACAAGTTGAACTTTTAAAATTGATGCTCTGTGAACATGCTTTGACTACAGCAAAGCACAAAGAAGGTTTGTAAATTGTCTTTAATAAACATAATTCCTGATATTATCTCTTTTTTTCTTGTAGTCCAGCAGATAAAGAGGGTACGAACAATAACGTCAATATAACCTATTGGTTAGTACCTTTAGTCATATTTATAGTTGCTGTTGCATTCGGATTGGCATACTACATGAGTACAAAGAGGAAAAAATCTCAAGGAGGTAATATGATCTCAATCAATTTCATTGTATGTTGAAACAAAAACAAAACTTTTCACTGATTTCTCGACTCTCAACATTCATAAATTTAAATAGAAAAAGTCAAAGGTTGAAAGCTCTGTTTTTGTTTCCAAATTTCACTTAATGTTTAATCATGATGTGAAAAAAACCCATAAAATTGAAAAACCCTAAAACAATATACAAAAATATTAGGTATGTATGGAAATAATAATTCATAATTATAATCAACTAATATGAAAAATTAAGTAATTCTGTAAGGTAGTAATATCATGGCCAACTAATATTTTAAAAAAAACCCCAAAACTATGAAGTGATTCTGTAAAGTCATAATGTCACTTTGTTCTATATATTTGTAAACTGCTTCAGACACCATTAATCAAAATAATGGAATTCATTATCTATAGAAACCGATCAATTGATTTTGTCTCCAAATTTTCTACGATGAGAGAAATTTTCAAGATTTGATTACATTAAATGATGATAAAATGAATTTAAAAAAAACTTTAGAGATGTGTGAATGTAAACAAAACATATTTGAATTACAAGAAAAGGGACTCAATGATTGTGTCAGAGTTTATTTAAATGCAATTTCCATCGCATTTTACAAATAGTAGCGATCTATAAAAGTTAGAAATTTTATATTTAAGTACTGTAGTATTACATATTTTAGTACATATTTTTGATTGTATGATACTATAAGCAAGGGAACCGATTTGCTTCTGGTGAAGAATGGGTGGTTTCACACCTCCACACCGGGTAATCGAATTGTGTATATGAGCTTATCAATGCTTATAATCCAATTAATCACAAAATGCATTATCAAACAAACTACTGATTATCTATCGATTAGCATATACAAGCATAAATATATACTCAGTTTGTATGCCTAGATTTTAACGTAAAACTAATGCCATGTGAATGGCTCTTTTACTTTCATTTACATGATTAAATACAATTGGCAAAATAAAATTTCATTGATTTTAATAATATATATCCGTTTTTATTTTGTCTTTCTGATATAACGAAAGTATATTGGTCTCTTTTTAGCTCACCTGAGCTGAAAGCTCAAGTGAGCTTTTCTGATCACATTTTGTTTGTCGTCCGTCTGTCTGTCTGTCTGTCCGTCTGTCCGTCTAGCTGTCCGTCTGTCCGTAAACTTTTCACATTTTCATCATCTTCTCCAGAACCACTGGGCCGATTTCAACCAAACTTGGCACAAAGCACCCTTAGGCAAAGGGGATTCAAAGTTGTGAAAATTAAGGACCACGCTCTTTTTAAAGGGGAGATAATTGGCAATTATTGAACAATTTTGAGAAGTTTTCAAAAATCTTCTTCTCAAGAACCATTTGGCCAGGAAAGCTGAAACTTATGTGGAAGCATCCTCAGCTAGTGTAGATTCAAAATTGTAAAAATTATGATCCCCGGGGGTAGGGTGGTGCCACAATGGGGGGTCAAATTTTTACATAGGAATATATAGAGTAAATCTTTAAAAATCTTCTTCTCAAAAACTAATCAGCCAGGAAAGCTGAAACTTATGTGGAAGCATCCTCAGCTAATGTAAAATCAAAGTTGTGAAAATCATGACCCCCGGAGGGTGGGATGGGGCCACAATGGGAGGGTTGAATTTTTACATAGGAATATATAGAGTAAATCTTTAAAAATCTTCTTCTAAGAAACTAATCAGCAAGGAAAGCTGAAACTTGTGTGGAAGCATCCTCAGCTAGTGTAGATTCAAAGTTGTGAAAATCATGACCCCCAGGGTAGGGTGGGACCACAATGGGGGATCAAAATTTTTACATAGGAATATATAGAGTAAATCTTTTAAAATCTTCTTCTCAGAAACAAATCAGCCAGGAAAGCTGAAACTTTTGTGGAAGCATCCTCAGCTAGTGTAGAATCAAAGTTGTGAAAATTATGACCCCCGGGGGTTGGATGGGGCCACAATAGGGGTTGAATTTTTACATAGGAATATATAGAGGAAATCTTTCAAAATTCTCATCTCAGAAACTAAGCAGCCAGGAAAGCTGAAACTTATGTGAAAGCACCCTCAGCTAGTGTAGAATCAAAGTTCATTCAAATCATGACCCCCGGGAGTAGGGTGGTGCTACAATGGGGGGTCAAATTTTTACATAGGAATATATAGAGTAAATCTTAAGAAATCTTCTTCTCAGAAACTAATCAGCCAGGAAAGGTGAAACTTATGTGGAAGCATCCTCAACTAGTGTAGAATCAAAGTTTTGAAAATCATGACCCCCGTGTGTAGGGTGGTGCCATAATGAGGAAAGGGGGGGGGGGGTAAAATTTTTACATAGGAATTTATAGAGTAAATCTTTAAAAATCTTCTTTTCAGAAACTAATCAGCCAGGAAAGCTGAAACTTATGTGGAAGCATCCTCAGCTAATGTAAAATCAAAGTTGTGAAAATCATGACCCCTGGGGGTAGGGTGGGGCCACAATGGGGATCAAAATTTTTACATAGGAATATATAGAGTAAATCTTTAAAATCTCTAAAACTAAGTAGCTAGGAAAGGTGAAACTTATGTGGAAGTATCCTCAGGTAAGGACTAGGTAGATTTAAGTTTGTTCAAATCATGATCCCCGGGGGTAGGATGGGGTCACAATGGGGAGGGAGGAGGGAGACAAATTTTTGACATAGAAATATATGGAGAAAAATCTTCTACAAAACCATTTGTCTAGAAAATCTGTAACTTTAGTAAAAGCAACCTTGGGTAGTGTAGATTCAAATTCGTTAAAATAAAAATCTTGAGGAGTAGGGTGGGGCCACATTCAGGATCCGATTTTACAAAGGAAAACATTTTTAATTCACAAAAACTGAAATGTTATAATATATATGGTTTTACTTATATGCAAACATTTTGCCAATTTGTGATTCTTTAAAATTGTTAAGACTTTTGCCCCTGGACGATTCTTGGGCCTCACAAGGGGTTCAGAGTTTGATGTAGGTTTATATCCCATGTATAAACAATTGTCTAGGATCTTGTTGAGAACTGCGATGCTCAACATGTGATATGAATATAAAATCATCCTGTTAAAAAAGGGACTTGATTATAAACATAAGAATATCTACATGTATTACTACATTGTCCAGATATTTTGTATTATGTCGATCTCCATTAAGCTGATTGTATCATGCCTATTGTTGCTCAGGTGAGCGATGTGGCCCATGGGCCTCTTGTTTATTTTTTGAATTTAAAAATGAAAGGTTAGAAAACACACTAAAAACTTCTGAAACTGTTGTAATGATTTTGTAGTTTATTCTTAAAACAATAATTTATCAACAAAGAAAGTATATAGGTCTGAAGTTATATCGAATTCCTTGACACATGTTACACCTTTTTGGGCTGAAAATGCAAGTTTGTTTTTTCAAGAATACGAGACGGACTTTGCTGGTAAATTGCTCTGTATAATAATTAGAAGAAAACATTAGAATGCGTCTTTTGCTTGCCTGAGCTTATAGTAGAGTGACAAAGATAGAAAAAGTGGCTTATTTTTGGAGTTTAATGGACCGGCATACCTCAAGGCTGAGAGTTATTTCAAGGCTGAGAGTTATGATCCTGCCTCTGAGGTTTTCCAGAGGTCTGTGATTGCTCTGCTCTTGACTATTGATTGAATACCGAATTGTCCACGGATTTTTCTCCGTTTTTCCCAATCATGATATTTTTCCCAAATTACGACATTTCCCCCGATAATGACATTTTTACCGATATGACATTGGGCGCACGGTGGGTGTGACCGGTCAGCAGAGGATGCTTACTCCTCCATGGCACCTGATCCTACCTCTATCTTGGAGGTCCGTGTTGCTCTGCTTTGATTTGTATTTCGTTTTATGGATTTTTGAGATGGTTGACGGTTTGTTATTGTCATTTTTTCAATTCCACCCTCCTAAAACTTTTTTGTCCGGTCGTAGATTTTAGCGTTATCAAAGATTTTTGTGTTCTTTGTTGTCAACCCTTCTTGTTGTTTATTGTTAAAAATTTGAATTCAGATATTGTCTTGATATAACAGTTATTGTTATGTAAAAGTCCGATGCAAGTATATATTTTAATATATGTCTTGTAAATAAAACAAACATCGATCAACTCAACATCTTGTATTTATAAATTGTTGAGCATAAGAAGGATTATTTATGCGATACACTACTGTAATGAAAAAATCCTAGACTATCAAAAAACCCTGAGGAAAACCCGAGTAGCACTGAGAAAACCATGAGAGACCTTGAGGTTGGCACTGAGGGTACTGAGGAAACCCTCAGAGATTCTTGTAACTCTGAGCTTTAAATAAGAAAATGAAAGCATGTTCGGGTATGAACCAAATGATATTGCCAGGAAAATATCAAGGTTTTTTTTTTTTTAATAAATTGCTCTTTTTGTTGAAACTACAACATAGTTTTTTTTTTAAAATTAACGTTAGGGATTTGTTATTTAAAAATATATATATCTTATTTCAACAATGACAAAAAAAAAATTGAACTTCCACTGTAGTGTTTTTCTTAAACGCTGCATATTACCTTCTACTAAAACTTCAATTGATTATATTAATTGGCAATTCTTTCGTTTGCTTATGATCAGAAAAAACACTGGAACTAACACAGAATATACACGTTATACACACGCGACTTTGCTGCATGTAATGACCGGTTGTCCGAGGCAGTATTGAAAATATATTACAGTTGTGAAATTGTCGCGAATTGGTTCAACTGAAAACGTCCCTTGTGTATATGTTGAAATTTCGTTGTAGAAAAACTAGAAAGTAGCAAACAATATCAAAGGTTTTAACACAACAGGTTGTTACATGTAGTGTGACAGGTTTAATGTTTGAACTATTACACATTGTTTGAATAAGATGTAGTTAATTTCTTTCATATGCATTTATTTACATGTATTAAAAATACAAATTTAATGTTAATTCGCTAAAATGTGTTTGCAAAATTAGGATTAAAAGTAGATGGGGTTAATTCATAATTAAATATTTTTAAATCGGTATCTCTATTTTAAAATTTAAGATTTGAAATGTAAGTTTGAGAGTTATTTTAATTCACAGAGTTAAACTAATTTTCAAAAAAAAAATCTTATACCTATTTTCAATGATTTTATAGATACCGTCCTTTGGTTTGACAAATAACTAAAGAACATGCCCCGTCTATCACACGTCTGTCACATCACAGAAAACAAAACTGAATCTTTCAGACGAATTAACTACCTACTACAGGAGTGCATATGTGTCCATTTCGGTCTAAGAAATATGTTTGTGTAGTACAATATAAGAGAAAATCTTTTGTAAGCAAGTTTAGAACACTGCTTCAATCCAAAGTTTTTGACTCTTTTCTTAAATCTTAAATCTTAATAATTAAAAACGGCTACAAATTTCTATTATTCATTCATATACATGCTTAAACACGTACACCTGTGGCACGTACATGAAGCATAAGGCGGGGAAGGGGGGGGGGTAGGAGGCCTGACACCCCCTCCCTTTTTTCTCTTAGCAAATATTTTTCTTAAAATTACAGATAAAAAAGTGAATGATCATGAAGTTGCCCCCCTCCCCCAAACTTTTTGGAAGCATGTAAGAAAATAAAATGAAAGGAGGGAAATCAACAGTAAAACTGTGAAATTGAAGTGAATTGAAGTTATAGTTACAGTACGCCCACCTCCCCCCCCCCCCCCCGGCCCCCCCCCCCCCGGTCTTGAGTTTAACGATTTTTGGAAAGTTTTTTTTCCCCCCCCCCCCCCGCTCGTCTTTGTCAAGATATTTTGGTGAGTCTGCCCGCATCCCAACCCCCACCACACTTTCAAAAACGATGCCACGTCCGTGCATCCTAGTTCCCGTTGTCTCTAAGACCCGGGGCGGATATGTTCCCCCGCCTAAAATGATGTAATTGCCCGGCTATTATTGCATTTCAAACACATTCTAGCTCTAAGCTAGGCCCCCAGACCCCCTTCTACTTTTTTACTTCTTCTTTTTACGTCAATTTTTAGAGACAACCCTGGACTCTAAGTTCCTATTAAAATAAGATAAACAACTTTTCTCTACATTACATCCAGCATCAACTATTAAAATTGACCATGCTTTTTAAGATCAATGCGAGAAGAAATTCAAAAGGTTTTTTTTTCTTTTTAAAATTTTGAACTTCCAGAATTTAGAAATACATGTATTTTCAACTCGTTTAAAAGTTAATATTTTTTGTTACCGGAAATGCGGAGAGAGGGTGATGGGAATGCAGAGGTATGTGTAAAATTGTATAATTTTGTATAAAAGGTCACAGTTAAAGAATAACATCTGTAACTTTTTGTTCCTCTTTGTTAATTGACAAGAATAAAATATGAAAGTAAAAGGGAACAGCGAATTTTTGCTTGAATAATGTAACCGATGTATATCTTTATGTAAAAACATAGGTAATCACAGATTACAAAGCTCACCGAGACGAGGCATCATCTTTTTGAGACCACCTTTATTATATTATATGAAAATCATAGTTAATGATGTTCATGGATACTGTTTTGACACAACATCGTATATCATATGTTAAATATAGTTTGATAATCATATGTTCATTTAATACGGTATTGTATGATACAATGAAAATCAATACAATGATAAAAGCTACGATATTGCATCCTATGATACTAAACAATATAAGTCATATGATACAGTATAATTCTGTAATATATAATGATACAATATGATATTGTAAAATATGATATGATATTGTATCGAAATATGATATTGTATCATATAATATAATATGGTACTGTATCATGTAAAACAATTTTTATATTTGATCATATAATACAATATAATAATAAATAATATATGATACAATATAGTATCATATTATAAAATATCATATCACATAAGGAATCACGAAATTATAACATATTATATTGTATGATACAATATGATATTATATTGTATGATATTGTATCATATATGATACATTATATGATTTGGTATCATAAGATACAATATGATTTGATACAACATTGTATTATATCATACAATTTCATGTTATATAATTATATATTATATAAAAAAATATCATATTATACAATATAGTATCATATGAAACCATATTACATATAACAATATAATATGATACAATTTCATAAAATATAAAACTATTTTAAATACTACAATATCATATTATACAATATATCATTTGATACAATATTATATATCATACAATGACATATCATATCATTCAATCTGATATATTGGAATATTATATGAAACTATATCATGTGATACAATATTATATAATACAATAGTATATTATACAGTATTGTATCATAATATACAGTACTTTACATCATAATATCATGATACATTATCATATCATAATATATAAAATTTTATATAATATCATATTGTGTCATATTTTTTTACAAAAATAAATGATGTAATATTATATCATATAAAACAAAAGTGTTTAAATAGAATACTACATAATAGTAAACATGTTATATTATTTCACGACAAACACATCTATCAAACAAGTTTGCGTGAGGTAGGAGTTTTTTTTTAGCATCATTGATAATGGAGATCAGGCTCTTCATCTGAAGATACTTCTGTGCTTCATTTATATTATAGTTAAATCACCTATGCAAGTTTGAAATAGTTCTATTTAAGGAATAAGGAATCATTCTCTGAGTATTATGAGGTGATAATTTCGGTCGGGGCGTGTTCTAATCCAATAAAGCCCGAAGGGCTTTATTAAAGATTTGATCACGCCCCGACCGAAATTATCACCTAATAATATTCAAAAAATGATTCCTTATTACTTTTATTTATATAATTTTAAGCCATCGTACGATTAAATATTTAAATATAATAAGCAAACCCCGCTGGCGCCTCAATTTGGCGTCATTTGAAGTTATGGGTTATATAGTACAAAATCGATACGTAGTGTTATCACAGGCAAAGACACTGGAAAATGAAATATTATCTATTACACATGTGACCTGTTCCAAAAACTAAACCTCATCTAGCATCGAAACATATGGCCCAGATTTAGCATTCAAGCCTGTCTTGTGCATTAGTATCATAAGACGCACCATCCGTGCACGTTCGGTGAAGATAGGACCATTAATAACTAAGATATAATTATCAGAGGGCACCTGCTCTATAAACTTTAACCAGATCTAAAAACCTTCACATCATCCAGCATCTGAAACCTATGGCTCAGATTCAACATTCAAGCCTGTCAGGTGCTTTATTATCATAAGACATATTATCCATGTATGTTTGGTGAAGTTAGGACAAGTAATAACTAAGATATAATCATCAGGGGGCACCTGTTCAATAAACTTTAACCAGCTCTTAAAACCTTAACCTCATTCAGCATCCGAAACCTATGACTCAGATTCAGCATTCAAGCCTGCCAGGTGCATCAGTATTATAAGACGCACCATCCTTTCAAGTTTGGTGCAGTTAGGACCAGTAGTAACTTAGAAATAATTATCAAAGGGCACCTGCACCAAAAACTTTAACCTGCTCAAAAAAACTTAACCTTCTCCAGCATCTAAATTCATGGCCCATATTCAGCATCCAAGTCTTTCAAGTTCATAAGTAGGTCCATATGCATCATCCATGCAAGTTTAGAGAAGATAGGACAAGTAATAACTTAGATACAGGACCTGCAACAAAAACCTTAACAAGTTCCGGACGGCGACGCCGTCGCCGACGCCGGAGTATAGCATAAGCTCCCCCCGACTTCGTCTCGTTGAGCTAAAGTGTTTCAAATGAAGCAAATAATTTGTCACAATATCTTATTTTTAAACTCCAAAAGCTAAATAATATTTAAACACAAATTCATTTTTCTCCCTCTCAATCGCCTATCTCTCTTTCAAATGCTCAGATACTTCATACGTGTTTAGAAATACTAGTATGAGGTAATATGGCCAGTGTTTAAATCATGTATTTATTTCAAAAAAGAGTCTCTCTCTCTCTCTTCTTTTTTTCTCTATCTCTCTCTCGCTCTCTTACATATACAAATACTTTATACTTGTTTAAAACTATTAGTATGCGGTGATATGGCCAATGTTTACAGAGCTAGGTCCACGAAAGATCAAAATCGGCCCGGTAAAATGGCAGAAATTAAACGATAGTTTTTATGAATTATTTTCTGCTTTAAATATGGCCTATGTATTGTTGTTCTTTAAAGTGAGAAAATCTTTAGCATCAGTGTTATTGAAATAAATTATTTCAATAGTGGTTGGAGATCTATTTCATTAAAAGAATCACTTTGCAACTACTATTGAAATACAATTACTATTTAACTAATTACATGTATTTCAATAGTGCTTGGTGATTTATTCATGATAAGAATCATTTTACAGCCACTATTGACTCACAACTACTATTAATATTATTTTTTCAATCGTATTTGGTAATGAATTTCTTTTATAAATATATTACTTTTTAATCACTATTGAAACACATTTGGAAAGAAAGAAGTTGTATATCATTTTTGCAAACTATTTTCAAATGCAAGAAACACTTTATCTACAGAAGAATTGCATATGCACAATTTAGGTATAATAAACTTGCATATTTTACGGTAATAATCGAGGCTATGAAATTAATGTACTAATGTTAGGATTTTCCTTGCTGTGCAAAAATAGATAACCAATTCTCGCAGATTTACATACATATGAAATTATTTCATATTTTTTCTTTACTTTCTCTTTCTATAGATATATCGTGTTTAATGAAAATTGTTAATTATTAGTACAAGGGTGAACACCTTGTAAGTTGCCATAACTTCTATTCAAACCTCCTGTATTTTTAATATAGAATAAAATATGTTCAAACCAATTAGACACAACTACTTATAAATAAATATTTTGTTTACTTTTAATCAGAGTGGGGGATATTTAATTGGGTTTGACCATCCGCCTGACCGTCTTCCGTCTATTATCCTGTTTGTGTGTAACACTTTCGTTAATCACAACTGAAACAAATTATTTCAAAAGTGGTTGGGGATGTATTTCATTACGACCACTATTGAAATAAATTCCTTTTTGGGCTATGTCATCTATGTATCTCTTGGATAATCTAATTCTTGTGGCACAGCAACTTTGTTTAACAATAGTTTTGTATATCACGTACGGAATGAATGCAGTGATAAGGAAGGTAATTTCTTTGTTCTAGAAATTAATGTACATGTATATAAGACAAATGACATTTTATTAGTAAATATATATGGTCCAAATATGATGATTCAAACTTTTTTTCAATCAGTATCGGACATCAAAGTTTGAAGGTGAATTTATAATTATAGCTGGAGACTTTAACCTTGTTCATGATGTAGATTTAGATTATTTTAATTATATTAATGTTAATAATAAAAGAGCAAGGGAGAAAGTATTGAATATGAAAGTAGTACATGGTTTAACTGATCCATGAGAGTGAAGTATGAACAACGAAAAAGATACCCTTAATTCAAAACACCCCCCATCCCCCTCAAAGAAATAGGCGAGAGTTGATTTTTTTTTTAAATTTCAAACAAATCTTTGGCTCTGTTGGACAAAACTGACATTATACCTGGTTAGAGGTCTGACCATTATGTGCTTTATTTAGAAATTTATGTTAATAAATTTGAAAAGGGTAAAGGCTTTTGAAAGTTTAAAAATTCACTCTTCCAGGATCAAACTTATGTTAATTTAGTGAAAAGAAATATACAAAAGGTTAAAGAACAATATGCTATGTTTCCGTACAGTCCTACATGTATCCATGCAGTTAATAATGTCGAATTACATTTAGCATTAGATGATCAACTTTTTTTGACAACTTTTGCTGCGCATAAGAGGTGCTTTAATTCTGTACTGTTCGAGAGAGAAAAAAAATGAAAGAATAAAATAACTTGATAAAATTAAACAACTAAAAAATATTGAGGAATAGTAATGATTCTGAACACATTATTCAAAAATTAACTGATGCAAAAACAGTTTGGAAGAATTCAGTAGATACAGTATATTAAAGGATTATTTATAAAAACAAATCTTAAATGGATTAAACAGGATGAAATCCCACAAAATATATTCTCAGTTTTGAAAAAAGAAATTATGTCAATAAAACTATAGGCAAACTTATGTACAGCAATGGTACTGTTATTAACTCACAGGAAGATATTTTAGCAGAAATTGAGAGTTTTTATAAAAAATATTTTTCTGCTAGAATTACAATATGTTGATATGAATCTACTGTTGATAAGAATTACATTAGAGAACTTGATGAAAACATGTCTAATTATTTAGAGGGTATAAAACATAAAAGAAAGCTTATTGGCATTAAAAAACATGAAAAACCATTAGAGTACAGGAAATGATGGTTTTACTAATAAATATTAGAGGTTTTAAGATACAAAAATATAAAAGTATCCCTATTACAATATGCGGATGATACAGTTATATTTTTTGGATGGATATGAAAAAAGTTTAAAAAGTGCTCTTAATTCTCTTGAACAGTTCTCAAAATTTTCTGGACCTAAACCCAACATTTCTAAAACAAACGCAATCTGGATTGTCTCAAAAATTAATTCGAATACAATTTGCAGTGATACTGGTCTACAATGAACGACAGAACCTTTTACAATTCTTGGGATAACATATACTGCTAACCTAAAAAACATGGAACAATTGAATTTTGATAATTAACTAAAACTAATTTAGAAAGAAATAAATCACTGGTTGAAAAGATAAATTTCAGCATTGGCAAAAATTACAGTGTGAAAAGTTTACTTTTATCAAAATTCACACATTTAATCATTTCTCTTTCAAAAGCTTGTTTTCTCAATGAATACAAGAATTTAAAAAAAAAAGCTGGATAATTTCATATAAGTAAAAAAATAGATAAAATAAATCGAAAAACATTGCAATTAAACTATGAAAAAGGTGGATGTAGAATGAAAAATGTTGAAATATTTATTAAATCTCTTAAACTAACATGAATTAGAAGACGTTTAACAACTGACCCAAGCTGGATAGCTATTGTTTCTGAAATAACTGGGTACCATACCAATAAACTATGTCGTTTTGGACCTGCATATTGTAGACAAAGGGCAAAAGCCACTCGTAATAACTTTTGGAAAGAAACTTTATTTTATTTATGTGAATTTTTGGAAAATATAGAGACTAATAATATTAATATCCTGTTTGAGCTACTATGGTATAATAATAAAGTAAAGATTCAAAATAAATATGTATTCTGTAAGGCTCTTTATGAGAAAGGGTTTCATATTGTTCTTGATTTATTTGATACTCAAGTTGAATTCATTAGTTATGAGAGACTCACTAATGATTATCCAGTTAAGATTCCATTTACCACATATGAGGGTTTATAACAGGCAATTATTTGTGCTTGGCCAAATGTTAAGCAGTTTTCACGTGAAGTAATTATCAAGCCATACCAACCTGAATCTATCAAAATACTTTGTGTGTGTAAAAAAGGAGCACCGAACATTTATGGTCACTTAATGGCATAATCAAATCATTAACCTATTTGAAAAAACAAATGGGCCTACAATTTTGATTTACCTCTAGATTTTAACTGGAAACAGGTTTATCCAAACCCTAGATCTGCTACAAAAGACTCAGGACTTATATGGTTTAACTATAGAATTATCCACAGAATATTAAGTACTATGAAAATACTACAGATGTGTAAATTTAAAAAAATTAATCCCCCACTATGTTCAATATGTTTTTAAACAATTACACGTATCTTTTTTTCATTGTCCATCTTTTTCTCAGATAGGGTTGTTAATGTCTGATTGGATTTGTAGAAAGTGGATTGATGAAAGAATTGTATTCGATGCCAAAACTGTTATTTTTGGTTTCCGGTAAAGAAATACATAGCTATAAATTTATTTATCATGTCAGTTTAGAGACATATTTTAGCCGATCCAGAAAAAGTGCTAACATTGCATTTGATAATGTTGTGAAATATTTACAAAAGTGGCCATTGTTACTTATTGTTATTCAGGTGGGCGATATAGCCGCTGGGTCTGTTGTTTAAATCTTCAGACAATGAAAAACCAAATGCTTTAATGTTGTTTACTCTCACGTTAATATTTTTGTAATATTGATATTATGCTAATGATGAATTGTACGTTTCATAAATTGTTGTGTTTTTAAGAAGCACTTTTCAAAAAAATATAATAAAAAAAACACCCCCCCCCTTAAAAAAATAAACCAGAAAAAATTATAAAATAATAAAAAAAACCCTACTTACTGAATAAAAAATATACTTATTTTTATTATTATAAATTTGTAAAATTATTTAGCCTAATTTCAATGTTATTGTTCTCTTGTAGATAATCCAGGAGATAATGCAGCGACGGTAATCATTTTTCAGTCCGTTGACTCTTAAGTTTACAATGTAGCGATAGATATTACGTATCAAAACATTTTTTTGAAGTGCAGTCATATACAAATAACTATGTAGCAACTTCTTATTATACATTATCCACAAATAATATAAAAATGCATTAGTAGTCAGAATCCTAACCATTAATGATATAACTGTATCATAAACGAACTACTTTGCCTTCACTTTATAAAACGATTTTAAAGTTGACATTAAGAGTCAAAACTCACATCTACTAGTGATATAAGAGAAAACGAAAAATAAGGTAGCAAGAGACAGATTCAGAAAAAAGTCAATATTTTTGTAAAATTGAGATTTGCTGTACTTGATGGTTTATGTGTGTTGCTGAAATTCATGAAATAATTTTTAATACTTATTATTAGTTAGAAGGATGCCTCTTGTTAAAATTGATATGAAATATGTAAACCCCTAATGTTTAGTACATGAGAATCAGAAGTAAAATGCAAAACATGCGCCTATTACTGTTGTGTTGACTTTACACAGTGAAATTTAAAGTTACAGACGGGAGGTAAAATAACACGAATGGTAGGTAGATGAGACATTGTAAATCATATAACGGAAGTTTTCTGACATGTGATGATGCAACATGGCACGGAAGTCAACCCTTTCCAGAGATTGAGCTGGGGGGCGGGGGGTCTAAAAAGCTTAAAATATCATAAAAAATGGGAGAAATATAAAAGGGTCGAAATCTCAGAAAAACCACTGTGTAGAAATTTAACACGTTCTGACTAATAATTTCCCTCAGAAATTGGGGATTGGGACCAAAGAACATCGTTGACATTTAATGACAGTTTTATTGCATTAGTGTATGCACTTTAACCGTTAATGATACAAGTATGAATGATTATGTACTGTTTTAAATTTGCATTTTTGCAATTTATTAATGGACGACTATGTAGTTCGTTAATGATAAAATTATATCAATAAAAAACAATAATGATCATGATTCTGACCACTAATGGAACTTTATATCATTACACTACTGACTCTGAAATCCCATGTCTGTATGAGAATCCCTTGTTTTCCATGTGTTTTCCATGATCACCCCGTGTCAGCCCCTGTAAACATCCCCAGTGCACCCTGTCATACCCTGTGAGCCACTGTAGGCATCCCCTGTCTGCCACTGTAAACCCATGTCACCCACAGTAAAACACTGTCATCCCCTGTACGGTCTCTGACTGCTCATATAAACCTTTTCTGTTGTATAATATCGATATTATTTTATTAATTCAATTATTCAAATCACATGCGTTAATGTATTTGTTTTAGTCTGAGCTTTTAAGTCAATTTTTGCTCTTAACAGCACCGACTCAAAGATTTATCTTTAAGGGGTATCATAATTTAAGAAATATCATGTTTTAATTCATAAATTATCGATACGTAATTCAAAATTGAAGGATAGATGCTTGCGTCCCCTGGTGGATATTTTCAAATAAAGGGCAAAAAAATCTGTTTATTCAAAGGGAATTAAGTAGGATATAAAATGTAATCATCAGCCAATTTCAGAAATCACCATATTTAGCTGGCACAATAGCGAGCTGGGGAACAATGAGGTGACAGACATACTTGTTGCTTAAGAAATAAAGAATAATTCTTTGAATATTATGCGGTGATAATTTCGGACGGGCGTGATCAACCAATAAAGCCCGAAGGGCTCTATTAAAGAATAGATTACGCCCCGACCAAAATTATCAAATCATAATATTCAAAGAATGATTCCTTTTAACTTATATAATTATCAGCAATTGTACGATTAAATATTAGAATATCAATTATGCAAACCCCGCTTGCGCCCCAACAATACAGCATTTGATTTTGTTAACAGTATATTACAAAAGTCGATTCGCAGTGTTATCACAAACAAAGACACTAAAAATGTGAATATCAATAGATAATATTGATCAAGTACAAAGAAAAACAAGCATCGTTTAAAATATGAATACTTTTCATGTTTTCAATCTTTAAAAGATATTTCTAAGAAACCCCGAAAACATGATTATAACAATCAGAGACTGTACATAGGGGGTGACAGGGACTTGTACAGGGGGTGACAAGGGCCTACAGGGGATGACAGGGGCTTATAGTGGGAAACATGGGATGTATACAGGGGTTGTCATGGGCTTGCAGGAGTACAAGGGCTACATGTACATTAACGATTAACACGATAGGATAAACGGAAAAACTGTTAAAATTGAACGATAAACCTGGTAGGATAAACGCACGATAGGATAGGATTAACGCACGATAGAACAGTATACACGCACGATACGATAGGATTGATACACGATACGTTAGGATAGGATTGTAAAAAATAACGTTTCGGGTACTGTAACAAAGGATGCGCAGGGGATGACAGGCAAACACAGTGGGTGACAGGAGAAGACAAGGAATTTTCCTACGGACAGGGGTTTTTATAGCCAGTAGTGTTAGTGGATGCTTTCTCAATATAGTTTGCTATGAAACCAGTTATGTTTATCTAAGGTTGCATCGTTTTGGCTCATTTCTTGGACAACATTTACACTTGTAGCATGGATGGTTGTTTAAGCTTAGTTTGCAAAACTGTTGTGTTTGGAAACATTTAAAACATACATTTTATCTTCCACATGAGGATACAATTTAAATACTCTTAATGTAGCTTGATATCACATCAATACAACTTTCATATTCGTTAACTTACTAAGTTCACATTTACGTGGTGATTTGTTTAGGGTTTTTTTTTAAAGCTGTAGTTATACCCGCACTTTCTAAAGAAAGTTCGGGTATATTGTTGTCGTCCTGTTCCGTCTGTCCGTCCGTCCGTCCGTCCGTCCGTCTGTCACGTTTTACTTTCTCAAACTGCTCTTATATCGTATAAACTAGCAATCTGAATTCTTGGAGTTTGATTAGGGGTGTCATGTTGTTTTGTAAAATGGTTTCAAAAATTCTGTGGTAGTCCTGGGGGTCAGATAATTGGTAAAAAATGACGTTTTTTGACAAAAAACCTTCTTCCAACTCCTCCTACATTTTCAACAATAGACAAATCATCTTTTGGAATATGTTTTGGGGTATCCTATAGATGCGCAATAAGGTTTCGGAAATTTCAATTTTGCCCTGGGGCTCATTTGGTGGCTGAAAAATGACGTTTTTTTGTTTTTGTTTTTTACAAAAAATCTGGTTTAAAAAACGTCATTTTTTTTGCAGTAGCCAAATGATCTTCTAGAATATGATTGAGGGTGTCATTTTGAAGTGTGATCAGGTTTCAGAATTTTTTTTTTCATCACAGGGATCGGTGGGCAACAAATAAATGACGTTTTTTTGCAAAAAAAGTATGGTTCCCGTAACTCCTCTTACAACTTTTGGAGTAGCTACATCATCCCTTGGGATATGATTGGGGCTGTCCTATAGATGTGCAATAAGGTTTTAAAAATTTAAATTTCATCCAGGGAGTCAAATAGTAGCAGAAAATTGACGTTTAATACTCCTAAAAAAAACCTAGATCCCAGAAATCCTCTTATGATTTAATCAATAGACACATCATATCTTGGGATATGATAGGGGCTGTCCTATAGATGTGCATTAAGGTTTTAAAAATTTAAATTTCATCCAGGAAGTCAAATAATAGCAAAAAATTGACGTTTATCACTCCAAAAAAAAAAAAACCAAGATCCCAGAACTCCTCTATTAATTAAATGAATAGACATGTCACATCTTGGGATATAATAGGGGCTGTTCTATAGATGTGCAATAAGTTTTGAAATATCAAATTTAATCCTGGTAGTCAAATAGTAGCAGAAAATTAACATTATCCCATGTGCGGATCTAGAGGCGGGGTCAAAGGGGGGGAGGGGGTCCAGATCCCCCCTCCAAAAATCAAATTTCTTTAAAATTTAAACCACCACCCTCCCTGCAAACTCGAATAACTGTCAACCCCCCCCCCCCCCTTCCCCAGAAAAACTCTCTGGATCTGCGCATGTATCCCTCCTTACACTGTAAATAAAATGACTTTTTTTCCTAAAAAAAAACCAACCAAGAGGCCAATGGGCCACATCGCTCACCTGAACAACAGTTCGTTGTAAATTCTATCTCATAGCATGTGCTATTTCTATTTTAAACTTTGAATCTCTCTCTTTAGAATCTACACTAGTTGAGGATGTTTGCGTAATAATCTGACAAACTGTAGCAATGTAGTTCTTGAGAAGAAGTTTTTTAAACATTTTCCCAATATACTTCTATGATAAACTTTGAATCCCTTCTAGGACCCCAGTGTTTGTCCGGGGTCACGGCCTTACAATCTAGAATTTTCACTATTTGAGGATCCTTGCATAGTAATCTCACAAACTGTAACATTGTAGCTCTCGAAAAGAATTTTTTAAGAAAGATTTTTAAAAAAGTTTCCTATACATTTCTATGTTAAACTTTGAACCTCTCGTGGTGCCCCAGTATAAAATCGGTGGTAACGATTTTAACAATTTAGAATCTACAATACCCAATGATGTATTCATAGTAATATCCCATACCGTTGCATTGTAGTTCATAAGTAGAAGATTTGTAAACATTTTTCTATATATGTTAAACTTTGAGCCCTGCCTTGGGCCCCAGTTTTGGTCCGGGGGTCATGATTTTTACAATTCAGATTCTTCACTATATATACAAGCTTTTTTTAAATCTTGGCAAAAATGTGAAAAGTTTATAGACGTACAGCTAGACCGACTGACGGACGTACGGACAACGGGTGATAAGATAAAAAACTTGCATTTATTTGATTTAATTCTCAAATGATCTATTAAATTCAAAATATAATTTGGGGTCTTATAAGATTTTATAAACTGTTAAAAAATGTTTTTAAAAAAATCACATTACACCTTGCATAATTGTCAAATGATCTATTGATATTTCTTATTTTCTACCTGGGAATCCATAACTAATATCAAAGTTAAAATTAATAACAATAAATGATTAAAATGAAAAGTTTATCCTCCACATCCCCCCCCCCCCCCCCCCGCAATCAAACCTCAGGTTCTAAAGATTCAGTCTTAATTCTTCATTCTTACATGTGTACAGTAGCGAATTATAAATCATTTTTTAATTGGTATTTTTCTCTAGATGCTCATTAAAATTTTGGAAATTGCTTTTTAATTTTAAAGATAAACAAAATGTTATATATGTATTCGGGGCAATTGTAAGGTCTCCTAAACAAAACAGGTTCATTATTAGGCTAGGAATTACATGGGTCAAACACGTACTACATATGAATAAGATAAAATACTTTATTATTTCCAGTTCTAGAAAGCCAGGGTGTCTCCAAGGGGGTATAACCTATATATACCATTTGATGTGCAATTTATGACACAAAGAGCAAGAATAAATGTGGTTTAGGGATGGGAATCTCAAAAGTTATCAAAATATCATCATTTCCTATTTCAAGGGGGGGAGGATGGGGGTTTAAAGACAACGCCTGGGGGTCATGTACTTTATACCATTTGATGCATTATAATGACATTAGAAACAATTGAGAATATATATATATGGTTTAGTGGTCACAGGGGATCTCAACAGTTTTCAAAATATTTTGTATTTTCCTGTTCCATGGGGTCAGAACAATCCCATATGGTCATGGCCTATATTATATTTGATGCATCATAATACATTAAGAAAAAAAGACCCCTTCCTTCCTATCATATATTTCATATAAACATGATAAGTCTCTACACTTACACATGTAATACACAAATTTAATACAAAATTTAAGTCTGACAAATGAAAAAATTACTTTTGCAATTAAAATGACAGAAACTGTACAAATGTAATAGGATAGGTAATGATGATAAGCTTATTTAAATATAAAAAGATGATGATACAGTATGCTGGCAAAGGGAGATCACTTATTTAGAAAGTGAAAGTAAAACTTATACCTATACCGGTGGCTAATAAATATTGTTCTACTACATGTTTTATGCTTACCTATATTGGTCAACATCATAATGATTATCCAATAAGAGCACAATATGAATCCCTTTTGCTGAACATCACAAAAGAAACGTTTATGCATGTTAATTAATCCTTTTCTGCATATGGAAAACACATAACGGTATGTACACCACGTGAAACCCATCTAACCGAAGAGCTGGGTAAAACTAGTACCCGCTAATGCGACCTGCAGACCTGTGTTAAGTACGTTAACTTCAGTCAAAGATCAGTTATTTGTAACATGCATGTATTTTTATAATTTATTCTTCAAAACCCGCTGCACTATTTTATTAGGTATATAACTATGTAAAGCACACATTTCAGTCTTAAGGTGGTACAGGACACCTGCATATTGTGATGTACTCCCTACTGAAATAAACAATAAAGTATAAATATAATATTTTCCCCCAAAATAATGTTACCTAACAGTGAAGCGCAATGGGTTAGAGCATTAACAATGTGTCTGTAAGAAGATAATTAAAATCCTGCTGGGGCTTTTCTATTTTTTACTAAGTTTCAAAAATTTTGAAATCTTATTTTTTTTATTTTTTTTGCCAAATACATGTACTGTAAAATTTTAAAATTCTAAAACATCACCATTTTGATTATAAGGCACTTTTATCCACATAAAGGTCAACATTTGTCTTATACCACCTTAAATCAGTAATTATCTTCTGTCCTCGCAGTTTTCCATTGAAAATCATTGTGCAATAAAATTATGTCATTTATATTGCACTGTTTAAAATCTTCTTTGTTGCAACTACATGTACAGGCAGGCTTTCGTTGTTATCTAAATATTCTGATGTTTATTTTTCCCTGAGTAGTGTGTGCGTGTGTGTGTGTGTGTGTGTGTGGGGGGGGGGTTCAGAGTAATACATGTACATGTAATTGTGTTTGCAGGGGGAGGGGGTTGGGGGGATTGGGGTCCGAGATGTATTTTTGGTAAATTTACTTTATTACGGTAATATAAATGAATTTTCAAGGGGGGAGGATGGTCTAGACCCCTCACTCCCACCCCTTCTCTAAATCCGTGCACACGATGATGTTGGCACACAGAAGCAAATCTAAAGCCGGCAACCGTCGAGGGGAGGGGCATAATATAATTTTGTTTGTAATAATTATATAGACCATACTTTCTATGACATGAAATGCTAAGATTTTTGATTAACTTAAAATTCACATGCAAAAAGTTCAACACCAAATTGTACATAAAGAGCCGCTATGTGTATTATGGGATGGAATCTCAATTTATGAAATTGTAATTTTTAAAAATAACCGGAAATTGCATGTATCCTTCGTTTTTACTAAAACTGGTACAAAACAGTGTTATTTAGGGGCAAACACTTGGTGCGGGTATTACTGTCTAATGACAGCATCTAGTTATTTGTTGTTTTTATTTCTATGTTGTTTTTATTTATTATAATAAAAACCAAAGCGACTTTTACCTTAAGATGTGATAAATCTAAAAACTAGGTTTAACTGTAACGAGTTATCAAATGTAATATTATAAGTCTTCTTGTTGTTTTTTTTTAATAAGCCTTTGAAACAATTTTTGATTATTAGCCCTACATTAAAGAAATAAAAAACATGTTAAAAAATTCACCGGGATATGAACTTGGCTGCTCAGATAAATAAATCCTGTGAAGCCCGAAGGGTTTCTCAGAAGATTTGATCACGAACCAACCAAGTTCATATCCCACTAAACTTTTTAACATTACTGCTTTTTACTAAAATCTACATTTGAAAAAAGGCGTTTCGTTCAGAATTTTTAAAACTACCGTATTTTCATTTTTACAATGATCCAGCTGACAAGCGATAAGCGCGTGCGATAATTATTGTGACGTCATGAAAAAATTCACACAGAATTGAACGTTTTAGCTCACCTTTAGGTTCATAAAAGGAAACATATTTGCAAATGTAAATATGTTCAGTTGGCATTATTGCAATATCACATTCAGAGTTTAAATACGATTGTTTCACTGTTTTACAGTATCCTAGTAAAAGAATCTTAATAAAACATTACACTGATCTCTTTGCAAGAGTACAAGTAACAGCATCACAACAAAACGTCTTTATCAAGAATTCGTGAACATCTAAGATAATAATTACTATATATGAAGCAATAAAAATAAACGTGTTAAAGACAACTGATGCTTTGAAATAAAATTTTATTATTATTATTATTATTATTATTATTATTATTATTATTATTATTTTTATTATTTTCTTATATCCTAATTTGACAGATGCCATTAGATCCAATTACTTGACATGTCAGGAGAGAGCTGCTATAAAAAGTACAGGAGACATTACAGATCTGATAAGCAGACTTTAGGAAAAAATATGATGCAGCATTTACCAAACTGACAATAACAATAAAAAAATGATGTACAATTACTAACGTGTAACAAGTTGAATTGCAGACTTTACTTGATACAGGTAATTTTGCTTATATTTTTCCAACGTTCATTTATCCCTTTTTTTTTAAATATCAAAGCTCTGAAATAGGAGCCTGAAAAGACCGGTATTTTTAATAAGTTTTCACTCTAAAAAATTGACTATATTACTGTTTGTTTGTTAGACTTTTTATGTTTTGCTGGTAAATAAACCTGCATGAAGTTGAGGTTTTTCCTATTATCAACATACATCTGATTTGACTTTTCTCCAATTAAGTTGTTGCTCCTAGAATTTATAATTTCAATTTGATTATTAAATGCGATTTTTGTCTGCTATGCGTTTAGTAAAAATTCCGACATTTTGAATGTTTTGACCTGGCCAAATGATTATTTCGAATCAATCATTTAAGGATATAGATAACATAAAGTTGTTGCCCTTGACTTATGAATGTCTCATTACAAACTGTTGTTGTTGGTTTTTTGTTCTTTGTATTGGCAATGATAATTGACTCTTACTCTTTCAATCATAGGATAATGCTTAATTGGTTTCATTTTATCATAGCATCATTGTTTGAGGTGTATTTATTTGCGTATTAGTATTGTATGGATGTGTCATTTCATTTTAATAGTACAAATTGTAAGTAGTTGTTTTGGAGTTATATATTTTTTGTATCAATAAACAAATCACGTAGCACTTTAAATAAAGTTTTAGTTTTATTTACAAAGCGGTACATTCTAATTAGAACAGTTGCGATATTTTCATATTTCATTACCTTGTTATAAGATAAATACTTGATTTGAATTGAATCTTACTTAAAAATGCATCACATTCTCACCCTGTATTTTATTTTGTATACAAATTCTTATGTACTTTATGTACTTCCGTGTGTCTATTGTAGTAAAACTGATTTTGGAAGGTTCCAAAACATTTCTATAAGTCATAATAAAATATATAATTTTCATACAAATACTCTTTAAAACACTTAAAATCAAGCACTTTTTAAAAAAAATAATGTTTAAACTATTTCTGAGATTTATTTTAGTACTACTGGTACTATACCAGTTATCGGCTAAACTGAGAGTTCGGGTTCATAGCACGCGACTATCCGAGATTTCAATCTGATTAAAATCAGCCGTTCTGGTAAGCTACCGCTCTCGAACATCTGAAACAAGCCGCTTAGAGGTCACGTCCGACAATCTAAATATTTAAATATAAGGTCGTGACCTTTTTGACCAATGAGAATCCCCGTCTCTTAAAGACTATCGGGTGAAGTAACTGCAAGGTAAATATAACCGCACAAATTTATGGGAAATTATCTGCTGGCAGAGTGTTGCTAGCCACAATTTGATTGGCTTATCGAAAGGTCGTTCGGACGTGACCTCTAAGCGGCTTGTTTCAGATGTTCGAGAGCAGTAGCGTATCAGAACGGCTGATTTTAATCAGATTGCAGCGATTTTGAATTGAGTTGACTGTTTCGAATAAAAAAAAATAAGTTTGCTTGAAAACTTTCTTAAATATGATTTGACTATGAGCTAAAACGATAACTCTTTACCGCTGATTTAGATCTTTGCACTTTCAGCAGTGGGGAAAGTGACGTAATAAGTTTAAAATAGAATATAACCTCTTTTGGATACGTTAATATATTCCTTCTTTAATTTGACATCCACTATAAATACAAATAACATGTATAAACAAAAGGAATTCAATTAATTCCGAAAGATTCATAGCGCAGTTGAGCGCCTGATTGCACAATTATGTATTCAAAAGTCTACGATTTTGTGTAGTTTTGTTTATGTATCATAACCCCTAAGATTTTAGTCTGACCCCATAAGGGGCATAATTCAAATTACATTTTGCAAAGTATAGAATTAACATGTGTATGGAATACAACCCGGGGTAAATCCCCGTACACCCTTGATTGGACCTGAATAATGAATTTATTTCCTATATATTTAATACAAATTTTTAAAATTACATTGTTTCACCAATGTAATAAGTTTGATACAACGAGCCAAAAATAATATTTATTGAAATGGTGCTGAAAATCACTTATTCATACCAATAGCTAAAATATAGAGAATAGGGATTTTGACAAATTATTTTTCATTTACTTCATTTAACGTTACATTATTTTGCAGAAAGATCAATAGGTGCACTTGTTTAAAACAAGAATTGCATTGTGACTCAAGTCGGGTGTACGTAAATTTACACCCAGCTTGTTAGCCAATCAAATATTGTGTTAGAAGCGACATAGGAAATAATCGTTTTTATGCTATTTGAGGTGTACTTTTGAGGTACTTATAAATCTGAGGTGATGGGAGTTAATGAGACAAACATCCGGGTGTTAATTATTGATGGAAATGAGTAATTAAAGGTAACTAACCCGGATGGTTATTAGCAATTTTTCGGAAACAGTTTGGTAATGAACAGTGATGATAATTAAAGGGTACCTGCAGCCAAACCCATGTGATACTTATGTTATAGAATTTATTTACCAGAATTTAATGCAAAAAACCGCATCGAAATCGATGCAAAAATAACGGAGTTAAGCCGCTTCAAAGTGGCTATTTTTACCTGCTTTGAGAAATCCAACCAAGAGAAAATAGAATTAGGCGATAACGAGGCTTCAGCGGAAGTGACGTCACGAGGTCAACAGGAGGAAAATTTCCATACAAAGATATACAAAATAAATTCGATTTTACAGCCAAAATGATTGATATAAGTCTGGTGTTTTGACGTATTAAGTTATTTTAAGTATTGTAGATTTAGAAATTTGTATCCGTATATATTTGTTACAGTCAGATTTATTTTTAAAGGATTGTTAAATTTGCTATCCCTATCGCCTCTTTACCGATGATTACGATATCTTAAAACACTTGCATGGGCAGAATATGTTCATTATTCAGTTTGATTACATAATACCACTTCACACGCGAATGATTCGAGACAATGACACAGGTAAACAGGTAAACTAACGGAGCTACTGCTCCAGACACGTGTATATCTGGGGTATGTATACACATGGTACACATGCATGTCTGGTGAACAAAGGGGGGTTTCACACCTCCAGACTGGTAAATTGATTTGTGTATAATTAGCTACTCAAAACCGAAAAATAAATTAGACTATGTAAAATCAGGCGTTCATAAGCTAATACATGTGTTTAGTCTGTCAATCAGACTATCAAAACGTAACCACTAACCTGTTAACGTTCAAAATAAATGCCTCGATTGTTACTTATTTACTCACATTTAAAATGACATAATTTACCATTCAGCCGTTTTAATCTTTTTTTAAAAATGTAATTAAGTAATTATTTCGGAAGTAATTACGTTGATCATTAATTTAGTCTCAATTTCTTATCTAATATTAATAAAGTGCAACTTCAGTTCTTTCGAGCTCTATGGTCAGCAGTTAAATACTCCAAATAGCTTAATTAAGTTGTTATACTGACTCCGAATCATTATAAAATCTAAGATTATGACAAAGGATGTAAATAAGTCTAAAATAAAATTCCACTATCGTATTTTTAAAGAATACAAGACAGACTTCATCATGCAGCCATCTTGCATGGACTTTCGCCCTGATCCGTTTATAATTAATCCTGTGTTTATTTTATATGTATGCTGTTTGATTGTTATTGCTTTGAAATTAGTATAAATGAATAATCGGGCGACATAGTGGTAATTTTATGTCTCATACGAGGAATAGATCCCGCGTTATAATACCTTTTACAAAATATGTACTGTTATCAATATTATTAATAATGTCATGGAAAAATTATCCCAGAAAAATACGAAAATATGTTTCTTATAACAATAGTGCTTTGATTGATTGTCATTTTGCTACATAGACTGTGAATTTATATGGAAAGTGTGTTACAAATTTGACTTAATTCATCAATCAAACAGTTTTCCGAATTCGGCATTTTTGTACGATAAAATACGAGTTTAAATTCAAACAAAATTTTATTTAGTCATCCTCGGTTGAAAAGGAAATAAAAATACAGAAACAACTGTTCATATATCGATAAAACAATGCAAGAAAACGAACAGTTTTCATACGATTTTCTTGTTTCTCATGTAGCGGCGTTGACCCCGTGACGTCACAGTTCATCTCGCGCTTCAAAAACCGTTCAGGTGTGAAATCGGGGTTTCCCCAAATATCTCGAAAAGTACTTATGCGGTCGCAGTAAAATTTTCAGGATGATGTTTTTTGACATAGATCTCCATAATCTCAAAAAATGACCGGCACTGCAGGTACCCTTTAAGTTTTTTTAAGGAAAATATTGGATGACTATTAATAATATTTTGGTCAAGTCGGATTCAAATTTTAGTTGACCAGTAACTATGGGGTTCAAATCCGTTTTAACAACTTATTTAATTGATCTCTAAATATATTTAATCATAGTTCTCTGAATTAGTGTTTTTGACATTAAGCCAGCACTTTTCATGTTGACGACATGTTTTCTTCTTGCTCAAAGTTAGCGTTAGGAAATAATCGTTTTTTAGGTATACACCAAGGAAAACAGCGAGTACAGAATAGACCTTCGTGAAAGATACAACTATCAGTATGCAAGCAAAAAAGGACTTAGTTTACGTAAGGAACGTTTCCGAACATTCATTCTCGCTTTAGTCATGATTTATGCAACTTTAGAAAAGAAAAGAGAGAAGTGTACCTCCAAAGTAAAGCTCTAACATTTACCGCACCATTCAAAAAAATACAATTCATGTATGAACAATACTGGCAACCACCAAGTACAGAAATACTCTTGCCAACGAAAACGGAACTGTGTTTTCGCCCGATGGAGTAAAGAGCACTGAAAACACATATAAATGAAATTGCAAAAGTCATTCCCGAACTGGAAACATTCAGGCTTTGCTTTCAATGAAATAGTATAATGCACATTTTTGTTTGTGATTGAAAGTATATTTTGATAAAGACTAGAAAGTGTGTTAGAATTGAATGAAAATGAAATGTCATTGTTTAATATTTCTTACGAGAACCGAAAAGCAGCATGGATGATGATTGTTGTTGACAGATGTCGTTTTAAGGCACGAATTGATAGAATATAAAAACTGATTGAACCAATAATTAAGAGACATTTAAAAACTATATACAACGATATCAATGAAATCTCAGTTAGGGGATCATTACAATAATAGTTCGTATATGTACAAGTTATGTCGCTAGTGCAGATCATCAGTTTCATTTCCTATTTACAATTTCCGGGAGTTGTAGGATAGCATTTAATCAAACTAGTATAACAAAATAAACTATAAATTCGGAACTGATTTCATTCTGGTACAGTTTCCATAAACGTCGAAATTGTTTGTCATTTTAACTAGAAAAATTTAAGGTAACACCTGTTTTCTTCTTCCTGTAAGTTAACGAGTACAGAATAGACCGTTAATGAAAGAACGACCAGTATGCAAGCAAAAAATGGAGTAAGTTTAAATATGAAACTTTTCAGCACATTTGCACTGAGTCTCTCATGACATAATTAATGAAGTTTAAGGTGAGGTTTGGGGCTTGCATTTTTGGGGAACTATACCAAAGTTACATACCATTTTGTTCACTTAGTTTAGGTCTATTTTCTCATGAAATTCAAATGATTTTGCCGGACCCGTTTTATAACTACAAAAGGTCAAATTTCATGATTTCAAATTTTCATGTTAATGAAATGTATATAATTTGGTGAAAATATATACATTTTACAATGTATATGTGACTATTATGAGGGTTATATATGCTTAAAATGTTCAAAAATAATGTCACTGTTTATATCATGATTTATTTTTTAAAGATATCAAATGAACTATTTTGAAAAAGAATAAAATGCAGCAAAAGTCTCAATTTTGGACTACTATTATGTAAACGAAAACATCTTATTTGAAACCTTTCTTAGTCCACCGATTTCAGGAAAAACTAATCTAAGTATATGTGTAATCTGGTGTTTCTAAAACACTATTCAAAACTATACGATGCGGACTTCGTTTTTGTGGAAATTGATAAAATGCTTGTGTTCTATTACTTTTTCAATGAAACTACAAAACCCCGGGAAATAACAAAAACCCTACAACAATTATGACGTCATATACATTTTGACGTCATAGCTGAAATAAAGAGTAGCTGGTGTTACGTCATAATGAAAATCTGTGATTTATCTCCCTGTAACCGCAAACTTTACCTTAAAGAAAGGAAGAACTGAATTCTCACATGGGCTCAACTATTGTCTGTACAATTCAAAAAGACCATCTATGTGTGAACATATGACAAAACTGGTGACCACCAAATGGAAAAAAGAAAAACAATGCCAACAAAAAAGGGACTATGTCTTCGTCTGGAGGAATACATGGCGCTAAAGTCAAACATCTTTGAAAAAGAAAAAGTCATTACTGATCTCGTATAGCTTGTACCTTGAATGAATTTTGTATGCACAGCGATCACATGAACCATATACGATAATAATATAATATAATATTATATATATATATAATATATATAATATATAT
>WFKH01011925.1:34012590-34030151 GCA_016163765.1 Magallana hongkongensis | reverse complement strand
CTCTCTCTCTCTCTCTCTCTCTCTCTCTCTCTCTCTCTCTCTCTCTCGGACATAATCTCTACCAACACACTTAAATAAAATGAGAGAGAGAGAGAGAGACTTGGATAAATCGTAGAACATGTTACATAATGAAAGAAGACACGTTTGTTTAAATCTAGACTGAGTGAGTGGTCTAAGGTGCGGCCTTAATTAGTGTAGGATGATTGCCGTGGAGCCATGCTGTGTCGTTTTCGTATTACTGTAAACAGGTCGGTCCGCGCTATTGTATGTTTCAGATGTTTCCAAGCTTTGCAGTTCGAAGATACAAACAACGTATTCGATTACTGCATGTAAATCATGGATGAAGAGGAGAAAAATCCTAAGTCAAAGGTACGTTTTTAAATTGTTGATTCAAACTATGAAGAGAAAATAACCTACTTTGAGTACAATTTGGTCGTCACAAATATTTTCTATTTTTACAACTTATAAAAATATAATCTAAAGAATTCCCTATATTTATACTAACGATGTGGATGCCGAGAAAATAGGTCAAGGAACAGACGATTGTGAAGATTACTCTCGATGTTTCCGTATTGAATAACAGATCATGTCGTGAACAATTTAATTATCTATTGGCAAATAACTTTATAGATAAATTTGGAATTTCTATTTCAAGCAGTGCATTTTTAGAAAAAAAAATATCTTAATGACATTGGTGATAATCTAGGCATTTCACTCGGCGATTTGTCATTTCTTTAAAATACATCTGCATTGACCATGTTAAGAGATGGATCAACATCACTGCCAATTTATTCTAATGCTCTTTCTTTTCCGTTTAGAAGACTCCTACAAAGCCTCCTCCGTTATGTGCCGTAATTTTCTCGAACACCTCGTGAAAGGCTTCACGCTCGGACTCGGAAGTTGCTATGAACATTTCCCTACCTTTGAATCAGATGTTTAAGTTCCTATTGATGAATCTCATGGCTGAACAGATCCATTCAAAAGCATTACCCGAAGGTAGGTTTTCATACACTAAACACATTTATAAATATATGGTTCGATCTAAACCCTTTTATAAAGTAAAGATCACTAGTATGTTTATAATCTTCCTTATAAAAATCACAATATTGTATCAATATTGATCATGAGACATGAAGCTAAAGAACTTCGAGCTAGATAAATTCGTCGTAGTCTTCAAAGGTCTGTCAAAAAAAACACAAGTACATGTAGATCTAGAACGGATTGATTTTCATAAACTGACTTTTAAAAAGTTTAGTACAGGCTACATACAAATTTAGAACATTTGTAGAAATTCGATAAAAAAAACCGTACCTTTAGTTTAATGTGGTGCATATTTATAATGATATTTTTGCCTCTAAGAATATAAAACCTGTTTTAATGTTGGTGCTTGTTTGAGGTGGATTGCTTTGTCTATAATGATGAAAAAAATGAATTGCAAATGGTATCTCATATTCTGATTCATAAAACATAAAACATGAATCTCGAATCAAATTTTAGAATAAAAAACCTCACGAATTAAGTGTCTTGTTTATATTCATATTTGTTTTTTAATGATTTAGTCATATATACATGTACATGTACATGTAGATGGGATATAAACAAACTCGTTGTATAGATTAAGTGAACATAGCTCATTCTACAGTTAAATATTATTTCCATACAGAAAATTGTTATTTATGTAAAGTTTAAATACAAAAATCTGCTTTTATGTATAAAACTCAACGTCACTGAGAATCACATAGTCTACAATAGTGTATGGCAGATAACAATCACGTGTTAAGTAATTCGAGATCACGTGAAGAATTAATGTAGAATTGAACTACATGTATTTACAATCTCCCAGAGCTCTGATGCAAAGCAGCGAACTGATTTTGTATGCATCCTACATGAACTACATGTACATGTTAATTTGCAATCTCCCAAAGCTCTTGTGCAAAACAGCGATCTGATTTTGTATGCATCAAACAGGAAACGTTCTGTGTGCAGCAATATTCATTTTTAATATATCTGTAACAATACCTAATATTCGAGGTAAATCCATGTTGAAAATCGAATGAAATGATGAGAACTACGTTGAATTATATAAAAGTTGCAATATAAAAGATTTTCGAACTTGTAGTATACAGTGCCCTTATAGTAAGTAATTAAAAAATCCCTTAATTAACTACTTGTCTAAAAACTGAATTAAAATCTGTCGAAATTAATTTTTGACATCCACACAAAAATCGGACTTTCATCATATCCATATTCATGTTATTCAAATGGAGTGCCTTGCCTAACTCGGCCGGTATACACACTGCGCATTATCTCATTATTTCATCTAAATTCAGTTGCCTAGTTAATGTTTTAGTTTCAGATAGAGTGGTCAGATAAGGTGGTCAACACTGAATAATCTTGCTGTGTCAGTAATTCCGGATGCTTTGTTTTGAAAGTTTCGAGTTCTAATTAAGCCTTTGCTCCTTTCTGTTTTCTCATTTATTCTATGTCATTTGGGAAGCATTTATTTAATGTTGACAACATTGATTTAGATACCTCCTAATATTAACTAAGTCACAAACTTAAATTAAAATAATTAAGATTATATGGACTAGAAAAGAGGTAATATTTATGCTGACGACCAACTTGAACTTAATATTGATTGTTAATATATTGTTAAAATTTGTGCAGGGGGGGATAATCATGACAATAACGATTATCTGGTATTTTCTGCGATGTTCAAATGCTCGCTTTTTCGCAACAGTTATATCCAAATTTGTTTGCTATTTTTTTTTGATCGCAGAAAATGACTGATGCTAATACAAGAAGTTACAATTTTTTTTTTACATTTTTGCAAATTTTGTGTAAAAGTTCGGATATAAAGTTCTGATATAAAGTATAAAAATAGCCTCGAAAAATCTAAAAATGTAGCATACTTTTTAAAAAATGTCCAATTAAACAGCATGGCTAAAGTTACTCATATTATCATTTTGGCCGTGTTGCTTTATGTAAATAAAAACGTTGTTTCCCCAGCTTAGAAATAAATATTTACATTTTCCAGTTTCTTGCCTGTATCGATTATGTACTTTCAAATGACGCCAAATTGAGGCGCCATCGGTGTTTCCTTATTTATATTATAATATTTAATCGTAGGATGGCTTAAAATTACGTAAACATAAGTAATAAGGAATCATTCTTTGAATATTATGAGGCGATAATTTCGGTCAGGGCATGATCAAATCTATCATAAAAGCCCTTCGGGCTTTATTGGATTTGATCACGCCCCGACCAAAATTATCACCTCGTGATACTCAACGAATGATTAATTATTCCTTAAATAAAAAAAACCCAGAAAATAAATATGCATGACGTGTACAGGAAATAATGAAATTTCAAATCGATTTTTATGAATCAAACTTGCGACATTTTGATTCATAAAGTTAAACGCTAAATATTAATTAATGAATCAATCATTTATTAAAGTTTTTACTTTGTAAAATTGTGTCCTATTCAAAATTTGATTTTCATTGAGATAATGATAACAACTGAATCTGTTTTTTATATATTAATTAGGTTTATGCTGATTTGCGTTAGTTAAAGAAAAATATTCTTGACTGTCTCTATGTATTCTAATTATAAAATTCATATGTATCAAAATTGACCACATTTTAATTGAAATTCAGACTTAATTGATCTAATCAACATATATAAATTTTGCAATTAACAACTTCTTTTATAAATCGTCAAATGAATTCACAGGCAGTTTAATTATAAATAGTAAAATCAAATCAATGTTAGATGATATACATTAATGGGCTTTGTGTGTTGAACCAGATTTCTGTGTTTATTATAATGTGTCCGAATTTTTCCTTATTTGTTTTTCTTGACCTTTGGTTTAAAATTGAAATCAAGTAGCAACTGGCGGGATATTCAGAGGAGTAGACAGTGATAAACATCTTAACTGAAATTGATCATATATACATGTATACAGTTGATATATGTTGCATATATTTTTTTTTATTCGACCTGACAGGAAAAAATACAAACTTTTTCGGCTTTCCACTGTTCAATATGCACTTTATTGATGCAACTGGAAAATTTACCGTTTTTAGCAGTATCTTTTAATTTTGTATTAAATGTAACACTAAACTCTCAATCGATTAATACAGCTGTACATGCATTAGGACATTTCATGCATACACCATTTATTCATATTAACGTAGAATTGTCAACACAATATCCATTGCTCACAAATCAATTAATTTATGAGGTTTACTTTATCAATGGTATAAAATTATATGTAATCTTAAAATGCGAGTGCATGTTTATTTGTATATTTTGAACCTAAGTTGTCTGATCCAATGTATCTGCCCGAAACTTGATGAACTCGCCCTACACTTACCTCCATAATTTTTGTTAGTTAATCCGCGTTCTTGATTACTTCGTTCTGTAAAGTTATATTCAATAAAACTATGATCGCGTATTCATGAAAAGAATTTGCTCGTTTTATTAATTCAACTTAGTTGTATTTTGTAAAAGTTGTTCAATCCCAGGTACATGTATCTGTCCGATTCATGATAATTTCGCCCTACATTTTCCGCTATGATGTTAATTAGTCACCCCGCTTACTTTCGCACATTCAAGAAACAAAATGGCCTTTTTCATTTATTCAGCATTTGTAAAATGTAATTTCTAAATACACTCTAAATAGCTTCCCGCTAATTATACTCACTCTTAAGTATTTATTCAATATTACTGAGTATTTCATTGCAAATATATATTTTTATGTCCACTGACTTGGATCCGCCAAAGCGTGTCTACGACATTTTTTTCATTTATGCTATTTCAAAAATGAAAGTAGGTTTTTATTTATTAATTTTACAATAATTATTTATCAAGCAAAAATGAAATTATAGTTTACGGACATTTTCTCACAAGTCTTAAAATACAAAAGGTGTATGTAAGCAGCTACTTCCTGAGTTTATTATTATCACCGATTTGGTTGGGATTTTCCGATGGCGTCGCGTTTAATTCTATCAGCTACGTCATGCATAAACAATACACGCACCTTAATCACAAACATTTTTATTGGTGGATTCAGCTTACCGCTGATTGGCTGCTGGTTCAGACTAAATTATGCACGGACAGAACAACAACATATCAGAGAATGAAAAATTCACCGGGGTACTCGTGATTGTCGAAATTGAGGTATTTTTCGAAAGTGTACACTTGTGACAAAACATACATATGGTACATATAGCTGTAGCTCTACGAAGAAATTTTGGGTTAGTAAATATAAAGCTACGTACAGTGAATACGATACTTACGAAAAACTTGCAATATACGGCGCACGAAAAATACGCTAGTTTTGAAAAGTTAACGTTATATCATACCACATTTTGTGTAAATATTCATCTTTATTCATGGTGATCGGAGGTTCAGAGACAAGAAAAATAACAAAATCTGTGGTAAAATGTTTTGGGATATTTTAGTATATATATTTACACCGAATGCGGTAGGGTAACAGAAGAAGAAACGAATCGGACACTTTCTTAATGAAGACACACATGTACATACTCCATTGCACTTTCCAATCGTCTCGTTCTTTCATATCATCGTTCACTGTCGATTGCCGATCGAAAGGTGTAGAGATCGAGGAATTCATATCTATCACTTCGACTGGTAAGTTAGTAGGTAATACATGTACATTATACATTTACGGTATATACATGAAATGAGCGCGGAGCACATGCAACCTAAAATATTATATTTTGTTTAACGCCGCACTCAGGACCGTAGCTTGAGACTATGGTTTAACGCCCGCTTACAGAGAGAGAGAGAGAGGGATAGAGAGAGTGAGTTTTGCGCAGAATTTAAACGTAGTTTACTAACATGACTAATGTGTAAGTGTTTTTATACTCTTGGAAGAATATTTCAATAAAGAAACCAAGTGTACTGATATGAACTTGTTGTGATCATCTCAGGGGACGGGATCCTAGAACTCGATAATGACTCAATATTGGGGAATAATGAACTGTTCTGAGAAATCATTCAGCTCTGGCATTGCATAAGCGTGTACAGATAACTCCGCCTAAGAAAAGGAGTTGACCAATCATAAAGTTTTCACACCGGCGGCGTGCATTGTTTATGCTTGACGTAGCTGACAGAATTGATCGTGACGCTATTAGAAAATTCCAACCAAAGCGGTTTTGATAATATTGGCAAAATGTATTCATTTATAAGGATACTGAGAAATGCATTATCACTTTCGCTATTGGAAACATAGTTTTGTTGCTTTTATCGAAGATCTAATTAAACATATTGAAAAATTATGTATTTTCAGGTACACCTTTTCTTCTTTGTGGTAGTATATGCACATGAGGATGTCAATGCATGATTCAGCAAAAAAAAAATGAAGAGGAAATGATGCCGAAAGGTTCGATGATCCCATTGAGCTACTTCGATTCTTAATATCACCATGATTATTAACTTTAATTATGACATTCAGACATTGATGCAAAATAAAATGTGCGATTTGAGAAAATTCACTCGTCCACTTTACTACAAGTTAAGAAACAACGATCCGATAGTGGAAACGTTCTACATAGGGATGGGCGACTCTCCTAACAAGAAACCCGAAGGAGGTAAAAAAGCATGGTTAAGCGTTGCAAAATTCGTAGCATAAGAGGCATTCCAAAACTTTTCCCATTCATCTTTAATGACATTGTTTTATAAGGAAATTTAATCCATAATTATGAGTTAAGATGATATGTTGATCTTTCTGGTGGATTCACCAACTCTCTGATCTTGTATGTAAACTGAACATAGCATTCATCCTGGTGGGCCCACCACTATTTATTCAGTAGTAGCTGTTTCGGTATTTCTTTGGTGAATCCACCAATTTTATGATCTATTTTTTTATGATTCGTAGAACTTGATTTCTGGTGGATCCAACAAGTAGAGTTATTTTGAATTTTGTCAATCTTTTTGGTAGTTTCACTAACTTTCTTGTTTTGTATATAAACTGACATGTTTTGTGGTTTTTTTCTGTTTATTTAGTGCCATCAATACATGTTTAGAAAACTTTTGGTGAATGCACCAACATTGTACTTTTAATTTGTTTGTAGAATTTCATTTGGTGGATCCACCAAATATTTGGATATTGAAATTCTGTCTGCATTTTTTATTTTTAGTGAGTTCACCAAATTTAATTAGGAAAATCTTAAGACAAAACAATTTTTGTATATTTAGGTGGAATCACCAATAAAGTTTTCTTGAAAACTGAAATATTTGATAACATATGTAGCTATCATTGCTTTGTTGGTGGGTTCACCAATTCTTCGAATGAAATACAAAACAGTATAAGGACAAATTCACAATTAATTTTTGGTGGAACCACCAAGGCCCTGTGTGAATGAGACATTTGATGTTGTTCAATATAATAGAATCGCCAATATCTTTTTATTGGTGGACCCACCAAGTTTATTTGTAAGTGAGATATTCGATCAATAAAATTGGTAGAGTCACCAATATTTTGACTGTTATTGTCAAATATGAAGGTTTAAAGATACTGTAAAATCTGATTTTGTGTAAAAAAGATGGTGGGTTCACCAATTTATGTTGTGCTCAACTACAAAAATGAATAAAATTCATGTTCATTTCTGTTATTGCGTTGTGTTCATTTTTCATTTTGCACTGAAAAAAAGAGGAAACGAATAGAAAATCCTCTTTCTTAATAGAAACAGTTAGAAGTGGATTTTTTAACGGATTTTTATTTCCAGTAAAGTGTCTTTTATGGACTTCCTAAGATACATAAGTCAAAAACAATTACGAGTGCCATCAAAATGCAAAATAATCCGTATATTACTTGTATCAAACCGGAAGATTTAACATTTAGACTTGTGGGAGGACCTAACGCTCCAACACAACGACTGAGTCATCTTATGGATATATTACTAAAGCCTTTATGCTCAGAAGTAAAAAGTTTTGTTCGAGATGATCTAGATTTCCTGAGATTTTTACCTGATAAAGTTAACCAAGATGCAAAGTAAGTCACTATGGATGTAACTAATTTGTATACAAACATAATCACCGATCTCGGTATCAATGCTCTAAAATACTGGATAAATAAATATCCACAAAATATCAACAGCCGTTTCAGCAAAGAGTTTATCCTAGAGGCAAGCAGTTTAGTGCTTAAAAATAACACAATTTCTTTCAACGGCAAACATCATTTGCAACTTAAAGGAACGGCTATGGGGACTAAAATGGCCCCTACTTATGCCACCCTCACATTAGGTTACTTAGAAGAGAAGATGTATGAAAAAAAACTAGACAGCATTTAAATGATCAAACCACACAGAATATAAAACACGGATGGAAAAGATATCTTGACGACTGTTTTATTATTTGGAACGAGAGCGACGCCAATTTAGCAGTCTTTTTAGATATTGTGAATAATCTAGATCCAAACATCAACTTTACGCTAGATGAAAGTACAATTTGTATTCCATTTTTGGATGTCCTCATCTCTAAATGCGGCGAAAATATAACCACCGACATGTATTACAAACCAACAGATAGCCGTCAATACCTTCATTTCAAGTCTTGCCATCCGAGCCATACTAAACGCGCTATTCCATACAACTTAGCAAGGCGTGTGTGTACCATAGTTAGTGACAACGAAAAAAGAAATGAACGTTTACATCAATTAAAAGCGAGCCTGATTAAACAATGTTATCCACTAGGAATCATAGACGATGGTATCAAAAAAGCATTAGCACTGAACAGGGAAAACCTTATTAATCCTCCAGAAAACAACATCTCTGATTTAAAAATATTACCACTCGTAACTACGCATAATCCGAATAACAAAAATATAACTCCTGTTGTACGCCAGCTTAACGACATTCTACAAACTGATGAAAAAATGTCCGAAGTGCTGAAAAACTACAAGTTCATCAACAGTAAAAGACAACCCAAGAATCTTAGAAGGATACTTTGCAAGTCGTCTTTTCAACAACATTCATCTTATTCGGTCAACAAGTGTAACGATCCCCGTTGTGGAACTTGCCAATATATCAAAGTCGGGAATTCGTTCAAGTTCGGAAACAAGGACTTTATTATTAATGCGGACATGTCTTGTGCCTCTAAAAACGTTATTTACAACATTACGTGTAACGGATGTAAAGAATTTTATATAGGAGAAACTGGAACAACTCTACGCACCCGTATTCGTATACACAAACAGCACGTCAATCAACCCGAGTACAGAAAAATTAAACTTAGTGAACATCTTGATATTTGTGGCCACGGGCAATTTTCAGTTTTTCCGTTTTATAAACTCTATACGGACAACCCAATTGAACGAAGGGAAAAAGAAAAACATTTTATAAAGTCACTAAAACCTTCGTTAAATAGTTTGATATAGACTGTTTCATTGTCTTTGATTTTATTTTACTATTTATTTAACGCTATATAACTTGACTCTATGATTGTTTCCTTCATAAGCATTATGACGTCATAGTATTATTGTTGACATTATCACTAGGTAACGTAATTGCGTCATCATTTAAACGACTGTAAAACGTCTGAAGATACGAAATGAAAGCGCTAACGTTTTACAATTAGTGTTGCTTTTTTTTCTTTTTTCATATATATATATATATATATATGGTGCAACCCTTTACACCCAAAAATCGGTGATATCTTCATATTCTTGTCAGACTTGTCTCGAGGTACACCGATCATATCTTGTCACAGAAGATAGTAAAAATGGTATATGTACTGACTGAGTCTGAAATCGCGCATCCGGAACGGTTACTCATATAAAACGATTTTCTTTCTTAAATTTAAAGAACAAAGATGTAATGTGAAAAAAGACCTCCACATCAGTCAGCAAGGTACATACGGATTAGGTGAAAATTTTGTTTGTTAATTATAATCTTGCATGTAAAATCATGAATAAAATGGGCTTAACAGATTTATCTGCGTATACAATTTGTGTAGATTAAAAAATGTAAATTCTTTTTTTTTCCACTGACACTACATGTACAGGTATAATCTACTGTTAAAGTTTAATCCGCATTGATCAAATTGACCAAAGAAATATTAATAATCATCCGGGTTTAATTTCAAATATAACCTTATTTTCATCACTGTTCATTAACAAACTGTTTTCTAAAATTTGATAATAACCATCCGGGTTTGTTTCTTTCACTACTTCATTGTCATGAAAATTTAATAACCGAAAGTACGTCTCATTCACTCTAATCAGCTCAGATTTGTGTTCAGTTCAAACGTGCACCTCAAAGTAGCATTAAAACGATCACTTTATACTACTTGCGATAGTTCTTCAAAAAGTTTTTCAAATAGTTTTTTTTTTTAGAAATAAAAATACCAACAGGTCTGGCGAATGAATGTTGACCTATTTAACATTTATAATAATGTATCGAATGAAAGAACTGAAATCAAAGAGTTGAGGAGCAAAACGAATAGACCGCGTCTATTTACAGAAGAATAAATATGGCTTTTTTCAGAAGGTTTACCTGGAGTTGGTAAGCTGTAAAATTGCATTCAAATAGCATGAATAAAATAATTAACACAAAATTGATGCCGAAATTAAAATTGTATTTAAGGATTTAAGCACGCAATGCACATTTTTTTATATTGCATACACTGTAACATGTTGAAATAAAATGTAGAAGGATGCAGTGGATTTGCTGCTAAAACATATAAACATCTGCGGCTCTGAGTAGAAGGACGGAAGGACGAAACACTATTCACAATGAAAAAAAGACTGTTTTCTTACACGCCATGGTACCGCCTGCTCAAAATAAACAATGCAGTTGCTATAAATATGCACACTATATAAACAGTCACAACCCTGAATCAACCAAAATAAAAGAATAATTTTAAAAGTCATTACTGATGTCTATACTGGAGAAGACGAATCTCAAGTAAATAGGGAAATTAATGGAATTTCTTCTTTGAGGTATTTTGATTTCTCATATGAGGTGGTTTTGATGATTTTGTTAATTGGAGTATTTAAGCAAAACATTCAATATGTTCTCTTGCAAGTGATCCAATTCGGTCATATTAATTACAAAGTAAAGTATGTTTCATTGTTGCAAGTAGGAATTAATACAGAGATCGTATAAGTAACTTTTCATGAAAACAATTACAAGGACTGTATATCTGAGAACAGTATAGTTGTTCGCCAAAAAATTAACATTAAAATCCTGTATAATTCAAACGAAAAAATAAATTGATTTGGCGTATCAGTCATTTGAACGTTATTACGAAAACACTATGTATTAACATATTATAATTATTAATTACATTATACTTATTTTCCATTAGCATTCAATGTAAAGGTTTTTGGTCTTAATAAAATTGACCGTATGCTGAGTAAGGATGCCATATAAAAATGCCATTTGATAATCTAGTTTTTGTTTAACATTTTGATATTATTTATTAGAATTAAAACTACTTTTAACGGTAAAAATATTGAATGCATTTGTATAACATTTCATGAGAGATAAAACAGTTGTTTTTTAGAATAACGTCTGAACTTACAAGACTGAGACAATGTCATACATGTAATTGTTTAAACAGAGAATTCAAAAGTAATTAAATCAAAACAAAAACACAACATAACATAGTTATATTTTTAATATTTCCTTTGACCTCATTTTGTTTATTGAAATGTTCTCCTCAAACGATTGATGACTTTGCCTTAAGATGGGATTGGCCCTGTTAATATGTTTTTATAAGTATTTATATCATGAGAGATAAATCTTAGTGAACTCTTCGGTAAAAGGATGCTGTTAAGTACTGTGATGTTGAGCGTTCCGTGTGGCTTAATAAAGGTGTGTTCCATGCTGTATTTTAGAGTTTAGAAGATTCATAGTGTTAAACAAGTGGTAACAGAGCGTAGATTATACTGTAGTTTATTATATTTTGTTGCGAGATGCATCAGAGGAAGTGAAAACTGTAAGATTGTGAAAAAGAAAACTGACTGTGAATTCAATATGGCTACCAAAATTAATCCTGTGTTTCAATCCAAACCTAAGCTGAATGAAGTGTACAGACATAAATTGTTGGCCTGGAGTGAAATTACTGACCTTGCAAAAGAGAAGAGAAGCATACAGTTGCGCTAATTCTGCCAGAGGAAAATTCGTGAGAAAGGTTTCAAAATCCTTCTTGAATTTCTTGATAAACATCTAGCCAAATATTACCTAGCTGACAGTTTGGAGAAGTTTAACGAGTTGGAGAATCTAAAAAGAATTGATGGACAATCAGTTAACTAATCCATATCAAAAAAAAATGTAACATTTTCTTCGGCTTTTAAACTTTTAAGAAATGCTAACGTAACAAAAAAGCAAAAATTGTTAGTTTTGAAGGAAACGAACTACGGAAACAAGGCAACATTGGTTGACAAGGCAAAGAAGTCCTTGAAGAAGTTTATTGGTGCATGTGGACACACAGTGTAACCGCAAGAGTATAAAACTAGCACCGGCATTCTTAGCGGAAAATTAAGAGGCACTAATGGCTGCTTGCTATGTACGAAAAGGTGTCCATTCTGAATATTGGTGGATTGGGCGCTTAAACTACAGAATGCGTGGTGGTAGAGGTTCAGGATTTGTCTCATCACAGCGTGGGAGAAAAAGTCTCAACCCGCAAGGTGCAGATGAGAAAACTTTGACTTGCAGGTCTTGTGACAAAATGTCCAGACAATATGAACAAAGAAAAAATATATGAAGTACTTGAAACAGAGGAAGAGCCTTCAGATGACCATGCTGTTTTGTTCACAGGATACCGTAAAATGAATTTAATCAGCTTGATACAGAAAAAAGAAGATGTGCAGTGCTTGATAGTGCATGCAGTAGCACTGTCTGCGGAAAAGCCTGGCTACAGATTTACCTAAGCTCACTGAAGGAAAGTGACTTTGGAAAGTCTTGAGACGCCAAGGACATACAGTCTTTAAATTTGGAGGTATAACAAAATTGAAATCTGAAGGAGAATATGAATTACTTATGTGTATCGTAGGTAAACATATAACAGTCAAAACAGATGTGGTTAATTCTGACATCCCATTTCTTCTCTCCAGAACATCAATTAAAAAAGCGGTGTTAAAATTGAATTTGTGGAAGCATACTGCTGTCATCATCATCACAAGATCTGACACTCAATTTTAGGGTTTATCCTTCTAACTATTTTTAGAATCGGTAGGACAATAAAGTAGTGCCTTTAAGCAAAATAGTTTCTATTCTTGCAGAGTGTATATACATTTACTGGGACATTTTAAATCAGAATGCTTGACACATGTCAGAAAAGAGGATTTGCAATTTTAAAAGCAAGTGTAAAAATTAAATTATCATTTGACGGAAAGAATTGAAATTGTTTGATGTACACTCATTCCAAAACTGTGAAATTCCCTACTTTTACTTTCATTTTCAGAGTTTTTCAATACAGACGCATTTTGCCGGAAAACGAATCTGACTTCACAGCACGAAATTTTAACAGGAGAGAGACAATTTGATGAGCTTTTATTCAAGAGGTCCCTCGTTGTTGAACGAAAATTAGGGCCGGAGCTATGAGCCCGAACGTTAATATTACCGCCTATGGAAAATGCATTAGTGGACTATACCCATATTGAGCCCCATGCTGGTAAGGCATATTCCTTGTTTATTTGCAATTATTGTGATAAATGTGAATTTCTCTTTTGTACATCTTTTCATTAATGTGAACAAACTAAATGTCCAACAAGTTCAGCAAGTTTAATCACTAAAAAAAAAAATCATAAAAAAAAAAAACCACCCCAACACCCAACCCCCCCCCCCCCCCCCCCCGGGTTTTTAGAAAATCAATTTAAATTAAATAAATTGTGATTTTAACTTTAATGTAATTTATTTTGAGTTTTTATAAAAAATAAAATTAAAAATGTATATGCGTTTCTACTAATAATGAGATAAGAAGACATTTTATAAATTTTTAGACCAAATATCATTTTTGGTTTTTAGTGCGATCATTTCAAGCGAGTAAAATTGAAAGTAGAGAAGCAGAAAGTTTCCAGAGAGGAAAAATACTTTATTCAAGCAGTGTCTAGCTATATAATATTAGGCAAGGGAGTTGTATTAATGCCCGGTAGGTTCCAATTCTTTATATATAACTATAGATATGCATTAAATTTGCGTAAATAAATGTTTCATGCATGTAACGTGACTATGTACCGTAGATGTAGATATGCACACTTTAACATGTGGAAGCCTACCGTGTTGGTTAAAACCTATCTTTGTTTATCATAATCAAAATTGAATGAAATCATCATTTAAAGTAGATATTTACCTGCATGTATTTATATATTCAACTGTTTCTATTAAGAAAGAGGATTTTCTATTCGTGTCCTCTTTTTTTCAGTGCAAAATGAAAAATGAACACAACGCAATAACAGAAATGAACATGAATTTTATTCATTTTTGTAGTTGAACACAACATAAATTGGTGAACCCACCATCTTTTTTACACAAAAGAACATTTTACAGTATCTTTAAACCTTCATATTCTACAATAACAGTCAAAATATTGGTGACTCCACCAATGTTATTCATCGAATATCTCACTTACAAATAAACTTGGTGGGTCCACCAATAATAAGATATTGGCGATTCTATTTTTTTGAACAGCATTAAATGTCTCATCCACAAAGGGCCTTGGTGGTTCCACCAAAAATCAATTGTGAATTTATCAGTATACAGTTTTGTATTTCATTCAAAGAATTGGTGAACCCACCAACAAAGCAATGATAGCAACATATGTTCTCAAATATTTCAGTTTTTAAGAAACCTTTATTGGTGATTCCACCTAAATACAAATATGCAAAAATCGTTTTGTCTTAATATTTTACTGATTAAATTTGGTGAACACACCAAAAATAAAAAATGCAGACAGAATTACAATATCCAAATATTTCTAAACATTTATCGATGGCACTAAATAAACAAAAAAAAACACAAAACGGTGTGTTCCCGTTTTGCACACATTTGATAATTGGGTATAGAACAGTAGGTGTGATTTGTGTTGTTATAGCAATTATAGTCTGCTTTCAATCCAATATTTTACCTGGATTTTTACCTGTGTTTTATCAGCACATTAACGATGAAACAAGAAGAATATAGATATTTTGTTGTGTTTTAGGTTTAATAACTAATACCTATCAGCAATTTTTTCATTTGATAAAATAAAGATGTTTTTTTATTCTTAAATTTCCGCTCATTGATAAGAAAAATAGCGATAGATGATTTAACTTTTACATTTTTTTCCATTTACGTTTAATATAAAACTGAATGAATTGAGGAAAATTAGTCGGTCAAATGCCAGTTGAAAGCTGATTCAATGGACAATTATAGTATGAAGGGGAAAACTACAGTCATTTGGGGTACTCCGAATCTCTTAATACAACTTAGTTGCAAAATATGTAAATTGCATGTTTATAATTGGTTGTTTAGTATCAACAGAAAGAAGATTATGTAAGGAAACAGATCTTTGTCACAAAATATTTCAATCTTTGAAGTAGCGACTTTGAAGGTAGTTCTTATGACATCACCGCTTTAGTATATTGCAGGTCACTTTCTGGTATTTCAAATCAGTAGCTAAACTGGCACAAAACATTCCGACAAAAATAATATTTTTAATATTGATTCGATATACCCTAAACTGAAGAGGGTTGAAAATGCATGAGTTAGTTCTACATTTGATAGGTTTTGTGAAATAAATTTTTACAGTTCTTGAAGCATGGGCATATAAATATGCCGATTTATCATCATACAGTTTGTCAATTTTCTTCGATTATTCCAGCCACAGCATAAATGAAAAATATTTAACAGCGTTTTCACTAGACAAATTTCCTCCATTGATGTCAGCGAAAACATCTTTTAAATATTATTGTAAGATATTTTCTCTTAAAACTTGTAACAGATAACTTATGACTGTAGGGTAGTTTTATCCGTTAATGTCTTGTACATTTTATAGCGACACTTCAAACGTCCGAAAACACGAAACGCAATGCGATTCAAAATACCACCAAAAGACTGTAGCTCATTGAAGATTACTCCTCATCCAAGTTAGATATATTATTCTGTATAGAGTGTCCATCCAAATGCAAAGTGTCATTATTATTTATTTTTTGCATTAAGTATTAAGGTGACTATATTTTGAAGTATAAACAACTTGGAATTCATCTTCAATAAGGAAACCTATTCCCAGTAAATTACAGAAATATATAACATAACTACGACTATCGTCACATCGCCTGGCTATTGAAACTGGTAGATATGATAACACAAATAGAAACAATAGATTTTGTCCACATTGCGGAACTAGTGTTGAAGATGAATTTCATTTTTTATTTGTTTGTCCTTTATAAGGTACATTACGCAAATTATACATGAGAGAATATTATTATAAGAAACTTTCTATGTTCAAATTAATACAACTTTTAAATACTAAAAATGTTAAAGATCTCTGTAATCTTGGTAAAATTCATGTCAAAAAGTATGCTATTAAGAGACAACTGTAATACATAATTGTTAATTTTTTTGTTTTGTTTGTTTGTTTTTGTTTTTTTTGTTTTCTCAACCTGTATATATACTTAGTAGTACATGTTATCCTTTGTACGTGCACAAGTTCTCTTGTAAATACACTACCACTTCATGTTAAACATATGTTATACTGATAGGCTGTAAAGCTTAAAGAAATAAAGAATTGAATACTTAAATTCTGCAAAATATAAATATCAACGCAATTGCGAGTAGATGTTTTACTTATTCTATTGTCAAAACCCTTCACAGGAACTGTGATACAGACTATAGCAATTAAGCAATTATCTCACCTGGTCAAATTCCCGTTTCGCACACATTTTTTCGATACCTAATTTTGAAATGTGTGCAAAACGGGAACAAACCCCACAGGGCGAAAAACAATCTTTAAGCAAGTCATTAAAGGTGACTTAAAGGTGGCGTAAAGGTGGCTTAAAGGATATACAATCTTTAAGCCACCTTTAAGTCACCTTTAAGCTGAGCTTATAGGTCCTTAATGTCCAAACTTCTTTAAGTCACCTTTAAGCCATCTTTAAGCCACCTTTAAGCATCTTTAAGTGGCATTTACGCTCCCTTTAAGTTGTCTTTACACCATCTTTAAGTTCCCTTAAAGTCAGGTTTGATCAAGCTGAACAGATTCATCTTGAAAACATATATTAAATGCAAAAGCTCTTTTATAGGGATGGAGGGGTGATCCGAGTGATGATATAATTTCCAAGGAAGGGGGGGGGGTGTTCCAGGCGGTTTTAATTGTCGCTCCATTAAACACAGATCGCTATCATCAACACCGCTCCAATGGACACAGATTGCTGTATAAAATTCTTTATAATTTTTTTTTTCAAAATGATTGTAGGGGTGAGCGCAGTCTCTATATCTAAATCTGCGCATGAAATTATATTAAAGTATGTTTGTTTCCTATTATAAATTCATCGGTGAAATCTCTCTCTCTCTCTCTCTCTCTCTCTCTCTCTCTCTCTCTCTCTCTCT
>WFKH01011925.1:33947307-33962774 GCA_016163765.1 Magallana hongkongensis | reverse complement strand
ACATTTTGATATTCCGCTGTGTGTTCTTACGCCACATGACGACATAATTAAACATTACGTAGGTTTAGGCGGTTAACTGACGTAGAATGAAAAAGTAAATAATTAGTTCATTTGAGGAGTGTTGGGATGTAAATGTGAAACATATATAATATTGTTTCATTTATTTGTCATGAATTCATAAAAAATTGTTTGAAAATGAAATGTTTGTTTGTTAAACTTCAAGGAACTTCTTTTCATGCGTAAAGTTGTTGACGTCTTGTAGTTAATGTGTTGTGCGGCTCACAATTACATTTTTTACAGAAAATAAATGAGATTAACAAAATACATGGTGAAACATGTGATAAAAAGAATCTCTCATGATTTGCGATGGTATATGATTTTTATCAAACGAGTTGTGTGTTTTCTACCCCTGAGCTATAGAAAACTTAAGGTATCCGATCCATAATAGCCCCAGATTTAATGAATCTATATGCATAACAGATATGTATGGGCTTAATACTCAGTATACTTGGACATAATTTTCATGTTTAAGTATCAGTATGTAGGAGTGGAATGTGTCCTAATAAATGACCTTTTCCTGTTCTTGAAGAGTTGCCACCCTTTGATTTTAATCTATAAAAATCAGTTCTATGAAAATATAGGCCTACATGGTATAAAATTTATTTTTAAAAGTTTTTGTATTCCTAATGATTAAATTCATCTTTTCACCAAAGCATTTATTGATATTCCTAGTATTTACTTTTTTATTTCAAAAAATGTGCTTGTCCCCATAGGCCTTAATACAATCTCTATTAATTAATTACTGCTTAGTTAATAACATTTTTGAAAATTTCTCTTGATAAATCTTTTTCTACTCTAAAAAGCTTTCAATTAATATCAGAGTATTTAATACATGATGGATATTCAGGGTTAGAAAAATAAGGTCCTAATATGGATTGGATACCTTAAATGAATTAAAACACAAAGTCAGAGTAAAACATGAGAGCTTTCATTTTCATCTTCAGATGTTTTACAACTAACGAAGGTAACGACGTCATTGTGACGTCATAATAACGTTAGCAAAGTCTCTTGTGTTGACGTCACAATTTGGCGTATTTTTTAAGCATTACACATATCAAAAATAAAAAGAAACAATGTAATTTAACACAAGCATTAAAATGGTGCATGGATGTTACAAAAAACTGTTCAATTTAGGTTTATATGTTCTTATAAAATGTTTTTCTTTTTCTCGTCTTTCAGTAGTATTAGACTCGCACATTTTATAAAAGGGGGAAACAGTAAAAGATTTCTTTCTTCATACGTCCAGATATTCACTGAGTTTTTTTTTTACGATATTCCGGTGAATTAATATGTTGTTTATGTATCCGGATTTGTTTCCGTACTGTATTTCCTGTTTCTCCAATATAAAGTTCTCCACAACCAGAGCATGTGATAACATAAATTAAATTTCTGGCATGGCATGACAAGTTATTGTTGATAGTGAACTCTTTTCTTGGTTAGTTGTAAAACATCTGAAGATGAAAATGAAAGCGCTTATGCTTTACTCTGACTTTGTGTTTTTATTCATTTAAGTTTTTTATATTTTATCCGACCACTGTGACTTTTTCTGGATTTACCCCCCCCCCCCCACATATATATATATATATATATATATATATATATATAGTGAAGAACATCAAAATAATTCAGTATGAACTAAACGAATAAGGAATCAGAAGACACATATGATTTGACCAGCTGAATACCCAACCATTTTAGTGGTCTTGTAAACAGAATTCCTTTTAAAGCTATTATCTTTCGTGTATTTCCTGAACAAAGATAATTTTGGGATCCTGGATGTTTATCAGACCATGGAAAAGTAACAGTTTTAAACATATTAAACATTAACACATGTATAAATATCAAATTTTGTTACGATATTAAATATTTCCTTGCTCTTTGTTAGCTTAAAATCCAAAAGAAAGAAAAGATTACATTTATCAGTACCTAACCTACAAGGTGACCATAAAATGGGATTGCTTTTAAATTACTACGAATGGTTATCATCATTTCTGTCCTTCAATGAAATTTCAATTCTCTCACCATGTTCGGTGATGACTTTAACATGACGTTGCTTTGTTTTATTAAATTTATCAATGCAATTTCGGGCTAAGTGAATATTGTTACAGCTCTTCTCGGGTCGGTAAATCATCGTATTGACCTTGAAATCAGCAATAACTCTTTAATATTAAATAAGCTACATTTTCATATTACTGCTCTGTAAGTCCATTTCTTTCAAAGATCAACTGCATTATTGAAATCCCACCCCTGACCAAAGATGTTGTTCAACTACTTAGATTCGAATGTTATATAGCTCATTCCACGGTACTTTCTTTATTAAAAAAACCCACATACATGTAATATGTCTTTATATAGATCAGATTTGTTATATACGTGACCTTAGTAAAGCCTGTTTCTTTATAATTTCAGTTTGTCATTTCAAGTCCCATGTTGTCATTAAATGATGGACAAATTAGGGGTTCTGGATTTTCACCGGCTCATTAAATACCTTTGTTTATATCCATATTACACCAGCTAAGCTTATTTATACTAATAAAACTAGTTATACTTGCTATTCGTTCACATTATTATTTTTTGAACTATACATGTATAGATATTCATGTTTAAAATCAGATACACTGACATAATTTATGCATAATTTATGTCAGTCTATCTGCTATGAAACAAATAATCTAGGTTAACGAAACACCATTTATTGTTTAAAAATGGTATAAAACAAAACAAAGGCATGTCAGTATGATGTTTAAATTTACATTCCATTTTATATTTAATTGATTTATCATAACATCATCGTCTTTTTCATGCTTGGGGTTACAAAGAAAGCATATACAATTCAAGGAAAACAATTATGAATATTGGTATTTATTGCTGAGAAATGATCAATTTCAGTTTTTTCAATCATTCAAGAGCCCTGCGAACAAAAACAGTTGCGTGAAAAATGACAATAACAAACTGTCAACCATCTCATAAAACCATAAAACAAAATACAAATTCAAAGCAGAGCAACACGGACCTCTAAAAATATAGAGGTATAATCAGGTGCCTAGGAAGGTTGAGCATCCTCTGCTGACCGGTCACACCCCCCGTGTGCTCTTTGTCGTAATCAGGAAAAAAAACGGTGATTAAATATGGTCTAACAATTAGTATGAAAAACGTCAGTCAGCATGCGACCCAGTGGCAAGGTCGTTGTATCGACCATAGAACTTACGAAAAGATGACTTCAAACGAGACTGTTGATAGTCCTGTTTTATCAACTTGTTTGTCAGTAGCTTGCCTCGCCTTATAAACTGCTAATACAAAGAGCATGCATGCTCTTGCGTATCGATTTATCGTATCGTATCGAATTGTCTGTCGTTTTGATTGGTTTTCGGTCATACACAATGCAAATATTAACTACGGTACTCATTTCATTGACTTTGTAACGAAATGCTATCCTTGCAATAATTTAGAATTTTAAAATTCTATTTATTATCAGGAAAATAGCCGACGTCATATGCAGATAGTATAAAAATAAATCAGTTAATACCATAAAACATGGAACAATTTTTAAAAATGTGTTCATAGGTTTTCATATCCATGATTATAATCGTCACCATTTTTATATGTTTGTTTATTGCATACCTTTTATTTTGATCTTTAGTTTAACTAAAATGTTTTATTAGGGTATACAAATGTCATGGTAAAATATTCTCTTAACAATAGAGTGCAATAACTACGGCTACTACACGATGTTCTATATTAAATAATTTTACAATGTATTGGCTTTATCAAAGGATTAATAATCCAACCTATATCATGACATCGAGAGATTTCAAAAGATTGTCATTTTTTTCAACCTATAGGTGGCCTTGATTTATATGTAAAGTGATAAAATAAGTTTGAATGTTGTATTTATTGCAAAATTCCCTAAAGGGTATATTTTAGTTCATTAGAAGAAACTGTCTGAATAGTTTTCCTATATCTATTCAAAATTTGGAATTTCGTGAGGTCGCCGAATAATGGTCTTTGATCAATGTTTGAACAACTAGAAATTTCTATAAAATCAATATTATGCCAGTACAGTACAACATACAATACTATTTAAAAGGTAGGGCATAGGGTTTGTTTGAAATATTGTTTTACAAATTATTGTATGTATTCCTCCTTGAACTCTATATTTTGCCATGATGAAACACAATTATAAACTGTTAACCTTTTTCAGACTTAGACATAATTGGATTGATATTGTCTGAAATTCTTTTAGTTTTCCAGAAATTCACATAGACAACGTATCATCTTTCAACAACAACAAATAATGTATTGTGGTTTGGCATTTGGGAAACATTGATTATGTTTGCAAATAATCAGAAGTTTTTTTTCTCTCTCTCTCTTTGCTTACTTTCAAAATTGTTAAATTTAAGGTTTTAAGAATGGATGAAATATCTTGTTTCAGGTAGGGAGCTGAGAAAATAGGAAACATTTTGTTACACTCTAAAAGAGGTTCTTTAAGCTTGGGGAAAACTTAACTTATAACGCGATAAGCTTAAAACCGCGTTAAATGTTTCCGCGCGTGTGGTAAAAAGGTCCCCGTATTTAATACCCACGCATTTTGTTTGACTACAGAAAACTAGTACTTAGCCACCAGCGAAATTAACAACTTTTATATTAGATTGAATCTCGTTTGGCTGTAAAAATATATTAATCAATGATGTAAGTCAATACATAGACACCCTGCACTAGAAAACCAAGATGACTGCGTAAGGTAAAAAAAGCTTTCTGTTCTAAACTTTGGACACCGAGCAAGTTCAATAGAATGCTATTTTAAATTTCCAGTCAAAACTTGGTTTATTGCGATTGATAATACTCGACTGAAGATTTTATCAATTTACATCATCCTGTTTATTCCAATTCAAAATTCATATGCATATGAAAAGGACGGTATTAAAGAGTATCAGGAACGAAATCACAAGGTTTATATATTGTTTTTCCTGTTACTATTTTTTTTCCCGCAAAATTGCTTTTAATCAGTACATGTAACACGATGCGGAAGAAAAATGATTATACATGTAAAATCTAAAAGATTAATTTTTTTTCATTTATGTAAAAACTGAGTGATAGATAATGTAAAATCCTTTCTCTGTCCCTAACGATTTGAATGATTTAAATTTATTCATTTTTAAAGTTGCCTCCAAAGAAACTCTGTATCCCTATATCTTTATTAAACACAATGAGTTCTATCTGTATTCATGTAATTATCCAGTCTATTACAGTTTATCGATGTCAAACGTTTTTCTGTTATGTGTAAAGAGAAGCCAAAAACCTTGTGTCATAAGCAAGATTGTTTCTACTAAATACAGAAAACAGTGATTTGTAGAAAAAATCCAAAAAATGGTTTTCATGTCCCTGTTTTACCAACAAGTTTGTTATTGTCATTTTTTTCATAACACTTAAAGGTAGCACTAATAACCCCAGTGTAAAATAGAACTGCTATATAATTTGGACAAACAGTAAGATTTATTAATATCTGCAATTGTAGCAGAGAATACACAATGATTACATAAATGCTATTATCTAACAAAAATCCTGTAGTATGTAATACATGTTGACGTGAAATTTGATTTCTCTAAATTTTTAAATAGAATAGCCTAATTATAACACAGCTCAACATTAAACAGCACAAACACAAATTTGTGTGAAATGTCATTCATCAAAATAACATAGAAAGGTTATAATGATCTTCACCGATAATAATTAAATCCTCGTTAACTGATCAACAAGAGATCAGACTGTTATAAATATAATACATTATACCACAAAAATTTTTGGCGTTCAAAATTAATAAATTGCCCACAAAAAGCAAACACATGTCTTTAAAAAACCCACATGACGCTAACAAGAGTTGACAAGCCAAATTAGTATTACCAACCTTCAAATTAGTGCAGAATTGATACAAGTATGTTAGGAAAAAATATACCTGTTTCCTAAATTGTCTGACAAATTTAAAATTTGGAATATATACACATATTTTAAATTTATGTTTTAGAATTAAAGCAGGAAATGTATTTATATGTATATAATTATATATATTTATGAATACCTGAGAACCAATAGGCATAGCTAAAATTTGGGAACTATGGAGTTAAATTAAGCCAGATGATTGAACTGAATGTATATAAAAAAAGCATTTTACTTCTGACATGTGTAATATTTTTTACAAGTGCATCACAATCTAACAGCAGTTTACATATGACCTTATAGAATAATTAATATGCTAGTAAAATATAACACAAACAGTAAAGTTATTTTCGTTAGATAAAGTACAGCAATTAATTTTGACCTATAATTTTTCATCAATCATAAATTGTTATGAATTTCCGAAATGGAGAAGATGATTACATTTCAAAACTGTCAAGACGAATGTATCTTCGAATAGCATCTGGGTTCCAGCGATCCATCTTTTCCATACAGTTTTCAGAGAAATCTAGTTTTGCAGCATGTGTAGCTGCTCCAATCCGGAAGCTATGACCCTTATATAATGCTGGAATTAGACCAATGAATGAGATAGTGTTTTGGAGATATTTTTTTATACAAAAATATATGTAACTGGTTTTCCTTCAATAAACTGGTAAAGTGGACCATTTTGATGTCTAAATATTTGAAAACATTCATGTAAGGTTTGAACTGGACACATAGTCTTCTCCTTTAGGACCTTCATGTGGATATGAAAGATATCTTTTGTTTTGTTTGTTTTAAACTATTTCATGACAATTAAGACTGCATCAAGAGAATTTGTCTGGTTGAATTCAACAGAAATATCCTCTCCTTGAATCACCATGCTTGCTAGACCCTTTGACTTGACTACTAATTCACCTTGACGCAGGAATGCATTGAATGCTAATAGGGAAATACTCTTAGAAGAATTCTCTGTTGGTGATTATTCATGGTAGACTCGAGACCTTGCTTCAATTTGTGTAATATGGGACCAGTAATGGGTAGTCTGGAATCTTTACAGGGAGCAATATGACGGCAACCTTGCATGACTATTTTTTACCAGAACAGTAGTATATGGATCTTCTTCACCAAGTAGTTTATGTACATAACTGATTGCTGATACATGTAATACAATACTATAAAGTGAGTATCCACTGGTGAACAAAGAGGAAATACAATTACATAACAAAGTAGGAGATATTGGTAGTGATCATGAGTTGAGAGATGGGTATGTCTCTAACAGCAACATCCATGACCTTCTATATACTGTCCTTGAACTGTTCCATAGACAAAAGATTGCAAGCTTCTGAATTGAAATGATTGATGGTTTTTTGGAATTGATGTGTGAAGACGGTTTAACTGAAGGGTAAACTGGAACGCTGCCTGAAATTGAAATTGAGAGAGGCAATCAGCTGTGACATTATGTTACCTGGTAATGTTTTGCTCTGAAGTTTATGTTGCATTCTAAAGTTGCTAATACTAAATGACGCACCAATCTCATAATTGTTTTATCTTTTGAGGATTGTTTTATCTTTTGAGGATTGAGGATTGTTGATGATCTGAACAAATGCTATATTATCAGACATGAATATTACTTTGTCATTCTGATACTGTTTCCCCATGTTTCTATGGCTAACACAATTGGAAATAGCTCTTTGACTGCAGTATAAAAACAGTTATGTGAAGGATCCAAATGAAAAAAACCATTAACATCCTTAAACTGCAGCAAATCCTAAAGATCCAGCTGCATCTGTGTAAAGAGTAAGGTCATCTGAAGATAACCACTTCTGAGTAAGAAAAACTGACTTTCTATTGAAGGAGCTTATAAAAGTTAACAGGTTTGCATGTCAGCCTGAGTGTCCTCAGTTAGGTGAATGCGTGTAGCAGGTTTTGTAACTCCACAGGTTAGGTCAATGAGACATCTGAAAAAGCTCGACCAGGGACCACCACTGAACAAGCGAAATTGAGCAGACCTATTAGAGACCGAAGTTCCCTTAATGTAGTGTGATTTCTATGAAGCATATGTAAAAGGTGTCCCTTGATCTTATCCACTTTATCTGAGGGTAAACGAGATTTCATAAGGTCTGAGTCAATTTCTATTCCATAACTTTTTATTTTGGTGGTCGGATTTTGCGTCTTGGCCATTTTAATTGGAACTCCAGTGGTTTTGCAAAGAAAAAAAAATGTCAAGTCGTTTTTACAACTCATAGAATTTGCAGGACCAATAAAAAAGAAATCATCAAATATATATGACATACCCCCAGCCCCGTATTTGAATTGCATGATCCACTGAAATGCCACATTAAAATTTTTCAATAATCTGACGAAAAACTACTGGCACCCATTAGTAAACATTTGTCAAAGTAAAACTGTCCTTGCCAAGAGAATCCCAATAAATGATAATTAAAAAGACATATTGAAATGATTCGTTTTTGCCATCAAACAGTGAGTTCCATGATTTTGAAACAAATGTATTATGTTATCAATAGAGTCATACTGAACTAGTGAGTTCTCTTTTGGGATATACGTGTTGACTGAAATAGATTTGGGTATGAGAGGTCATGATTTATTCGAAATTTACCAGTTTCTGATTTTGGTACAACACCCAATGGAGATAACACAAATGGATTGAATGGGGGATGGGTAAAGGGGCCTGCTATGCGACCAAGCTCAATGCTTTTTTCTATATGAGCTTGACAAAGTATAATATCTGGGTTGTTCAATGCTGAACCATTATTTTTGCGAAAAAAGGCAGTATGGATAGATATGCAACCAACCCAAATCCAGAACTAAAACCTTTTACTGAGTGACTTCTCAGATCATCATCATACTTCAATAATTGTTCATTTAGCTTGGCTGAATTTACTGGGGTTGGGATTTCTGTCACGTTCAGATTTTTCAAAAGATTTGCATTTGATTTTTGGGTGTTGTCCCCTACAGGATTTGCATAACTGTGTGAACTGGCACGGGGTTGTTTTACATTTGTTTTCTTGATTATAAGCATTCCTCAAAAATACTTGCATCAGCTGTTTACAAACAACAGTTTTTTGTGACGTTTCTCCGGAAAGTGATCCAAATATCGTAATTGATGAAGTCATAATCAAAGATTGCACTAATAACCCTAGCGTAAAATACAACTGCTATATAATTCGGACAAACAGAAAGATTTATCTATATATGTAATTGCAGCAGAAAATACACAATTATTACATAAATGCTATTATCTAACAATAATGCTGTATGAGAGAAACTGGCCTTGGATCTGTCAGGCAATCATCGGTCAACCCTCTTTTCATTGGCATGTCCTCGGCATTTACTGGTGAGCATTTAGTGTTAAATACAAATATTCACTAATTAGATATATATTTGATGGGGAAAGGAAGTCTCCTCATTTCATACGATTTCCATTAGTTCTGGTCTTTATAAATTTAACATTAACTTTTACCTTTTACAAAATGAATATTATAAATGTATATATGGTAATTAAAAACCAGCTATTTGATGTACAAAGTACAGATCGATTTGTTCTGAACACAGTTTTGGAATAATGTCTCTATGGAGTTCTGCTAGCTGCTGGAATCCCTTTGAGGCCATGAAACTTCGAGGGGGGTTGGTAGAAGGACTGATTCACTCTCAAAATTGTTGTTTCTTTCGTATGCTCTTAACCTATCGTCAAATACTTAATGCATTTAAGTAACAAACATATGATATTTACAACCAGAGCGCTCTGTCCTTATTTTTGTATAATAGTATATTTAAGGTGCATATACTCTTTACTGCGTAAATTTATCATTATATGCACAGACAAAAACATCTTACCTTTAAAACAAATTCAAACTAAATGAACTGTTTACCATTTCTGATAACAAAAACAATTCATTGAAAAGTATTGTACCGCTCAACTGAATCTGTCTTTTTGCCGTTCGTCGTTGTTTCTCTAGTTAAAAGCTCTTATTTCAACCTTTCAACAGTCCCCGATTCAAAAGACGCGCTGCTAGCTTCCATAGTTGCAAGCGTTTATTGGATAAAGCGCCTTGGCTGTACCCCATAAAGACATAACAGATACAACCGGAAACGTCGATGGCGTAAACCATTATTCGGGTGTAATACATGTATATACTTATATGTTTAATAATGCAAAGAAATTCTTCATTGCTTATTGGAGAATGAATTTGTTTCCATATCAAAATGACACTAATAGCAAAGTGATAACTTCTTTTGTCTCACTTGTTATTGGCGTGTAATAAGGCACTGAAATTGGTGTATTCCGTTTACTCTCCAAAAGCTCGTGTGAAGGCAAACCATGGATATCTATGTGTTATTAAAGTTGCATTTTACAACGATTTCTATTTATCGTGTATCAGTAAAAGATTCAAATCAAGGACAGTGACTTTTACACAGTAAAGAGACTTACGATTTACACACTTGTTTATAATGTATTTATTAACCGTTCTGAGTATTATAAATGAAAAATTACCTATTTCGATTAATAGATAAAAAATCATTCCTTAAATTTATAATTAAATGTTTACGCAAAATAAGTATTCTTTTTAAATTGTTTTTGTACGTATTCATTTGAAATACGTTGTGTCTGATGTTGCCTTTTATTAACGCTAATTTATTTAAGAATCTAAAACAAATTAAGAACATAAATCAGGGACGACGCTAATGACTCTTAAAGCTGTGCAATGTGTTATTAAACTATGTAAAAAAAATAATTTGATAAATATGTAAAATATTAAGCAAAAGTCATAATTATTTGTATTTCTTTTTAAAATCTTTTGTTTGAAGTTAATTCTATTTTAACACAGTTGTTTGGGTTTTTTTTTTCATAAACACTGATATATTACTAGAGATGTAAAACCATTATTTTAACGTTTTATTTAGATAATTGTATGCCTGAGATATAGAGATGTTAAACTTTTTTTTCTGCTGCTCAATAGCCTAAATCAAAGAGATGCTGCATGCCATTTTTCTCCAAAACATCATTGAACGTCATCAGTAAATTTTCAGATCAGAAATACCTATGAGCCAGTGTTGCCAACCTCTAATGGTAATATAAACGTCAGAACGTTAAAAGTATTAAAAACATATCAATATTATGTATTAGTTTCAGTAAAAACGATGTGTATTGCCTCAATAAGCTCAAGGCAGCTGTTCAGAGACCTTCCTAGCATATGTTGACTGCGTGTTCTTACATGAAATATATATTAAAAAGGATGTATCATTACTCGTTTGAATTACCTTTAAAATGAAGAAACATGGTTCAAAAATATTTAAGTAAGAGAAGTGTATATGATATCAAACAACAAATATCCGGTCGCCTGCATATCAGTCTGATCGGTATCCTGCGATCGTGCCACATACCAACAAAACCTTTGGGTCTACATGAAAAAACCCCAGTCTAATTGATCTTATGCGTCCGTCTCTGAATAGAAGAAATGCTCACTTTTTTGTTTGGTAAACTCATTCCTGGCGTCGATGGTGTTGTTAACGACTGCAAGGAATGTTGTTTGTTCAAAACTCTTCTCTTTTTTTACTTTCGCTTTGTAGTAAAAACAATAAATAAATATACCGAATTAACTTCAATTTTAAATTGTTTTGTCTTTAAGTATGCCAGTCGGTAATTCTCAATTTGATAAAAAAAGCTTGATATTTATTATGAATCTAGATCCATTGAAACCGATCCTCTTGATTCATTTACGTTTTTGCGCTGTATTTATATCTACATTGTAACTCCAGAAGAAAATCACATCAAACAATCTTTTTGAAAATTGGAATTATAACGATATTCGTTTTCTACTTTTATCGATTTAAACTAGAAAATGTTTTCAATTGAATAGCATTGCTTTCTTATTTAAATGTATTAATGATATTATATTTTTAAAAGCGAATAAATTATATAACCCCCCCCCCCTTTTTTTTTTTAAACCTATTTTCTGCAGCAAAATAACTTGAATTAAAAGATACCTCTTTTTAGATAACTACATGTAAAAACCTGCAATCGCCATTGGATGTATCAATTAATAATAGTAGTAAAGTGCTAATAAAATATATACCTGTGGTTTCAATCGGACAACCTGTAGAAATATCACACAGGTCTTTCGAACAGTTACATTGCATTTGGCATTCTTTCCCAAAAAATGGATAAGGACATCTTAGGGAACAGTTTTCTCCATGGTATCCGTCCATACATGCTAAAAAATCAACAACATTGATTGAAAACTTGAATGTATATTACTAGAACATGTACTCGTAAAAGTATCTAATTTTGTATTAACTTTTGATAAACTTACATGTCTTCTTATTTTTATTCACTTTCATATAGACAATTACTAAGAACAGAAAAAGGGCATACCCTCACACATTTGGTTTCTATAATTCCACAAGGTACCTGGACAACATCCATTGAAATAACTGAAAAGGATGTAGAACTATGTTGTGTAACAAATTGTTTCAATGGACAATTAAAATATTGTAAGTGACGTGGAAATAATAATGTGTACGTATGTACAAGTTGTAACTTGTTAAAAAGTTAATCAAAAATTCTTATAAATCATACCTTTCACATGTGTTAGATGTTACAGTTGTTTCGCAGGCAATGTAGACGGTTGATATCGTTAAAAGTATTACAAACATCTTTCAACACCATGATTGATGATGTCTCGTAATTTCATTCATGATTTCAAGTTTTGTTAGATGTGTACACAGGAAATTCTCTCATTTTAAAGTTATAAACATTTACAAATAATACTTCCTTCTTCCTTTCACATGCGAACGACGTTGTATAAATATTGTATTTTTTTAAATTCATTAAAAGTATGCTATAAACATACTGAGTTGAGTTATGTTTACATATTTTTTGATTAAAAATGTTTTATAACTTTACCGTAGAACTATTTGGAATTTACGTGTTTAAGAAGTCTGAGAACTGAAAAAAGCATGTAAACAGTTTTGAAGGATTGTGGGAAAGTGTCCTTTATTTCTAAATATCAAATTGAATCATTTATAATTAATCTACTAATTGTTCATTTAAGACTTCATTTCGTTTTAGTGTGTCTTTTTGAATTGATATAAATATTGATGAAGTTATAAAAATTATGTCTTTTCGATTTTAAGCAAGAATAGTATCTCTGTTAACGCTAACACGAATTCAAGAATACGCTCTACTTCCTTTGTATTTCCGACCACCGCCCTATTGCCGTATTAGTTGTCGATTTCTATTGTTACGCTCATAGCTACACACCCCATATATCAGTTATTCATGTTTCATCACATTTAGGTATTTCATTCCCCAAAACACATTACATTGGACAGAAAGATTTGTAGAAACGTGTTTTTTGAAAAAAAAAATATGACAATCACTCCACTGGCAAGGAATGTATAATGAAAGACAAAACAAAAAAGACTGAAATCCAGACACACATATTTCAAAAACCCACGATCATTGTAGACCGTTCTCCTGTGTCAAACTAATATAACAAGCGCACAGCAGATAGTGCAGTGACAGCATGAAATTTAGGAAACGCTGTGTTTTTTGTAGAAATTTATAAAAAACGATGTTACGTTGTTACTTTCTTAGATTGATTTCACTAATCTACTTTGTTGGATGTAGTGCGTCCGGGGTCTACATTAAGATGCAGACGGTATGTACTCTGTTTGAACGACACACGTGTTTATACGGGTTTTTTTTATTATAGAGTCAATGCAAGATGCTAATTTGCCCACATGTTTCCTTCACCTACCTGCAAATATAAAACACAAGTAGAATGAATATGTCATGTAGAGTTTTCAGACTAGAAGTCACCCACAATGACAACCCAAAAACACAGAAACGAAGCTTTTAAGATGTTCGAACTTTGAATTATCCATGAATAATCTTAACATTTTATCAGTTCAGTTTTCAGTTTAATTGAACCAAAAGGAAAATAATTATTAATAGATAAACAAGTTTTTTCACCTTAATATGTGATTATAAACTATTTACAAATAATACAATTTGAAAAAAAAAATCAAAATCAAAAGTTTAATGGTAATTTATTGGAGTGTTTCAACGGTTATACAAAGACTAGCATAAAAACAAATTCAATGTTGGTAAACCTTACACAATCAACATGAGATCTGGTGCCAAGCGGGGCGAGGAACCGAATCGAATGGCGAAGATAATGTTTAACAACTAATTAAGTACCTGCTTCACAGAAAAAATTAAACTCTTTGTGATTCTACACGTATCTGCATTATATTTTTTTTAAGTTTTGTTGTGCTTGGTATCACCTAATTGATTAAAATGAAGGGCATCGCAAAACGCATGGTTGTTAAGAAAACATATGGAATCAAATTTATATGTAATTCCCGAAATAACAAATCTTAGTGATTATGTATGTATCTAAATATCTAAACAATAAAACAAGAACAGTAAAAAGAACAATAACAGCGACAATTTTCTTTAAAATTATACTATATTTTGTACATTTTCGCATTGATTACGTCATGGCTAAAAGTGGAATGTCGTGTGAATTTGTTTGGAAATCATTACAAACAGATTCAAAATATCAGAAATCTAAGAACTATGAATAACACACGTGTTGGATGTGCACGCAGTAAGGCAAGAGAGGCAGCGGTATCTTTGCACGAAAATACGGATACCTTGGAAATTTTTTCATAGAATAAACTATCTTTTATGTTTTACTGATTGTAGTATGACAAAAATTTGTTTATATAAGTTAATGAAATTTATATGACCTTTGGGAAGGAAAGATGCGGGACCGATGAATTCTTCACGGATCAATTTGATTATAAACTTGGAAATCTGACTGTATCTTTGGTTGTCCACTCCCCGTTCCCGGTGATTCTAGACCACATAAAACAGTGTTTTTATTAAATATAAACACTTAATCTGACTAAGTACAACAAAATTTAAGAATGAAGTCCATATTTATTTTTTTTTTTCAAAGTGCGTGAAGTACGTTGGAACCTGCGATCAAGAGTGTTAAAGTTTTTTTTCTTAAGTATTTTTTAAGAATATATACACACAACCAAATCAAACCAAATCACAAACAAAAATATGGGGCCTATATGCTTCTTTCGGCGCTACGGTATATCTAATATGACCTTTCTGCACTGAAAGTTCAACTTGCACATAAATCACTTTTTGCTCTATAATGTTTTATCTGAATGAACCATGGCATCAAATACAGATTCATTCTATTTAAAATAAATAAAATTAGAATAGTTGTAAAAAGATAGTTCCCAATTTATTCACCTAATTAATATATTGAAATGTTTGCCCTAATAAAACGATTATTTTTATTAGTCATAAACGATTAAACAAGCAATGAAACTATTTAAAAGTCTCAAACTTTTCAAACACGTGTTACATGTACTTGTATTGTGTGTGTGTGTGTGTGTGTGTGTGTGTGTGTGTGTGTGTGTGTGTG
>WFKH01011925.1:33925541-33947297 GCA_016163765.1 Magallana hongkongensis | reverse complement strand
GTGCGTGCGTGCGTGCGTGCGTGCGTGCGTGCGTGCGTGCGTGCGTGCGTGCGTGCGTGCGTGCGTGCGTGCGTGCGTGCGTGCGTGCGTGCGTGCGTGTGTGTGTGTGTGTGCAAAAGATGTATGGCCCCATTTCTATATATGATCTGCCATGGCAAATTATGGCCCTAATTAGCAATCGTGTCTCTGTTGACATAGATATTAAATTAATAATCATTGATTGTATAAGACAACAGCAGAATACCAACTGGCGTTTTTGGTCATGGCTTATTTATTTAAATAAAATAATGCATTTTAACAACCGACCTGCCACCCACTTGGTGAGCAGGTATATGGCTGCACAATAAATCAATCAATCATTGAATCAACAACCAAACTGTTTAATCAATCATTAAAAATTAATCACATCAGAAACCGGATTTATCAATCAATCAATTCACAATCAATCAATAAAATGGTTCGATCGATCAATATTCGATCGATCAATTCAACTGATAGCATTAGCAATAAGAGTATTCAATTAATCAGTTCATAATCAATCAAGCAAACATTAGCAATCATCATTGTAATTGATGAATTGAGTCAATATAAAATCAATGGATCAAATATTGGATAAATAGCGCTTTGCTTAGAGTGGGTTAATGGTTAGGTTAGGTAGAAACTGGGAGCACTTGGCGACCTATTTCTAAGCTTTGAGCAGGCCCTCGGACCAGTTGCCTACATCAAAGACCTATAAAAACATTGCCATGGTGCAAATTTCGCCAAAAACCCCCAGCTTTCTAGAGAGTTTAAATAACCAATTGCAATTTAATTAGTATTAGAGCCCAGAAGAAGCGGATGCGAAACTGTTCTAATCCATGACGAGAGTGGGTTTCCTGGTAGATGAGAACCGATGTCATGTATAGGCACTCGCCACAAAATGAACTCCACGATGAGAATTGTAGTCTTTGTAGTTGGCGATAGTACGTTACATGTTGTTCTAGTGTGAAATGAATCCCATGATGAGAATGGTTATCATGGTAGTTGGTAATAGCAAGCCCTGTGTTGACACCGAGCACAAGATGAAGCTCGAGACGAGGTATTTGGTAGTTGGTAATAACAACTATGGTCTCAGTTGTTGTTTGGGGGATACAAAGGAGCCAGCAGTATCTGATATACTTTAAGTTATATCCAAGTAACAAACATAATTGAATAATTGATGGCAATGATCAAATACATAATATACATATACATAAAATACATAATACATAATCCGAATCAATACAAATAGTGGCCATATTCGTGGAAACAACATACATATGTATCTAAAATTTAGCTGCAAAATGAGCTCAATTAACCGGCAAGAAAATATTTAAATAATCTTAATAATTGCAGTTGTTCAAAGGACGCATTCATGACACAATTGATTAAAAAAGGGTGGGTGGGTTTTGGTTAAATTTCATGTGATCCAGCATCATAGAGGAATTTATTGCAAAAGGATGCCAAATGCGATTTGAATTGTGAACACCAAACCCGATTGTTTGGCTATAGCTAATCAGATCCTCATTAGAATCACAACTAAGTATAAGGCTGCTGTTGGTTGTATAAATGAATTTATCTTTAGGGTTGAATTCAATTTCTCATTCAATTCATTGAAATTGAGATAAAAGTAACAGGATAAGAAATGCTTTAGAAGTGCTTATGAATTAGTTCCTTTACAATTTGAGTGAAATAGTACATGTAGAGAATTGTAATATAAGGTTAACATTGACATTTACAACTGCAGTCTCTTTATGACCACCGATGCTATATTTTGCATTTATTCAAAATATATAATTTTTTTAACAAGCGTCATTCAATGTTTGTTTTAAACGTTATTTATACATGAAAAAATGACCATAACAAACCGCCAACCATCTCAAAAATCCATAAAACGTAATACAAATTCAAAGCAGAGCAACACGGACCTCCAAGATAGCGGTAGGATCAGGTGCCATGGTGGAGTAAGCGTCATTTTCAGACCGGTCACATCCGCCGTGCGCCCAATGTCATATTGGTAAAAATGTCATTATCGGGGTAAATGTCGTAATTTTGGGAAAATATCATGATCGGGAAAAACGGAGAAAAATCCGTGGACAATTCGGAATTCAATCAATAGTCAAGAGCTGAGCAATCACGGAGATCTAGAAAACCATAGAGGCAGGATCGGGTGCGATGGAGGAGTGAGCATCCTCTGCTGACCGGTCACACCCGCCGTGTGCTCTTTGTCGTAATCGGTAAAATAAAAAACGCAAAAGTGCGTAGACAATTAGGTAATTAATTATGGTCTAACAATTAGTATGAAAAACGTCAATCAGCATGCGACTCAGTGGAAGATTGTATTTGCTGACAAGGTCGTTGTATCGACCATAGAACTTAAGAAAAAAGGACTTTAAACGAGACTGTTGATAGCCCTGTTTTATCAACTTGTTTGTCAGTAGCTTGCCTCGTCTTAGAATCTTTTCATACGAAGAGCATGCCCTTGCGTATCGAATTAACTGAGAGACAAAAACACCATATGATTTAATTTTGCCTTGTGAGGAATGTAATAACACCCCCCCCCCCCCCGAACTTTGATATCATATAATGACTTACAACACTAAAACAGAATTACGAATAATAAGAAGGATTGCTTCTGTTAATTAAACTAGTATTATTATCTTAGAGTTTCTTGGGTATTGTTCTTCTAAAATTTATAACACAACCTAATCTGATTTCTACGATTCTAGTACGATATATTAATCTGAAAACTTGCATATCATAGCTTAATTGCTACCGCAACGACACTGTTTTTTCTCCATGATTGTAGTTTTAATGCATTTCAGTGATGAACTTAGATCCACTAATGTGATGTTTATCAATAATTCTTAGGAATATACACATTTGCCATTGACAGAAAGCATGGCTCTTCATTGAAATATATTTTAATTCCCTATACATACATGAAATTATGTTTAGTGTCAAGTTAGGTTGACGAACGGACATACATATAGAAAGACCTACAGACAGACGGACAGTTGTCATAACATGATCATACAATCTCACTTGAGTTTTAAGTATGGGTGAGTTGAATTGCATAAAATCATAAAACGTAATATACAATATTTGTGAATGATGGTTACATACTTAAATGGAGTTTGGTTAACTGTGCTTATAGGTGAAGGGTGCTCTTTTTTTATTAAAATATTTTTAAACGTGGATTTCTGCCGATAATAGGCTGCTCTCTACAGATTAAAATGTATTTCTCTCGTTGTGCAAAATAAGAAGCTATCGATGGTTACATATCTTTAAGACAACTTATCCAATATGTTTTAATTTCTAATTATTTAATTATAAGAGGGTTTTTTTCTCCAAATGTAAAATCTTGTTTCAATTATGATTTAAATATTTGGAGTTACTCATGTGGTGCCTACATAGTTTCACAAAATTGCTGTCTGTTATATTTTTCCGAATTAAATATTATCGAAGAAACAAAGCAGATGGTTCTTTTAAATAAGCAAACTTGTAGTATTACAATGTATCATTCAAACAATAAATGTTAACTTACTTATGTATCCGGAGGGTATACATTGATGCTACTGTATGTTGTTCCTTTTTAGACATGTTAAAGAATGTTTGATTTATTTTGTAGAAAGCATGCACATTATCTACGACCCCTTTTCATCACGGCGACTCCTTTTCTGTCCATTAGAGATGCTAAATTATGGTCACTCTGTCCGAAAATGGAATTAGAGGTATACGAAGAAATACTAAAAGCGTTGTGTCCATGAGCCTACCATGAAGAACACTTTTAATTGTTTATATTATTTTTTTTCAATTGACCCGAGGAGACTGCACAAAAACTTAGCCTTTATATTGTTAGTTGAGTTTTTTTTTAATAAACAGGGCAGTGTCCGTGCACAAATAAAACTTGGCAAAAACTTTTAGCACTATGTGTTCCTCGCTAAAAAATGCGATTGGATTTGAATACACTTGATTTTATTTTATCTTTAATGTGTTCTTCGATATTAAATGAGTGGTGTAATGTACTAAGTAAGCATGTATTAATATTGCGAAAATCAAGTCTATCATATAGTATAGTCAGTTATCAAAAATATACCTGTACCATTTTCCAACTTGTTGTTTTCATTAAAGGTTGACTGTAATGTTCTGATGACAGATAAAGAACCTAAAAATGAAAGAATTATCACTCATTGAGTCAATTTACTAAATAAAAAAAAAAACGTATTTCTAAACAAAATTCCTTCACTGATGAATTCGTATCATATCGTTTTTGTACATACATGTATGTTGTTTAGAAATAAAACACAATTTGTGTAGATCTGATTTTAGTCAGGGATCTTCCAATCTTCGACATAGAGTAGTCCATTAAAACAATAAAGAAGTGGAATACCTTTAGTTAGTTACATTGTAAACGAAATTTAAGATGTTTAATTTTACATTTAAATATAAATAGTATATTCTTTATTGAAGAACATAAGTATTAGTAAACATACAATTGATACATTGTAAACATTTATATAGAAAGTATGGTTGACCTGTTGTAACGGTTCTACAGCCTGTGGTTACATCACACGTGAAATTGCTGCAGTTACAATGTCCTTGACACCTGTTTCCATATGAAGGATACGGACATCTAGTTGTACAATTCAGTCCAATGTATCCTGGCATACATTCTATATAAAAAAAAAATCACCATAGCTACTTGTAGCTCCAAATCAGTGCTATTATTTATCCTTTTAATTTGTTCAAGCTACTGATTTCAATAGTTTGTTCCTGTACAACTTACCTTCACATGTGTTGGTAATGTTTATCCAATTATAACCAATACAACAAACTATGACGGTGGTGCTGTTACATCAAACAAAAGAATGATAATTACAGCATTTTTTGCAAACTTAACTCAAACAAACTCTACCATCCCGCTTATCTGAAAAAGATATCATTTAATGTCGTTGCAAAGTCATATATAGATCTAAAACGACAAGAGCACAAAACTGATGGCTAGTTTAAAGAAAAAATGTATATATTTATTAATTTTTCAAAGGAAATTGAAAAAAGGTTGAAATTTTATACAGTTTAAAATTTAAATGTGTAGCAAAAGGTAAATTTCCAGATTAAATAATAGGCTATCGCAATGTATCGTTGTTAGTTGTAACACAGTCATTCACAAACGTATATCAAAAATATATTGAAAAAAGTATTACTAATATATATTATTTCGAGTTCTTGACATATCAATATTGACAATAATGTGTGCACAATTCTTTAAGTATTTTATCTAGTTAGAAAACTGACAGTTATTCCGAATATGCATTCATTACCTTTTTTTCAAAGGCATGCATTTAGGACTTTTGAGGAGTTGGGTGCTCTTTGTAATTTTAAGTTTACAATATGCAATTAAAGTAGATGAATATAGTAAATGTAATATACGATCTCGTAATGAAACTGGGTATTTTTTTCTCTTTTTGGTATTGAACTCCCATAAAACGCATAAAAATGGTAATATAAAATAAAATAAAATAAAAACTATTTTTTTTAATACTCCAACTTAAGAAAACGGTGAAAAGATTTAACATTGTTTTATTTATGTTAAACTGGTTAAAGTGCTGTGGCTATTTTAATACATAGAAGATGCTGAAACATAGGTTTTTAAATATTTTAGTCGTGTAGACCGACAACAGTCGCACCATCAGATTTGTTATGATGTGCATAATGATTCAGATAACTTCCGTTGATACTCTTTCAGTTTTTACATTAGTTCGTAGACGAACAGTTTTCTTAAGAACTAATTTAAATATAGTTATTCACTATGATGTTAAGAACCTATGTTTTTGTTTATATGTACAAATTATAAATAAATGTACATACAATAAACATGTATTTTGGAGCTTAAGTCTAACACCACTTTGTTAATGTGTCGGTAAAGGGATTTTACATGCAATGCAATAACTTTATCAAAGAAAACGGGGAAAAGATTAAAAATTGTTTAAAACTTTAGAATCTACGTATTTTTTAAATAGTTTTTGTTGAAAAACAACATTTGGTTTGTGGCTTTTGACGCTTGTGTTATTATATATCTTGTTTGTTCTTGTGATTGACATTTAAAGAAATGTAAATCTTTAAAAATCATTTTAACCTACCGAACTACCCACCGCTTTTTTTTTAATCTCGGGCCTGGTATCAGCCCGAGCGGTTGGTATCTGCGCAAAACTGAAGGGTCACTTCCCCTGACCTGAAAATCGTGTGATTCACACTACGCCTACCTTTTTACCTCTATGTCGTTGTGAAATGTAATACATCACCGAAAACCAACTTTATCCTGTTCAAAAGAGACTCATCAAGGTTCTCTGCTGATTAATTATTCTTAATAAACACACGAGCTGATATTAAACTTAGCGCTATTTTATTTTTTTTTATTTAATTCATGCTCATACTTCATGTATTGTGTTTTCGTCTACAAATATAATTTAATTTGAATTATTAAATTTTGAATGTATAATAAATTCTACAGTAAGGGCTAACATTTGTATCTATACACGACACGTTTGATTTTTTTAAACTAGATGTTTTAATTAAGCGTCTATGGCTTTTTATAACTGTTGATCCACAAAGAACAATATTTTATCGATTTTCTATTAATCATAAAAACATATGCATTTGTTATTCTGACCCAAAGGATCTTTCCTGTTTCTAAAGTTGTCAATTCTTATCCATCTGTTTATGCATTATCCATCTTGATATCAATTAAAGTATGCAGATGTTAAAGTACAAGAGGCCAAGTGTCATATCGCTCCACTTAGCAACAAAATCCATTAATGTATTTCTGATCAAATCAGCTTTATGGTATCAAATACGAACTATTTGGACAATAAAGGAGTGAAGATCTTTTTTAAAGAGATTTTCAAACCTTCTCCACGTACATGTATTCTTATCTTAATCATTTAGATTATAATGTTGTTTAAGTTTTTTGAGAAGATATTTCTCTATTTATTCCAATGTAAAAATTTATCCCCTCACAATGTGGCCCCAGCCTACCCAAGGGGGTCATAAATTGAACAAACCTAAATTGACTCTACCTGATGGTGCTTCAACACAAGTGTTAACCTTTCTGGCCAAATGGTTCTTGAGATGAAAATGTTTCAATATTTTATTTTTTTAGTCAAAATGTGAAAACTTCACGGACGGACGGACTCCGAACAAAAATCGATCAGATAAGCTCACTTGAGCTTTCAGCTCAGTTAAAAGTAATATTGTTTGTAATGAGTACTCTCGGTGATTTGATGACATTCTGTATTGACTAGTTATTACGGGGTTTATATTATGGGCTGCTATTAAAAGCTGAAAGCTTTAATCTTTTTTCATATAAATCATCATCTTTAGCTTTTTTCTGTCATAAATTTAAAGAAAATGGTAAATTATTAGTAGCTTGCTCATAAATGTAAAGGCATGTGAGTAACGAAAGTCACGAATATACTTCATCATCCTAGAACAGATTCTAAACGCAATCATTTAAAAAATATATTCATGAGACTTACGGAAACAGTGGATGACCCAAAACGTGAGCCAGTTTCAGAACTAGTCACAGGACATCCTCAAACACGACTCTTTTTGTTTTGTTTTGGTTTTTTTTTTTTCATATTTTTTTAGCCCAAAAGCAAATCACGTATGCTTTCTAACATTGACATATGACAAAGCCATGCTGAAAAGGTTATTAAGTATTCTTACTTCTTACAAACTCCTTTACTCAATGCATCTCCTCTCAATCAGATATTAACCATCAAAAATGATGCATATAATTCAATGTTAGAAATTGTTTTCCAGAGCATCACAAAAAATTCCCAAGTTAATTGATATTATAATTTTTCAGAGCAGATGTATGAAAAATCTCCTATATTCTATTGACCATAAGTTATTTTTAAGCTATTGATGTTTAATTTCCTTCTTCCTTTACGGAGGGTTTGTGTGTATATTTATAAAACATATAAACAAGGTGCATGGTTATATAAAAGATTCAACTGAAACATTTACAAATAATTCTTGATGGCTCGAACTTCGATCTCTCACAGTTCCTAATCACTCTAAGTAAGTCTCTGGTCCCTTTTTTCCTCAATATAACTAAGCAAATTTACCCATGATTTCTCAAGCTTTTGATCTCTCAAAACCCTTGATTCCTCGAAGTCAATTGCAAACTGCACTCCCGTTATTCATAGTCTATTTTTTTTTTATCTCACCTGAGGTGAACGCTCAAGGGAGCTTTTCTGATCACATTTTGTCTGTCGCAGTCTGTCCGTCTGTCTCTCCGAAAACTGTTCACATTTTCAACATCTTATCCAGAACCACTTGGTCAATTTCAACCAAATTCAGAGTTGTGAACATTAAGGACCATGCCCTTTTGCAAGGGGATATGAATAGGAATTATTGAAATTTTTTGAGAAATTTTCAAAAATATTCATCTCAAGAACCATTTGACCAGGAAAGCTGACATTAATGTCGAGGCATCCTCAAGTAGTGTTGATTCGAAGTCATGAAAATCATGACCTCCGGAGTTAGGATGGGGCCACAGTGGGGGATTGCATTTTTACATAGGGATATAAAGTGTAAATTCTTCTCAGAAACCAATAAGCCAGCAAAGCTGAAATTTGTTTTCAATCCAGGGATTATGAAATCAAATATGTAATCTGGTTGAAACTATTTTTGACTTGTATTGACAAAAATTTCAGACTTAATAGTTGCCAATTTAAATACAATAACTTCTCCATTTTAAGAATGCTTTTGATTACAATTAAATATAAATAGCACCCTTCATAGATGTAGGCTATTCAAAAGTTCAGGACTCAACCTATTTTCGTATTTAAAATGATATACATGTATATATAACACATTAGACAAACGACATTTGAAGGAAACAAAACTTATATTTTTATCATGGTAAATCCAGTTGTATCACGAGTTGAACATGTTTTGTACTTGTACAATTAATGACAATACACTAACGAGATAACTACAGTAATATTAAATTAACTTGTGCTTACATGTCATTGTATCAGCAATATATATCAAGAGTCTATTGAGTCATATTTAAAGTTTTATTTTTTATTTATATACAAAAATTAAAGGCACTGCCTTATTTTCGGCAAAAATAACATACTTTGGAAGAAACTTTTGTATAGATAATTTGAAAACTGGGTGAAATACCACCTAATGACATACGAATCTATTGTAAAGAACAGTTTATACGTTTTGAACATTATCACGTATATTTTTCAGCGCTAAACTTTCGCATATCAAAGCTGTTGCAACACAGTAATTTCCTGTTAAGACCGGTAACTCCAGATTATTGTATGTGAGCCGAAGACCGTTGATTTTTTAACTGATTTAAAAGGCAGTTTAGTAATGTTATGTAAATATACAATGCCATATCAACTTTGCTATAAGAGGCACATACTATGTATATCTCAAATTTATCAAAACTCCTACGACTTGCGATCAAGTTGTGTGTTTTCTTAGCTTTCTAGATCGTCTAAGAAAAAAAGCAACAACTTTAACGGTTTTAGAAAAATGGTAATAAAAAGCACATCATACACTAAATGTTATGATTTGTAAAAGCGTTAGAAGAGTTCAGACCTTTGCCTATTTGGTTCTAAAACATAAACCCAATAGTAAAACATACATAACGTATTAATGAAAAAGAAACAGGAACTTTCCGGGAAAGAATTTCGAGAATTTTCATATTTTAGCGAAATAGAAACTGTAGCACTTTCTGAAATCACGCATTTTCTAAAACTTTGTTTTTCCTCCAGTCATCCGTTTGTCTTATATCATGATGCACAGTATTTTATGGGTATTATGTTCCAGGAAGGTATAGGTGTAATATTGTGCTGATTGTCCAGGGCTCTCCATACAACCATCCCCTAGGATAATAGTATGTACTTTTATCACTTTTAAATACATTAATATCAACTAATTACTGGCTGGAGTTTCAAATCATCACTTAAAACTACTGTAACATTTAAATTACTTTAAAGACGAGATCATTTTATCGAAATGCATTCAAAAATTCATTTTGATAACTCTCCCATACTTCATTTATGCTGTCAGGTTCATTTGCAATAGGTTCTCTAGTTCTAGAGAAATGAAATGGTGAATAGTTAACAAGGACGACAGGAGATAAAGAAGAAGGCACAGTTCATCAGATACACTCAATAAGTATTAAGCAAACGTTATATAGAAAATACTTACAAAGTTGCATAAGTTGTATATGGTACATTGCAAAACAGTATCAATCTAAAAAAAATAGTAGGCACTGTCTATTAAATATATGAGCACATTCATTGTTGCAAAGTGAATCTTTTTTCATTTTTAAATATTGTACAGATTATCAACAATAATCATTATGAATGTTGTACAGTGCTCATGCCCTGATAAAACACAAAATCAAACCTTTTCATACGTAAATACATACACGTTGTGCGTACCCGTATGAAGCTGATAACATTCAATTCGTTATATTGATTTAATAACAGAGTTAAGTTTTTGTACCATTATACATAAACCTAACATCGGTAAGATAAAAAAATAATTTATCAAAAATTACCGATCTACATTACCGATCTACATTACGTTCGCCTCTTCACAAGTTTTACACCTTGTTTAGCGTAGAAGAATTTTAAAACTTTATTTGAGGATTTGTTACAAATAGAAAATTTTAGAAACACGGGTTGCACGTGTACATGCAGTCTATATTTATTTATCCAGTGCATACAGTATGGGGAAATGACTGTGCTAAAAATACAAATGTATAACTATAACTTTTGTTTGTAAATCAATACAGACACGAGTTCAAATCAACTTTAAATCGCAGATTTGCAATTATGTGTTATTTCATTGTATAGGTATACCTGGAAGTCTGCATGAAACTGGATGATAGAGGAGACGATTCAAAGAAAAAGTAGTCATTCTGTAGATTACTGTATGTAGCATAATGGAATAGGAATAAAATTGCTACGCTAAGTTCCTGCCGTAAAGTTACCTGATCGCAGATGATCTTGGCGTAAATGACTGATGTTTTACTATTCAGTCGATAGTTCAGTGTTTACCTACAATTGACTAGGTGTATCATTATGCATTCATCGCTCCATAATACAATATAGTTCCGTGGTCATTGATTTTAACACACTATGAGTGGTCATGAATTTAAATAATTCAAGTCGTTAAACACGATTTGTAAAGTGAATGTGTATACTAAAAAGTAATACTTTTGCACTAAGGACGTTCTTGTTTTCAAATGACTTAAATATTCGTCAACAATATTCAATACAACATGTAAGAGTTTACATGTTTTCAGTTTTACTTTAAGAATATGTATTGAATTGAAATATGTAAATTAAAATGTTAGGTCCTCTTCATATAAGCTATACCACGATGTTTAACACTTGTCTAGGATTTGTTTCTGTGAATCCAGTAGACGTACACCCATGAAAGCATCAAAAAAGAATTGTAAAAAAGCTTCCAAAAAACATACACATGTACATACACATGCACATATATAATGTGTCGGAAGCCCTGTGACTGAAAGGAACGTTAGAATGTTAATTCGACTTTAACATATGCATAAAAATACAAACAAACCATGAACTAAAAACAAATACTTAGCAATTTGCAAAAGGAAGATACGTTTGGATCATCAATTACATATGTATTGTTCGTAAATATTGAAGTTTTTCTAACAAGGAAATAAACTCAGGAACAGCCACATTTACCCTGATCTATATTTTTTTTAGAGACATAATGCACATATCATTAATATCTAACTAGATGATAACTCGAGCAAGTGCAGGAAATCACAATTTACACATTATAGGGTTTATATGTTTAACCTGATATTTCTAACGTAAATATTTCATATACTCTGCTTAGAATTATTAAAAACAAATGTTAAGCAATTTTCAAAATTTAAAATATATGAAAAGGAAAAGGCAGGATATATCAGAGGAATGAAAAGGTTGAAAATATAATTGATTGTATGTTGCACGTTACAAGTATATATCTCTTGGTTTGAAAAAAAAAATCGGATTGACAGTTTGGGAGCAAATGTCCTTACGTGTTAACGAATTGCAAATGACGATGCACAAAAACTTAAGCTAATTTATGACTGGTGATTTATGTTATTTTCGAACATTTTGAAATCAGAATGAAAATCTAAATATTGATGGCATATACGATCAAAATAATGTATTCAGTAAATATCCATCGTTGAACTTTTACCAGTCAGAAACAAATATTTGAATTTCACTATGGGTATTTTAACTGCCAAACAAATAACACGCCAAATTAACCATAAAATCTCAACACAATTTGGTCATTGTTCACACATTCATATACATGAATTGGGGTTACTGCCAACTTGCCAGTGATCTACAAAATATATGTACATGTAATGTTTACTGTGAATAATTGCTTTTATCCAACTAAGAAATAGTCAGTTATCTTGATTATGATACATTTTAAAATACTTCAAATATTAAATAAATAGCACGCGTTTGCATCATTCATTTTTATACAAAGTTATTCGATCCAAGATATGTGTCAGATACATGGTGAACTCACCCTATAATTTCCGTCATAAAGTTCTTAATAACCTTGTTTTGAACACCTTCGGGAAAATTCTTTTTAGGCAAAGTAATATCGCGAATTTAAAAAACAACAACATATAACCGCATTATTAGCGACCGAGAGTATTAAAAAGGTGTCAAGTGACCTAGTGAGGAAGTAGTACCTTTCTGCGTCGACAGGCATGTTGATGCATATGAATATGAATATTTTGCTTTCTTGCATAAATCTGAAATATATTTATAATGATTTGTGGACTCGTTCCAGTAAAATGTACCTCAAACAATCTTATATAGAAAATAAAATTAAACATGCATTATTATTTTAATACAGTTTGTTTAACTATTCGGATTTGATATATACACATATGTGAAATAATGCTCAAAAACTTTTCATTGCTTAGTGGAGAATAAAATTATTTCAAAATGTCACAAAGAAAATTAAGAACATTTTTTTTCTCACCTTAATTGGCCTGTAATAAGGTACTGTTATTGGTGAATTCCGTTTACTCTCCGAAAACACGCGTGGAGGTACGGAACCCCGTTGGTGCCACTAAGAAAAATATTTTATCTGGCATCCGCCACTTATTATCTGGCGACCGGCAGATAAAACCTGGCTTCCTTATGCGGGCGCATGTTTTAACGGGAACTTTTAGGGAGTAGTGGATACACTCTAATCTATTAGTTATATTAACAATGCAAAGCTTAAGTTTTGAAACACTGGTGGAGTGGAATGTACATTAGACTTTATTCAAATCTAGAATAATTTAGATGTTACTTTGTGTCTTGTATTATTTGTTGTAAAACACTGTATTTTAGAGTACATTATAAACTTTTAATACTGAACTAAACACCCGTTCAGGAAATCTAAAGAGGGTTCGATGGTAGTGGCCATTTTGAGAGACAGTATTGATCTCCTTTAGAAAAGAGCTCCAAAAAAAAAAAAAAAAATGGAAATTCCCATGAAATTTAAAAAGTAAAAAATATGGATTTTTCTTTACTTACTTATAGTTAATAGCAAAACAAATCATATCTTAAAATTTTAGGTAAATTTGATGGTTAATTTGTTGACCATTAGGCTCATTAATAATAATAAAAAAACTTAACTTTAGCTAGAGGACTGTTATGTAAAGATATAAGTAAAAGGAACGCACTGCCTTCTATATGTTTTGATTTTGGTATAAGAATTTAAAAACACAGATTACAGTCACGGTTTTTTTTATCACGATAGCTTGCACAGACAATATCACGAGTGCGGATCCAGCTATGACTTCATAAAGATAAACTAAAATACTAGTAAATTTGTACTAGCTTTTGTGGCCATATAAATGAAACCATTTAACTGACTGTATTAAATCTGTGTTGCTAAACTGTTAAACAGCGGCTCTGTCAACATCCATCTACTCAACCAAATATAAATACAACAACACACACATTTCTGCAAAATAGATAAATTATGTGGCGGACGCCAGATATTATATGGCGGCCGCCAGATAATTATGTGGCGGCCGCAAAATAAATTATGTGGCGGCCGCCAGATAAATTATGTGGCGGCCGCCATATAAATTATGTGGCGGCCGCCAGAAAACTATCTGGCGGCCGCCAGATAAAATATTTTTTTCACCTGGCACCAATGGGTTTCCGTAAATACTATATTGTGCTGCCTCCGAACAAAATCAAAATAATTACTTTTTACATGGTCCTTGCCTTGCTGAAACATTACAAACCGTATATATCAAAAATGATATTAACGCTATTAAATGCTCAACAAAAAGCATTAATTTTCAATGAAAAAAAAAATCATAAGGGGATTTCACTTGATGTTGATTGCAAAAAAATGATTGTGGTCATGTATTTTGTCAAATATTAAAAGACTTCCCTCTTCCCTTCAGATGTGATACATAAAGGTTCGTGACATGATATATCAAACATTAGTTCTGACTGCTTTCTCTCTTAGTACATGCAAAAAGGTATATTCCGACTACTAAATGCAAGTTTTTATACCATAATTAATTACCTAATTGTCTACGGACTTTTGCGGTTTTTATTTTCCCGATTACGACAAAGAGCACACGGCGGGTGTGACCGGTCAGCAGAGGATGCTCACTCCTCCATGGCACCTGATCCTACCTCTATCTTGGAGGTACGTGTTGCTCTGCTTTGAATTTGTATATATTTATTTCGTTTTATGGATTTTTGAGATGGTTGACGGTTTGTTTTTGTCATTTTTTCAAGCATATATTCGCCCCCGTTTTTTCCCTTTCGCCCTCGTTGTATGTGAGCAAGTTTTAAGATTCGGGAAATTAAAATGTTTTAAAGCAACTCTCTTAAAACACAATTTTGTCTTGGCGAATTAAAAAAGGACAAAATCGTTTGCAAGTGAAGAAAAGGCCTACAATAATAAATTTTAAAAAAACGCGGGCCGAAGATAAACATATATGCAATGTTTCCTTGTTTTGTTTATTTAATAAAATTTATAATTTTGTCTCGATATACTTAAAACGATAATTGATGTATCCCCTCCACTCCAAGGAGGTTGTCTATGATTGCAACTAAATTCACTTCTGAAGTTTTCTGTTTCCATTCTTAATGTTCATGGTGCTCAATAAATGCGTTTCCATTGTCCAATTCAATTTAAGTGATTTAGGTATAAATTCATACAAAGTGTTTTCAGGTCATTGTTCGGGTCAAGTTTTTGCCTACATATACAATGCTAAATATAAAACGCAAAGCTAAAAAAATGCAAATGTGATTAACATTAGTAACTGCTTAAAACAATGACACGAACTTTGATTATATAGCAAACATTTATAAACTCTAAATGTTAATGGTTGTTTACAATTCGACAACCGACTTTCATACATTCTATTAGATTACCATTTAAAAACACCTGCGTATAGCATTGTAAGTGGACAAATATATATACATTTTTTTTTAAATTATTTGATTTTACGTAGTTAACATACTAAGAATTTCTAGAGTTGCTATTTTCAAAATTCATATTCATAAACTCTTAAAGCAAAATGTTATGCATTATCTGAATATATAATACTCATTTTATAAGCGTATCACACAAAAATATTAGATTTGATTGACACAAACAGAAAACCATTGACATTTTCCCACGACATTAGTGTTGTGGCGGAAGTTTTAAATACAAGCATTACATGAATTTACTCCATTATATTGACATATTTTATAAATAAATGAAAATCTCATTTAGTAAATATATAATCAATCGTATGACTGACATCGTTTGTAGTTTGTGCATAATGATTTTTTTGTTATATTTTAACAGGAAAATTCTAAATACTAAAAAAGTATTTGCCATTTGTCATCTAAACGAATGTAAACATAAGCTGATACATGTTCATCATCATTAAAAATATGTAACAAATTGTTGTAATTCCTTATAGGTTTTCATATGAATGTTAAAAATCCTCAAGTTTTCTTCACGTAAAATGTTTGACATTGGCATTTTTTAAACGAAATATTTAAACCAATATATTTCAAAAGCGTTTGCTTATTGCATTTTTAAAAAAAAATTAACAGGATTATACACTATTTACAGAAACCGCATGGTTTTTTTTCCGTTTCCTTTTTTTTTTTGTTTTTGGTTGACAGACTAATAATCACAACTGTCACTTTGTTTGACTTCTATCACATCGAGTGACTTTTAAAAACATCATTATATGTACATGGACTTCTTACACAAATAAATGATCTTAAATCAAATAAAGTCAAACGTTTTACAAAATGAATCTTTAAAACCCTTTCTTGATTCTCAAATAAACTGAAGTGGATTCTTAAGTAAACTTTACTCGACTTGAAAGCGGCTCGGTCGCTCCGCTTCCTCAAAACCTTCTTCATCGCGTTGATTTTAATTTTCTTATTCTAAATTTAATATGATTTAACTATGAAATGATTTTTTATTTCTTATTTCGATTTAAAGTTGGTTTATTACGGTACGATTTATAAAACTTGACGGAAAATGTTATGTATAGTTCTTCCTGTTTATTCCAATTATAATTCATCTATAATAAGCAGTACCAGTGAGTAACAGAAACGAAATCACAATGTTTATAGTTGTGTTTTTCTCTTCCTGTTTCTAATGTTCTTTGAAAAACACTTTTACGTGTTACTGATAACATTAACAGAAGAATTTATTTAAAATTATCATTTTTATATCTGTGTGAAAAATTATAAAAAAAGTAAGTGAAGTATAAAGTATAGTGAAGTAAAATGTTACAATGTAGGGTTGATCCTTTTAATTTAAGCAATTAAACAATATTCATTTGGAAGTTTTAACCACATTTTTATTAATGGAAAAACTAATTACACAAAGTGTGTTGATAAGCATATATATCTTTGAAAATACAGTCTTCTTTTAAGTGACAGTGCACTAATACAAGGAAAAAAACCTCTTTCTAAAATGTTCATATTGCTTTTGCTTTGAACCACCCCCCCCCCCCACACACACACACACACACACTTCCAAATGACTTACCTTGTTTTATATATTATACAACATAATTCGCATTTTATTGCAATCTAAACAATTGCTTTTTTGATATAATAACTTTAAGTTTATTGACTGTAATTTTGGGAAAGGGTTTTGTAAACCGTTTATTGGTCAGAATTAGTCCTAAAATATAAAAAAAATTAAAGTTAATAAATGTTGACAGAGTAGATCAAATTATATCATAAACGTAATGATCATAATACACTAACGAATTGACACAATAAAGCCATTTAGCTGTAAGCAACAATTGTATGTGGAATTATCCTTCTTGTGTGGAACAGTCGTATGTTTACTTAGTCCCATCATATAAGTTCTGTAGCGTCTACATATAAACACATGTACAACCTTACTACGAAGTTTAAAATACATAATTGTTAAACATTTTGACAAAAAACATTAATGCAAAACAATTATACAAAGATGTGCACACTGTAAAAAAATGATGGTATTAATCGCTTTAAATAAAACTATAAGTAGGTCTAATAGTACTCAAACAAAAACTTTTAAAAACGTGACAATTATGATATAACAATTAAACTATTGTTTATGATATGCATGCGTGTTTGAAAATATAATCTCAAGTTAATATCGTAAAAAATGTGGAAAAGATTCAATTAAAAATGAATTCAAAAAACTAAACAAACATTTTTACTAACTAACACAATAAATATGTAAAAAATTTTAAAATCGTGATTTTAGAGTATGTCTCTATATAATTAAAAATACATATGAACTGGTAGTAACCTGCTTTGTAATGCACATTTAATATATAATTAACCTAACTAGCAAATCATATCAAATATCAAGTATCTATTCAATGCACATTAAATTAAAGTATTCGTGTATTTTTTGAAGTGGTTCTTGATATAGCTCGTTAAACAATAGGATCACTTAGTTGTGTTTTTAAACACTTCACTTCAGTTGAGGACCTGAATTATTTCTAATTGATTCTATTATCGATATGTTTCAAACAAATTATATGCATAAGTTAATTGTGAGTGCGCATTACCAATTGATAAATAGTTTTCAGTGACCACTAGTCTTTAGGGCGGAAATCAGGCACACGTTAATAAACGTCAAAAATAGCCATGTTACTTTAACAAAACTTAGAGAAGTTTAAACCGACATATATTTTCCATATTGTTTCCTAAATCATTATACTGAAATTTGCGAGAAAACAAAGTTGCACAAAACATCGTTTGATAATAATCGAAACATTGACTAATAGATAAGTTCGTTAATTTCAAAACAAACCACTTATTCACTGGCGGACAAAAGAATTATATGATGTGTCAACGTTTATGTACACATTATATAGTTCTGTTGTCCGTCAGTGAATAAGTGGTTTGTTTTGATATTATCTTTCTTGTTTTTAAAAATTCCAAAACATATGCGGATGAATCATGCTAGATACCAGCTTGGAAATAAGTAAACATCTGGTTCATATATATGTATATTTTTTTCTAAATACTTGATGAAAAATTACAATAACAAACCGTCACCCATCTCAAAAATCCACACAGGGAAGTGCAAATTCAAAGCAGAGCAACACGGACCTCCAAAAAGATAGATGTAGGATCAGGTGCCCAGGAAGGGTGAGCATCCTCTGCTGACCGGTCACACCCGCCGTGTGCTCTTTGTCATAATCGGGATAAAAACGGAAAAGTCCGTAGAAAATTAACTGATTAATTATGGTCTAACAATTAGTATAAAAAAAAGTCAGTTAGCATGCGACCCAGTGGAAGATTGTATTTGCTGACAAGGTCGTTGTATCGACTAAAGGACTTACGAAAGGGTGACTTCAAACGAGACTGTTGATAGTGACTGTCCTGTTTTATCAATTTGTTTGTCAGTTGATACATTAAGGTAGTACAAAACAGTATTCGAAAAACAAACACTTCGGAAATCCTAGCGCAAGTCAAACGTTTACGAGAAACAAATAAATGACGTACGTCATGTTCTAAACGTCTTATTATGACGTCACGCCGTGCAAGAACTGTTCAAATAATACTATGTAACAAAGAGGGGGGGGGGGGGGGGGGTTAAACTTCTTTTTAAAAATATCTAGTGGTGGAATTGTTTTGGTATTCACATAATATTATCTACATATTCCAACAATTTATATGATAGTTTTTCGTGGAATTTGAATGATAGGAGTTTAAATAAAAACGGTATTTAGTATGGCGAATAGCTCCAAAATAGGACATTCTTGCATATACTTTGGACTGATTTTATTGGTACAAAAAAATATCAAAGTCAATGATTATTACTTTTTTAACGTTCAACGTGTCTTAGTCTCTTTGTTAATGGATATTTGCCAAAATATTTTGATTTTTTTTCTTTTAAATCATGTATTCTGATGAGCCTAGCCCTTTTCTTACAGAGGGTCGGAAGCCATAGTTGTGACCTAAATTACAAGAAAACTAATGGTGGAATTTTTTTTAAAACTTTGTATATGTATACAGTTTAATATGATTAACATTTGGTGCAATTTTTAAAAAAAATGAATTATGGGAAAAATTTTCGTTATCTGTTTTGTACTACCTTAATTAGACGATTTCCTAACGAAAGTTCTCTTCTGTAAATGTGTTTTCTGTTTGTTTGCTTGTTTTTTTTTTTTTTTGTTTTTTTTTTTTTGGTTTAATATTGTTTTTGTTGTTGTTTTGTGTTTTTGTTTTTGTTTTTGTTTTTTGTTTTGTTTTGTTTTGTTTTGTTTTGTTTTTTAATGTTTTGAAGAGTTGGGAGAAGATCTCGAATTATGCGATCTCTAAGAAAGTTTAAAATTCTTACTATTATACTTGTTGAGGCAGTTTTAGACCAGATATAACAATGGAGACAATAATTTGTTTTTACTACATACTTTCTTTTAATCAAACTCACCATGTACATGTATCTAGCATCCGCGGGTATGATAAGGCAACTCTCAAGGATCGATTATAAGTAAAAATTCCCCTGATCAATATGACGTCACAATAAGCAGCATGATATCATACTTTATTCAAGAAACCTGTCATTTTTAACTTTATCTCTTGTCCAAATTATAAAAATTCCAGCCGTAAAATGTCACTCGGAACTCTTCTAAATAAATATATCTTCAATTTTTGTGTATTACGTACATATTCGTTATAAGATAAGCAGATAAACAATTATATAGATTGGCGTGTCTTTTCTCTGTCAGTGTGAACAAAAAAGCAAAAGTGTAACACTACCCTGAATGAAAAATGAAAGATGAATTTGGAAAGTATCAAAATCATATAACTTAAAAACTTGAAAAGTGCTGCTATTATGTTTAATTGTAGTAAAAATAAAAATGAAATTTATTTAAGGAATGAAATCAATAGCTACACAGTTTACGTTTTATAAATTGCGAAGCGGTTCTGGGTCGTCAGTTTACGTTTTATAAATTGCGAAGCGGTTCTGGGTCGTCAGTCTAACAGTTTAAAGAAGTGGTAATAGAAATCACATTATACACAAACGGTTATGATTTTTTTAAGAGTAAGAAGAGATCAAACTAATACATATCTGGTGGCACACTGTGGATCAACGAAAAAGAAACGTGAACTTTCCAGGGAAAACCCCTTTAAGTAACCCCCTCCCAAAAAAAAACATTTTAAGTTTACAGTCCACATATCAAGCAGGGAAAGATCAGTTCTCAAAAAGATCCATTGTAATGTAATGATATTAAATAAGCCCAGCCCCCAATTATGATTCTCTATGAAATATACTTGAAATCACAGATTACGTATTAAAAATCGTTTTATGTTCCATTGGACTTGATTTTTTAACATATTGTGTTAAAACTATATTTAACAAAATGTTATCCAATTTTCAAAAATAAATATATGAAAATGAACAGGTAAATATATCAGAAAACTGGACGAGAATGAAAAATTAACAATTAATTATGTGTGGCTAGCTGAAGGTCTATATCTTCTCGGTTTGAAAAAAAGGATTGACGACCAGGGACGAACAGTTTGTATACAAAAAGTGCAATTTACGGCTCACAAATGTTTTGCTAGTTTTAACTGATTAATCTTGTTTTCGAACATTTCGAAACAGATTGAGAATCTTAATATGTATGGTATAGTTGGTCTAATTAATGTATTCAGTGCAATGTCATATAAATATCAATCGTTGAACTGTCACCTGTCAGAAAAAAAATAGTAGAATATGCTGTGGTTATTTCAACTGCCAACCAAATAACATGCCAAATAAATCGTTAAGATGTCAACACAATCTAGTCATGGTTCACCAATCCATATACATGTATAAGGTTTACTGCCAACTTGCCAGTGATCTACAAAATATAATAGCATCTAATGTTCACTGTTAATTATTACTTTTATTAAACTATGCAATAGTTCTATACTTGATTATGATAAATTTTGATATTATTTAGATAAAATTGAAAAAACCCAAAGCATGTGCATGCATTTTTATACAAAATAATTCAATCCAAGATGTATCAGCTTTCTGCGTCGACAGGCATGTCCATACATAAGTATATGAATATATTACTTTATTGCATAATTATAAAGTATTTCTATAATGTTTTACGGACTCATTCCAGTAAAATGTAGCTCAAATCTTAAGTAGAGAGTAAAA
>WFKH01011925.1:33910654-33925441 GCA_016163765.1 Magallana hongkongensis | reverse complement strand
TATATATATATATAAATGCAGAGAAACTCTTCGTCGCTTAGTGGAGAAAAAAATTACTCCATATAAAAATAACACACATAACAAATTGAGATATTTTTATTCTCATCTTCTATTGGCGTGTAATAATACTCTGAATTTGGTGTATTCTGTATGCTCTCCAAAATCCAATCTGAAGGAAACCCATGGATATCTAGTAAAAATAAAAAATATATATATTTTAAAAACGTTTTAATATAACTTCAAGATTGGGGGTTTTTAAAGTTGCATTTCATATCTAGTATGTGTCTGTGAAAGGTTACAAATATAGGACATTAACTTTAAAACAGTAAAGAGCATCTTGAGTCTTACATTTGTATATGATATAGCTATCAACCGTTTTATTAAATTATTAAATGAATATTTACATATTTTGATTGATAAATAAACATATTTCGTTTAACAAATTATTCGTTAAAATTTTAATGTAATGTTGTATGCAAAATAATTTTTTTTTGTTTATTCAGAAATTCATAAACACACTGTATACATGTTATTTATAGAAAACGTGCAACACGTCTGAATTAAAAAAAAAATTACAATCAAGTGCACTCGATAAAATGGTTGCTGGTATTTATTATGTAAACACTTGTTGTTGAAACAATTCATCCAGTGACATTTAAAGACCCCAAACCTTTTCATGTAACATAAATTAGATGTTATGAATGATGTGTTTAGAACAAATTCTTCTGTTGTTGGGTACATAAATCTTCAAAAGATTGTGTGAGTTGGTTAAAAGGCAGAATAAGGTTCCATCCTAATTCTCATGCATTTCATTCAATAAATATTCATCAATGTCATGGTCTGGAAACTAAAATAAAATAAACATAAAGTGTAAAGAAAATCAATTTTGGCAACCATTATACATTCATTTAACATATATTCAGTGCAATAATTCTAAGAATGTCCCTAAAAGTGATACTGAAAATGTAATGTTTTTATAATATTGTTTATATGACCTCATTGTGCTACTTATTTTAAATCAATCTCACAGTTTTTTTTTATTTTTCAATGCAATAATTTTAAGAATGTCCCTTAAAGTGATACTAAAAATGTAATGTTTTCTAATATTGTACATAAGACCTCATTTTGCTACTTATCTTAAATAAAGCTGACAATTTCCTTATCTTTCTATTATGTATACAATGTTAAAAGACAGTTACATGTTCTTTTAGTTTCTTTAAAAGCTATAAAATGCATTTTAGTTTAACAATACAATGCAGATTTGTAAACTGATATTACAAATGAAATATGTACTATTATACCGGTATGTCACATGTGATAAACATTTTAAAGCAATATAACTTATTTTAACAAAATCAGGGTCAATCAAGTTTGAACACCTGTGAAAAATGTATAATGAATCAAAATATTTCAAACAGAATCAACTGAAACCAACTGCATTTGTTTACAACTGGTGTTACTTCATGGACACTTAGTTTTCCAGTGTACTGAAAGATATTAAATATACCGATATTGAACAAAGATCAAAGTCAGAAACACATATGTAACCAATGAATGTCTGTATGAGTTGCTATCAACATTCTATGTACACCTTATTAAGATTAATCAATAATAACAGCTAAGCTTAAAAAACTTTTTTCCAGCATAAGAAATTCATGGGATTTCTGCAAATCCCATTATCTTATATTTTATATCCAATATTTGTAGAAACTGGCTATAATACACCTTCGTTCACATTTTATACCACAACATGTCTTTCAAGTCACATTTCACAATGACCGTTAATTACCAACAATTAGGTAACACGGGTAGTAGAATAAATGCATTGTAGATTTTTAAAAAGGTATTTATCTATTTTAACAATGTAAGTTTATTCTTACAGACTATTGACTACCCCCTAGCACGTTTTAGATTGTTGACAATATCGAAGACTGCTGTTCAGATAGTTTCATGCTGAACAATATTTAATGACATCAGGCTAACAACCCCAAACTTCGAATTCACATTAGTTAACAACTGTTTTGCAACTTTAATTAATATAAAAAGCTTGCCGATAAAAGAAACATAAACTTATACTAACTTTTTCGATCTAAACTTCTCTCTCAATTTGCAAGTTTTTCGAATGGGTCTCGTTAAAATCTCGTGAATGATAAAGTTTATACATTCTCGGTTGTTGTTTTTTTTTAGTTTATCGTTAATATGAAAATCAGAAAGGTTTCAATTATGCTGATATGGCCGTGAGATGTGATACATGTCTTTAAGCCTGTTTAAACATGATCTCAGCGAGGCATCAACTTAATGTTTACTTTTTTGATGTTTCAAAGTAGAGAACTATTACTAATTTCTTTTGTACATGCATATTAACTCCAAATATGATTTTACATATCCATGAAAGTTAAATGTAAAAATAATGAATTGTTGAATTAATTTGATTATGAATTAACATATATCAAACTTTTACAATTGTCATATTCAGTGTCCATGCTATATAAAAATGTACATACGAAAACACAGTGATTCCAAAAATATTTCGTTTGTCTGACTTTAGTAGAAACTTTACTTAACGAATAAAAACACCGGACATATCAGAATCATAAAATTCGAGAAGTGGATGCCGGTTGGAAGAAAAACCCGCCTCGACATTTTCATAACTTGAATTCTTTCCGGGCATGATGACACACGTGTTTGTTACTCTATTTAATCGTTTTTGTCTGACGTGCATGCATGCACCAATATAAAGGAAAGATAGAAATATATCGACATCTCCAAATATTTTGATGTATAAAAACAACGAATCATTGGTTGAACTTGACTCTAGCTTTTTATTATCATGATACTTGCTACTTTCTGTTGAGAGGGTGTCGTTATCTACAGCAAGAGAACCTTTTCCAGAGATTGTGGTCGTATCTTGATTTAAAACAAAGATTAAAAATATATAATTATTGACTACAAAAAATAATTTCGAGCTAAGAGAGTAAGATGGTCGTGGCTATTTTTAAACTTCATTACATGTAATGCCCTGAAATGAAGAGCTTATAGGAACATTTTCAACTTTAAGCTAATTTTGCTTTGGCATAATAGTGTGTAACTAAAATTATCATTATTTATTATTTATTATCATATTATAATTACAGATTTTTTTGACATGTTGAAAATTGTACAAGAAAATGCTGGAACAGATGTAATTTTTTAAGAATTTGCTATAATGAATGTAAATTGTTTTCACATGGTGTAAGTGTTCCTTTGTCTCTGTCTACTATAGAAATAAATACGTTTGACTAAAATAATTCAATTTATTTCGAAATGTGTATTAAATAGGTATCGACACTAAAAAATGTGCAATGTCTTAGTAAACTCCATAAATTTAGTAAAGGTAACGTTTTATAAATCAATTTGGATAAAAAAGGGTTGTTTTTAAACAGTATCATTGTTCTCTGACCACTAGATATTTAGAGACTACCACTATCATTAAAATGTTGAATTTAGTTAAGGATATGGCCTAGTACTGATGATAGCTCTAGAGAATCACTAACACATATCAGTTATCTAAATAATCGGGGATCACACTAAGTATTTTGCAGATATACCTTTACTTTCTTGTTTCACATAGCATACTACATTAATTTTGTAGATATACCTTAATATAATAACCGATGCATTGTTTAATGCTTAAAAAATGTGCAAGAGTGAAATTACCTCTGGTAACATGTTGGCATCCTGAAGTAAAATCACAAAAATCTTTGATACAGGTGCACTTTTCTTGACAATGTTTTCCGTAATAAGGATAAGGACAGGGTGTTGAGCAGTTGGCTTCATTGTAACCTGGCATACATGCTAGAAAATGAAAGGCGAAAATAAATGTCTTTGTTTTTGCTATATATAAAGATAACCCGATGCCTGTTGGGGATAATGGATATTATCATGATTTAATCGTTTTCAAAACAAACTAATTGAATTTTAAAGAAATTATATTACGGCATATTCAAGCTATTGACAAGATACATGTCATGATAACGTGATCTTATCAGAGTTCACTAGATTAATGTACATCAACTGTGATGCTTAAAGTAATAAAAAATCCGTATAGTCCAAATACATGTTTATCTTGGTCTAGTTAAACATAAAAATAGTAGTCGTTAACGTACGTTCGCATAACTGAGTCCTATTATTCCAAAATGAATCCGGACAGCAACCTTGGTAATAGCTGCAATCAAGTAAAAGGTTTAGTGTTAAAATGTTTTTTGACCAAGGAATGCATAGAAAATTAAAGAAAAAAGACAAATCTCTGAAAATGAACAAATTCATACAAATGTTGAAATCTTCTTTATAAAGTCATTCTAATTATATAATACCTACCCCCCACAAACAAGTTGTGTAGATACACCTGTACAGCCAGTGCATGCTACAACCAGGATTATGAATACTGAAAATGTTTCATACGTCATTGATTGTCGATTATTTAAATCACCTGCTATTCTAATAGAGATTTGAGTTTATATATATATATATATATATATATATAAGTGATATTGCAATCCTGTTCTAAACCTATGTCTTCCCGGGTTCCATAGAACCACTTTGAACCAAATATAGCCTCAAAACCAAACTTCCCAGCAGCATATGTATACAGATTGAGTTTATGCGAGTTCTGCCAATCATCATTAATAAACATAGACTTCCCATTGAAGTTGTCAATAAATTCACACCAAGCATTTAAGTCCAATCTAGCATGTGAATTCATGCGAATTCTAAAATGAGGTTTCGAAACACCTCTTGTGAGTGCAATGAGCCTTTGTAGGAAAGCCCTACCGGGAACAACAACGCAACATGCAAAATTAAGCAAACCTATCAATGACCTATCAATGATTGGAGCTCACGTAGAGTCATTTTTTTGCGTCTTTTTGCAGAGTGCAAAGCATTTTGAATTTTTAGTATTTTTTCTTCTGGTAATCTTGCTTCCATGTTAAATGTATCTAGTTCTATTCCTAGGAAGACTAATGTAGTTGATGGTCCTTCAGTCTTTTCACCTTTAATGGGTACACCCAAAACAGCACACATTGACATGGTGTAAAGCTAAATTGCAAATAGGAGAATCAGGTGGACCCAAAAATAAGAAGTCGTCTAAAATATGTAGCATATTAGGTACACCAAATTTTGTACATGCTATCCATTGTAAGGCTGTGCCAAATGTCTCAAAAAGTGAGCAAGATATTGAACACCCCATGGGTAAGCACCTGTCATAATAAAAATCCCCTTTAAACTGTATACCCAACAACTCATGATCATATGGATGAACAGGTAATATGCGGAATGCTGAAGCAATATCTGTTTTTGCTAATAAACAGCTTTTCCCCAGTTTCTTCATTTGTTTGATAGCATCATCTACTGTTGCATATGAAACTGAACACAACTATTAAGGAATAAAATCATTTATAGAGGCTCCATCTGGATAAGACAGGTGATGAATTAGCCGAAATTCATCAATTTCTTTTTTGGGTACAATACCAATAGGGGAGCATTGCAGATTAGAAAATGGGGGAACTAAAGGGACCTAAAATTCTACCAAGGGATATTTCTTTCTGTAATTTTTCCGCAACTATATTTTCATGTTGCTGAACCGATAATAAATTCTTACAAGAACAGTGTTGTCTTGGATCCTGATATTGTACCTTAAAGCCTTGCTGTAACCCCTCACACAGAAATGTTCTTAAATGATCATCATACCCTTCAAGAAACTGACCTAAAAAGGTTACTTTAACTGGTGTTACTACTAATTCATTTGCTTGGGGGGAATGATGGTTGTTTACGTTGGTGTGCTGGATTGGCACCTCTTGGATTTGATTTATCTCCCTATGTGCAATTCAAGATTGAATGTGTTTTACTACATTGGACGCAAATGTGTTTATATTGACATTGTTGGTTAGAACATTTTCCATTTTCGTGGAATGCATAGCAGAGTCCTTGTGGAATTATATTTCTGTATGGAACCCTTTGTTGGACATGTTTTCCACGAAAATTAAATTGGGTTGGGGGTTGACGAAAAGTGGTGGCCATTACCCAATACTCGTAATGAAGCTGTCCCCAAGGAATGGACCTAACTTCTATATCTTTTCTCACTTGCTAATCATATGTAAGCCATGCCAATCCCAAGCTTCTACTTGCTTATTCTCTAACAATCTCACCATGTTTGATTACTGCTGGAATTTGATTTGGATATTTTTCAGAATATACAGCCAACAATTTCAAAAACGCACTTGTCCACTGTTCAATAGATTTGATATACTTTTTTGGTTTTGATGCCACAAATGTAAACTCAGAATTTCCAGTGCTTTGTAATCGCAATGATTTGTCTAATGCCAGAACATCCTTGGGGACCAGCTTCATAAAATCAACATATTTATTCTGCCATATTTTGTTTTTTAATCTTGCATCAATCTGAGATGTTGTAGGATCCGATGAAAAATCATAATCATCAGAATCACTTTCAGATGATGATGAACTATCGGAATCACTTGATGATTCCTCATTACTGTCAGAGTCTGTACCTGATGTACTTGGTGCTCTTTGCCTCTTAGAGTGGGATCCTTTCTGCCGTCTCTTTATCCTCTTTTCGCCTCTTTTGTCCTCATTGGACAGGGCTTGCAGCACCTGTTTAGTCACTGCTGCAACCAACTGCGGCTGTATAGGTAAAACATCATCAGTCTTACCAGCATTTTGTGAACTACCACCTGCCTCATTATGCATCATCGCCGCCATTTGTGTGGCTGATTCAGCTGCTGTTGGAGGATTAGTCCGTGTTTTCCTCCTACCTCTCCCACTGGGGTTCATCTGAAAATATTTTATAAATGCGAGTTCAACAACATTAACTTTGCTTAAAACTGAGACATCTTTCAACAGATACATAGACCATGAAGAAGTTTGTACGTAGGTATCTGCATATAACCCCGACCATATAGGGATATAGTATACATGTCGAAACAAACACCTAAAACCAAATGTTTCAATCCAAAACTATTTGCATATATATGAATGACAAAAATGCAATTAACCCTGACCATATAGGGGTATAACTGGAAAGCCAAATGGGACTTAAACCATACTATGTTTGTGTATATTAATAGAAATTAATCCCGACCATATAGAGGTTAAAATAAAAAATGAAAATTCTCACACAATGGGTCATTTCCTAATGATGTGCATATATATATATTAAATTCAATAACCCCGACCATATTGGGTATAAGGAGTTGGAATTTACATTCCACAAAAATTATCAATGTGAGTAAACAACCTTTAGTGCTTACTCCGACCATATAGGGGTAATACAGTAATAAGTATTATATAATATGTAATGTATATGCATTAATAATTAACCCCTTTATGAGGTTAAACATTTAGTCATAGCAATTAGCTATACCCACCATTTCGCAGATATTTTAGAGATGAAACAACCACAGCTCTAATGTTATTGAAATATTTTATGTTGCTTTGTTCGTTAAGATGGACTCCGTCATCAAGGTATACTTTAGACCTAGTTGAGGGATTCCAGAATCCTGATAGACGGAAGAACGTTACACCCTCCACTTCTTTAATGTAATCTGAAATCCTTCTATTAAGTTCATCAACCCTGCTGTTGAACCATGGTATATCAACTTCATATCGAATGCGCTTTAACGGAGCAATTCTGTGCAAAGTTTGTAAAATAACTACTGATTTTACAGATTCTCCATATCGTAAATCCACCATAAATTCCACTAAACGTCTGAAAATCAAGTCCACAGTTTTTTTTCTGCGGCCACTGCGTTAACCATTCAGCTATTTAGTCAATACTGCTTAATTACGTCGGAAACAGCTATATTGCCATCTCTGAAACAGTTAAACTTTACATGAAAAAGTTATATTGCCCTTCCGAAACTGTTGTACAGTAAAACTCGGTTATAGCAAAGTCTTAGGGACAAATGGGTTTAGTTCGTTATATCTGTAATTCGTAATATCCTTATAACGAATTCGTTATAATAACTATAGTGAATTCACTACATACATGGTCTCTTTTACCAGACTACAATTTTTGCTAATTGAGGCTTAGAATGAAAATACATTCTTTTGATACCTTTAATAATCGGATTGTGAATTGAAGAATTTATGTGGAAACAAATTCATTTAAACTATTATGTTAAATGGAGGGCAAACTTTTTAAACTGTAAATAAACTCGTTATAAAAGTTTAAATTTCGTTATTATTGACATCTACGGGACTCAAAATCAGCTTCGCGGTTTATAAAGCGTAGACTGTCCCAAACCTTTTTATATCGTATAAAACTAATAAATATTAAATTCATTCCATAATTAAAAGATTAGATCTTCAATTTCCCTGTATAACGTATCATATTTATTGATGACATAACTAACAAGTTTAGTAGATAAGATCAATGTCGAGAAAGATACCATCAGAACGCAGATTAACTGACTTAATGACTTAATCCTCTTCGTGCTGGTTAGCACATAAGGCCGTTACTAGGGATCCCCATGTTGGTCTGTCCTGTGACCATCTTTGAAGTCCAGTTGTTCTCCTTCATTTCCATATCTACTGATCTTCTCCGGGTCTCTTTTGGTCTTCCTCTTTTCAGTTGGTGTCCACCACATTGCAACCCTGGTGATGGAAGTTTGTTGCATTCTGGGATAGAGGAATGGTGTTGGTTCTGATGTATGAAAAAAAATGACAATAACAAACCGTCAACCATCTCAAAAATCCATAAAACGAAATACAAATTCAAAGCAGAGCAACACGGACCTCCTAGATAGAGGTAGGATCAGGTGCCATGGAGGAGTGAGCATCCTCTGCTGACCGGACACACCCGCCGTGTACTCTTTGTCGTAATCGGGAAAATAAAAACCGCAAAATGTATAACTCTTCATTTGAGATGGTGTTTGGTCAGAAGATGCGCAGTAATCTGTGAAGACTTCTGGTCTGGAAGGTGATCTGCATTCCATTCGATAGTTCTCAGGGAACGTATCGTAACGTTAAAAGTGAAATATATTGAAACAGTAATAAAACAGTTTATTTCCTTTATATAGATGATGACGTTAATGCTAGACGTATAGAATTCATTCATATTAATCATCAGTATCAAATAATTGGCTGAATAAAAGCTTCGCTTCAAGTAAAAAGACTATTTATAAATATTAGGGTTTGGAGACTTTCCCTGCAATATGTAAACAACTGAATAAAGAAATTTCAATGCATATAAAAAAGACCTTCGCGCAGATAAACGATAAAAAAATTAAAATATTTTACGTAAAATCAGTATAGAATATAAGTAGTAATGTGAATCATGCTTGGAAAACCGACAGATTTACCCCAATTTATGTAAATCGCTTTTAATTAGTAAATTGTGCCTTCTTTGATGATTTGATGAAATGTTTTAACAACATCTTTAATAAACGAAATTTCATTTTCAGGCCCAAGCAAGAAACCCAAAGTAGATTACATGACAACAGATTTTTCTTAAAATATTTATGATTTAATGTCATTATTCACCTGCGCCGATGCGATTTATTCAGATAAGTTGCAATGTTAAGCTACGCTCCTCACGTGAGAATGAAGAACATATGACGTCACAAAAACGCATCAAATATAATGTTCAATATTGTTGTTAATATAGGCTATTCTGATAAAGTACATTATAACCTGTGGTAAAACTTTGACATCCTGTGGATACACCACACATATCTTTGCTACAGTTACACAGTTTTTTCACATTCGTTTCCGTACGTACATGTATGATAAGGACATGGTGATGAAAAGTGTTCCCCTGAGAAACATTGTATACATACTAAAACAATAAATAAATAAAAAAAAAAAATATATGTGTAGAACATTCAATTCCATGAAACTAATGCCTGAAACCAAGTCCTTTACGATGTATAAAACCTACTTACGCTCACATTTTTGATTTTGACTATTCCAGGCAGATCCCGGGCAGCAACCTCTAAAACTGCTAAGAATCAGTTACAATGAACATTTATTTCCTCATCTATTTTAAACACAAACAAATTATCAAAACATGTCTTAAGGATGTTGTTTACTCAGGGTTTGAGTTCTCAAATTTGGATTCGAATTAAGTTAATGGCATGAGTAAAATTTGTTCTAAACACATAAATTATTATCGAAATTAATATTTATTGACACAAAATTCGATATTTTTACTATAATATGTAATTACGGTCAAATTTGACTTTTAGCAGAACAGAGGAAATTCGGACTAATTTGTTCTAATTTTATTTTTCACTGAAATATTTTTGGCAGTACTTTTCTATCAAAAGTTAAGATTTGATTTGTTAGTCAACATAATTTTGCATATTTTCTGTTTGTTTAATCCCACTTTTTTATTTAGATAATTGTATCTCACACACTACAAAAATATTGAAAAATGCTTAAAAACGATAAATATCTCAAAATGTTGATCATTGACCTCATATAAATTTTATGCCAGCAGAATAATGTCAATATAAGTAGCTTAATACTCTAAATGTGTTAGTATTATCATCATTTAATTTTTTGTTAAATTAAATCAAAAAATGGGTAGGGATTTGAAAACTCAGGAAATTCGGACTGGAATATTTATAAAAAATTGTCAATGAAAACTTAATGCTTTTAGTGCCGCTGCCATTTACAAACTGTATTTCGTCATTAAAAAAGTTTAGCCATTTGTATTATTTTCACAGATATGAAAATCTCAATCACAGTGTAAAATTTGTAGGGATTTTTTTTTTTAATTTTCCAAAAATATTCAGTGGCCATTAACTCAAAAAGTAGGTAATTGACCTACTTCAATTTTTGAAAGTGAAAATTACCACTACAATTAAAGGTCTATAACACACAATAGATGGTTTTTCATTAGCATGAGTGGATTTTCTTTTCATTCTGAGTAAACGTAATCCATAAAATTTGCCAACACATATAAGGCTAAATACAAGGCCATTTTAATTCTGGAATACTATATTGTTCCTCCGTACAAAACCAAAATGAATACTTTTTACATGGTACTTGCGTTGCTGAACATTTATAAACCGTGTATATCCAAAAAAATATAAACAGTATCAAATGCTCAACACAAAACATTGATTTTAATGCAAAATATCCCGAGGGGATTTCAGTAGATGTTGATTGCATTAAATTGCATTAAATTCTGCTTATGCATTTTGTTAAATAGAAAAACTTCCTTCTTCCTTCCAGATGTGTTATAAGGTTTGTAACATGATATATAAAACATTTGCTCTGACTGTTTTTTATATAATTATGAATTTCAATAACCATGACCTCGTAGTCAGATGACACATATTTTTCTATTTTTTTTTTTTTTTAGATATCAAGAGAATTACATTAGTCAAAAAATATATATGTTTAGAAGTATAAAAATAATTTCAGCCCTAACAAATTCAAGTTATTCTAAATCATACGTCCTTTTTTGTTTGAGTCTCCATGTAGAATTCATCAATCGTACAAGTATCTCTTAGTACATGCAAAAAGGTGTATGCCGACTACTTAATGCAAGGATATATTTGCCTCCGTTTTTTTTCCCTCTTGCCCTTGTTGTCAGCGGGCAAATTTAAGACTCGGCTAATTACGATGTTTCAAATCATCTCTCTTAAAACACAACTGAGCGAATTCAAAAAAGGCGAAACCGTTTGCAAGAAAAAAAAAATGGCCAAAATAATAAGTAAAAAACGCGGGCCGAATATAACCGTGTATACAATTATGTGTCCTTTGATTGTATATAAAAAAAATATAGTCTTGTCTCTATATACATGTAACGATAATTGATGTATTCCCTCCATTTAAAGGAGCTTGGCTATGATTAAAACTGATTTTACTATACTTTTGAAATTTTAATTTTCCAATTTTAATGTTCATGGTGCTCAATCAATGCGTTTCCATTGACTAAGGCAGTGATTTAGGTATAATTGATACAAAGAGTTTTCACTTCACTGTTTTATAAACAAACACTGGGTCAAGTTACAGTGCTAAATAAAAAACGCAAAGCTTATTTATCATTATAATTAAACCATTGACAAGAAATTTGATAATAAAGCAAAAATTTATTAACTGCTAAATCTTGTTTGCAACTCGACAACTGACGTCTATTCTATTGGATTAGCATTTAAAACACCTGCGTATAGCATTGTAAAAAGTAAAAGTGGAAATATATATAGTTACATTTTAGTTTTACTCTATTTGATGTTCAGGTAACTCCATACTCGTAAAATTCTCTGATGAAAGTTGAAAAACAGAATTGATTTTAACTTAATGGACTTAAATTTATTCAATTATTAGAAAAAATATACATGTGATCACACTTTTTGAGATATGAGATAAATATAAACTAAAGCACAATTAAGCATCAGAAAGGGGTACTTCTTTGTCATAAGTAAAATCTTTGTAGGCAGAAACCTGTTTATCTTCTTTAATTGGATTGTCAACTGTGGCAAAAAAAAAAGAAAAAACAACTAAAACTACAAACATATTTTAAAATTATTGGTTGGGATAAGAAGAATTATTATAGCATTTAAACATACAACTGAGTGAAAAGTCAGAAAAAAGTTATTTCCTCTTTGCATAGATAAAAAGATAAAAAATTGAAAATTAAGAATGAAAAATGACAATTACAAACTCTCAATCATCTCAAAAATCCATAAAGCGAAATATGAATTAAAGCAGAGCAACACGGGCCCCTAAAAAGATAGAGGTGGGATCAGGTATATAAGAGGAGTAAGCATCCTCTGCTGACCGGTCGTACCCGCAGTGCGCTCCTTTTCACAATTGGGTATGTCATGATCAAGGTCAATGTCATAATTGGGAAAATGTCATAATAGGGAAAAAACGAAACGGTAATTTGTTTTCTTTGTGATGGTCAAAATACAAACCTTGAGCAAACACGGACCTCCATTACATTGTAGGTGGGATCAGGAGCCTGGAAGGAGTAATCATCCCCTGCCGACCGGTTGCACCCGCCGTGTGCTCATTGTCAAGATCATGAAAAACGGAAGAAACCGTAGTCAGTCCGGTGTATAAATAATGGTCTAACGAGTATGAAAAAGTCATTCAGCATGTGTCCTAATGAAACATTGTACTTGCTGACAAGTTCATTGTATCGACCATAGAACTTGCATAAAGATGATTTTAATCGTGATTCTTGATAGTCTTGTTTTAACAACATGTTTGTAAGTAGCTTGCCTCGTTTGATAAATTGTATGTAAAGCATGCTCTTGCATAGCGAATGAGCTGAGAGACATTAACCCCATAAGCAGGTGATGATGGTATATTGTTACATAAGTAAGGGAAGTTGATGATGGAAAAAGTTAAAATCATCACGTTTATCATATAGTTTTGTTGTTAGGTTAAAATTAATGTCTTTTTCTAGTAAAATATCCAAATATGAAACAGGTGTTTGGAAATCTGTGGTATCTTTTATTTCAAGCTCACAGAGGTATATTGAGTTAACATAAGAGTGAAAATATTGCACAAATTTTATATATATAATTATATGCCGCAGTAAAACTCATAATGATATGAGTAGAAACAATTTTTAATCTAACATTGTGTTTTATGACAAGTTGTCTATTTTAACACTGACTAACAGAGCAGTTTAAATTCTCAATTCGAACGTTTGACCAACAAAAAATTATGTTATCTTTCATTTACGACCTACTTTCGAGAAACAAATAATCAGCAGGCTTATTCACACAGAGAGAGACATTTAGTACGTTATATCATATTAAAATATAAGAATTTACTCTATAACACACACTTACGACCATTCAAAATGTTCGAAGCAACATTTTATGCATTATATGTATCTATAATACAAATTGTACAAGCGTATTTGATTTGATTGCCATAAACACAAACCATTGAAATTTTCCCACGACATTTGTATTGTGGCGGAAGTTTATAAGTACAAGCATTACATGAATTTACTCTATTAAATCGACATATTTTATAATGAATATCTCATTTAGTAAACATGAATTAATCATGTGACTGACACCTTTGTAGCTTGTATAAAATGATTTCTTTGTTATATTTTTAACAGGAAAATTCAAAATACAACAAAGTTTGTCATATATACTGAACACTAAAAATAATACTTTGAGTAGCTGTTTTAAAGAAGACAAGGTCAATTAATATTTAAAAATTGCTTTACCCGACACATTTAACAGCAATCCAGAATCCGTCAAACTAATGCTGATTTGTTTATCTAATCATAAAAAATAATCAATTTATAAAAGAAGCAAATGAGTATATCGAAAGATTAAAAAAAAGAACAACGGCAAATTGTTCTTTTACCTGAATTCTGATTAAAATTACAATAGGTTATATTGTTTCAACAATGCAATCAGGTTTAGTTGACCTGTCACACACATCTGGTTGAGCATTTTTTTTTATTTCTGGTAATCGATCAAGTTAACATTTACGCATAAGTTTTCCTTAAATAATAAATAATAAATTATAGAGAAAGAAATGATATTTCAAAATTTGAGATAGAACGGATGGACATATTTTTTCAAAAATTGACTTAATATAGAGTATTAACAATTAAAATCCTAAATGAATTAATTCTTTAAAATACTTTTTGATGCATCGTCACAGGAATTGATTTTTCTTGACATTTCATGGTCTTAAGAAAGTACATTGTACTGACAATTTTTTTCTATAGTTATTCAGTATAAACATAGAATCTGACACATAATACGATTATCTGATTGTTTTGTAATATAATTTACAAAA
>WFKH01011925.1:33897636-33907692 GCA_016163765.1 Magallana hongkongensis | reverse complement strand
ATATACCCAACCCCAATTTTGTCTTGGCGAATTCAAAAAAGGTCAAAACCGTTTGCAAGTGAAGGAAAGACCAAATTAATAAATAAAAAAACGCGGGCCGAAGATAACCATGTACACAGTGTTTCCTTGTTTCATTTGTTTCATAAAATGTATAGTCTTGTCTCTATATACATATACATGTACTGACATCCTTTGTACTTGTGTACAATGATTTATTTGCTATTATTCAAATACACGAAAAGATATTTGTCATTTGTCATTTTATCTAAACGAATGGTACACTGTATGTAAAAACATAAGCTGATATATGTGAATTATCATGAAATATGTACCAAGTTGTTGTATTTGTTCATAGGTTTTCACATGAATGATAAAAACCCTCAAATTGTCTTCACGTTATATGTTTGACCTTGGCATTTTTAAAGGAAATATTGATATTTAAACCCAGATGTTTCAAAAGCGTATACCTATTGCATTGTGAACTATTTTATAAACAGGATAATACACTACAGTGGCGACGGATGCTAATTGAAAGTGGGGAGGGGTTGATTAAACTTATAAGAAATCTTGACAAGCAAAAAATAAATTATCATTATGGTTTATGTCCAACTTTGCAAAAAAGTTAGGTGGTGGGGGCTAAGTCCCCCCCCCCCCCCCGCCCCCGCCCCCCCCCCCCCCCCCGGTTCTGACGCCTATGCACTAATTACAGAAACCACATGATATTCTTTATTTTACTTTTAAAATTGTATGATAATATTCTTCTTTTGTTGGGTTGATATACTAATGATCACAATAGTCACTTTTTTCTGACTTCTATCACATCGAAAAAAGCATTTCATGTACATATATTTCTAACACAAATAATTGAGCCTAATGTAAATATGAAAAATAAAATATTAAGTTTAACTTTTCAAGCTGTATCTATAAAACTGCCTAAACGTTGTATTTTAGTTCCCTTAAGTTTCTTGATTCTCAAATAAACGTAAGTTGATTTTTTAATAAAATCTATCCGATTAAAAAGGGGCTCGCTCCCTTTGTTCCCTTCAAACCTTCTTAATCGCGTTAGTTTTACTTTTTTTGTAAATCTATTATGATTTGATTATGAAATGATTTTTAATTGCCTATTTCGGTCTATAGTTGTTTTATTACGATACGATTGATTATACTTGTTGGACGATATTATGAATAGTTCTTCCTGTTATTTCAATTTCAAGTCATATATAAACAGCAGTACCAGTGAGTAACAGAAACGGTATCACTATGTTAATAATTTTGTTTTTCTCTTCCTGTTACTAATGTCCTTTGGAAAAATTTTTTAAGTGTTATTGATAACATTAACGGAAGAATTTATTTATAAATATGCATTTTATATCTGTGTGAAAAAATAAAAAAAGTAGATGAAGTACAGTGAATTAAAGTGTTATAATGTAGCGCTGATCCTTTTAATTCGAACAATTCAACAATATTCATTTGGAAGTTTTAACCACATATTTATTGATGAAAAAACAAATTATACAAAGTGTGTTGATGAGCATATAGATCTTCGAAAATACTGTCTTCTTTTAAGTGACTTTGCACTTATACAAAAAAAAATATTTTATAAATGTTTATATTTTTTTTTTTTTTCCCCCCCCCCCCCCCCACACACACACACACACACACCACACTTCCAGATGACTTACCTTGTTTTATATATTATGCAACATAATACGCTAACGAAATGTCACAATTATAAAACCATTTATCTGTAAGCAACAATTGTATGTGGAATTATCCTTTTTGTGTGCAACAGTCTTATGTTTCCTTAGCTCCATCATAAAACGTTCTGTAGCGTCTTTATGTAAATACATGTACTAACTTAAGGAAGGAGTCTTTTCTGGTTTTCGACTTGTCGAAAGTAAATTTGATTATATGGTCATTAAATCAAGATGAAAGGAAATTAAAATATCATATTTTTCTTTCTTTTTTACAATCATACAACTTGGGATAGAAATAGTAATCAAAGTTTAGAATCTAACAAGGACTATATTTTTGGCGGAACATTGGCGTAGGAAAATATCACATGTTTTTGCAATTCAGAATTGCTGTAGATTCATGAGTCTATTTAGCATTTTTAAAACAATAACATTGATGTTGGATTTTTTCAACTAATGTGACCTAATGATAAGGTACTTAAGTTTCCGAATATGTTTTTAAAATATGATTTGCTTATCAATTTACATTTTTATTAGCTTTTTTAAGCGCTCATTCTATAAATAGATTTGTGTGAAAAAATCACCAAAATCTGATTTTCTCTCTTATAAAATGGTCAATATATTAGCTTTTCTGTCAATTAATATCTTTATGTAAGGTCTTCATAATATGTAAAAATCAGAAATATTTTAATATTGGAAGCATAAAAAAATAATCAAAATATCTTCAAAATTTAAGAAAATTAGAGGAAATGCGGGCTAAGCAATATCAATTTTAGTTTAAATATTAATTCCAATTTAGTAGTATAAGATGATAGACATTCTGATATTCTATCATTTCATTGAAGAATAGAAACTTCATATCTTAAACAGATGTCTACATAACTGCAGATAACTACATTTATTTTTATAATACTTTAAGTTGAGGAAAAAGGTAGCGACCTTGACCTGACCTTGAAGCGGAAACAAGAAGGTCAAATTTGATTAAATTGATAGAATAATTTGGTGATATGATCTGTTTGACTGTGTCAAAATTTTATGAATTTCTTAATATAAGAAGGATGTCTGATAACAAGAAGACTCCTTCCTTAATACGAAGTTTAGAATACATAATTGTTAAGCATTTTTACACAAAACATTAATGCAAAACAATTATATAAAGATATGCACACTGTATAAAAATAATGGTTTTAATCGATGTAAATAAAAATAAAAGTTTGCCTAATAATATTCAAACAAAAACTGCTAAAAACGTGACAATTATGCTATAACAATTAAATTATTGTTACTCAGCTATGTTAAGGGCGTCCATAAAATAATAGCGGTATTTATCACATAAAATATTAGCCTTTGAATAATCTTGGTATTATATTCCCAAAAATTGTTACACAAAGTAATTTTTTATCAATATACATATTAGATAATTCGCTATCGCATGAGCAATTTTTGAGTCTCTTGGGAATACCCTGTCACGTGATACTGCTAAAAATAGATGAATCAGGAATAATACGAAAAATGCAAGGGCTTAACATTAACAAATATAATTATTTCTGTTTCTAACTTGTAAAATGAACATCTAAAATTTCGAAAAGTGCTGGGAGCTTGAAATATTCAAGTAAGAACAATTATTAAATTCAATATAAATAGTGGATGAACAGAAATTTGCAGGGAGTTCCCACAATTAATGCTTATTTATGTGAAATGCGTAGCGATTTCATGTAGCTCCCAGCACTTTTTGATATAATTGGGATATAATGGTAACACATGTCAAATTTCAATATATTTGATAAAGTGTATGCCCTTGCACTACTGCATTTTATCTGACCCATTTCACTTTCGGCGTCATTTGCCTGAAATTCAAACGCAACACTGACTAAGATCATGATTTTAATTTTCGTTCATAAAATAATTACACGCTGTGAATTTCAGTAAAATAATGTTAGAATTTTGTCTTGTTTACACCAGTCATCATTACCAAATTGTTGAAATTGGAAAAATTAATTCATCTGTTGCCCTCACCAATAACTATTGATATAAGGGTGGTGGTGGTGGGGGGTGGTTTAAGTGTAAGTTTGTAATTTACATATTTATGTTTTATAATGGTTTATGTTACTCTGCTGCTAAATAAATAAGAAATACCTATAATATATGACCAGGGTTACTTGTAATTATAGTTAATATTTTTTGTAATAATTAAAGAAAGCAACAAAAATCAATCTTTATCTAGAATTTATTATAATAATCAACTTGACAAATACAATGTACTATATAGAGATTGCTTTTAGATCTGTAAAAAACTATTGTTTTCTGATTTTCAGTATTATTCAGTCTTGATGTGGAATCTATGTTAAATGACCATATTCTTTCACACTATGTGTACTTCTCCTCTTGTCTTTTTGATGTACATTGTAAGCAGGCAGTGCAGTTGATAAGAAAACCAATGCCTGAAATTATGAATATTTATCAATTTCAAATTAAATTTCAATAGATATCAATGAAAGATATTATGATAGGTTACAATATAGTAATATGATTTTTAAAAACCCAGACCAAATATACATGAAGTTAGTGGGTAAAAGAAATATTTATAGAGTACCTACTTTTTTATCAACACCCCAACAAAGTGTCTCCAGTGGATCATTTACTGCTTTAATAACCCTGAAATTGAATAATGTGTTATAATTGGTAAACTATTGTGCTGAAGATAATATGAAAATGGAAAATTACTTTATCATTATGCATACTAATGGCAGTTTTAATTTCATTAATATTCTAACAGGCATAATCAAATGTTTATTTTTTAAAATGTGTGGAAAATCAGTTCAACACTGTAATTTTGTTTATTCAAACATGTAATCTTCCTGATAAAAAAGGCTAAATGAAATAACACATTTCGATTTACATAAACAGCAATACAATCTTGTCTATATTCAATCCAGATTCTCACAGTAATCTTTGTAGTGCTAATACAGTGTTTGGACTTTCCATTGTTTACATTTTCTTTGAACACGGAGGAAATGCGAGCTAATGTTATTGCGATATAAGAGACCAGTAAAAAGCTACAATGAGCCTCAATACTCTTAATGAGCAAAATTAACGAATCACGGAACATTTCTTTTGCCTGATTGAGTCACCAAACTGATGTTTAAACACAATATTACATGAAAAACAAATGTAAACAAGTAAACAAAATCGAAGCCGAGGAATTTCCCTTCGTTTCTGTTTCATCCTATAGTATTAGACAATATAAAACAATATCTAGGGAAAGTACAGATAAATCCTACCTTGTTCCGTTGAATCCTCTACCGATTTCCGTCTAGGCTGGTTGTAAATGGGTTAAATTCTCTGATATATCACTGAAGTCCACATGTTTATTCTGACACAGCTGCAAGCGCCGATGTGACGTAGTCAACCTCGACACGTGATCAGACGACTTAGGAATTTCATAATTTCGCAAGATATAAAGAATAGTTGAAGTTTTTACTTCAGTACATCTTTCTTGATACAATCAAACCCAATAATTAATCATATTTATTTTGGTAGATGTTTGTTAATTACCGAATTACAATATCTCGTAAAATCTCATGAATAAGGGGCGGGGCATATGCAAATTTTCCTAAATCACACGTGCTAGAATTCTGATACCTTCCTTAACATAGCTGAGTAATGTTATGCATGCGTGTTTGACAATAGAATCTCAAGTTAATATTGTAAAAATATGTGGAAAAGATTTAATTAAAAATGAATTTAAAAAAAACCCCTAGCGTTATTACTAACTAACACAAAAATATATGTAAGAAATTTTAAAATCATGATTTTAGCGTTGTTTAGTATGTTTCTATATAATTAGAAATACATATGAACTTGTAGTAACCTGCTTTATGAATGCAAATTTTAATCTATAATTAACTTAACTAGCAAATCATATCAAATATCAAGTATCAATTCAATGCACATCAAATTAAAGTGTACGTGTATTCTTTAAGTGGTTCTCGATATTATACAATTATGGACTTCTGTCTGAGGTCGATATCACTTGACATGGGTCAATATAACCACATATCGACCATGCAATGAAGTCCATAATAGTTATATTATATAATCACTCGCAGCACAATTATGGCTGTCAAGAATTCCGTTTAGACAAAAAAGTCAGGGACTTGTACATTATGACATCAAAATAATCTGCTATCATTTAATATACTCACAGCAGCATTTGCCAATTCAAGCTATTCCTATTTTATTAATTACTGCTAACATTATTATGACATTATTTACAACGCCGTCCTTTTTAAATAAAGCCTACTGCAGTACAGTACTGAATATAAGAAGCGAGAGGCCGATCTCGCTGCACAGCTTACTATGACGTCATCTGCCTCTTGATGACGCACTACATTAATGGAGAGTATGCTATCAATATCAGTTTTAAAACAATGAAAATAAATGATTATAGATAAAGAGAATGATATAGAAGAATTTTTCGCAAAATATTGTTTTTAATATTCTGTATTTAAAATTTCCGTTGGAACATTGTATTTACATATACCTATTTTTGCTGATACTGCCGAGTCGTGCGATATCATATTCCGCGGACGCGCTTTCCCGTCGACATCGGAAAAGGACGAATGTCACGTGATGTACTTTCAGCCAATGAAAATGACGAAAATTATTCTCTTATATAATATAGTTCGTTAAACAATAGGATCACTTAGATGTGTTTTAAACACTTTACTTCATTTGAGGACCTGGATTTCTAATTGATTTAATTATCGATATGTTTCAAACGAATTATATGCATAAGTTAATTGTAAGTGCGCATTACCAATTGATAAATAGGTTTTCAGTCATCACTAGTCTTTCGGGCGGAAATCAGGCACACATCAATTAACGTTAATAATAGCCATGTAACTTTGACACAATTTAGAGTAGTTTAAACTGACATACGTTTTTCAATATCATTTTCCAAATCACTATGCTACAAATTGTGGAAAAACAGTTGCAAAAATGTGTGGAAATAAGTAAATATATGGTACATAGTTATGTATATTTTTTTGTAAATACTTATATTAATTAGACGATTTCTTCGGGCTTTATGGGATTTGATCACGTGACCAACCCGTATTTATATCCCGATATACATCCAAAAATGATACCTTATTTCTTAAAGATATCTTCAATTTTTCTGAATTAAGTATCATATTCATGGATGACGTCACAAGCATATTTAATAAAAATGATGAATTTCGGGAGGCAAATCATCGGAATGAAGTGTAAACAATGCCAAAATAAGACTTACTTAATACAGATACCACAGATTAAAATGAGTTTCAGTTACGATATAATCAGAATAATACAGACATTGACATTTTGTTTTATCAGCAAGTGTTATCAGGCATGCAGATATACATTTAATATATGGTATGACCGGCCTTTCCTTTGTCATTGTGTACAAATATGGTAAAAGGGTAAAACTACCCCGAATATTTTGAAAGTTGAGTTTATCAAATATCAAAAGCCTATGACCTAAAACACTTTAAAAGTTATGCTACATGTATAATCCTTTGCATCGTTGTTGTAAAAAAAACTTTGAACTTTATTTAAAGGTAAAATAGTGATCTATTTTTAACTGTCACGTAATACCATGGCAGGACAACTTCAAAGAACGACTCGATTCTGAAGTATAGATATAAATCTTTTTATTAAAATAAACAAATTCGGAGTTGCCTTAAAGGGACATGGTCACGATTTTGGTCAAATTCTATCTTTCTGTTTTTGTTGTTTACAATGATTTAGGAATGTTTTTCTAATGATCAAATGAAATTTGAGAGTCAGTCGTAGAGTTCTAAGCAAGATACAGGGCTCATAGTTCTTTATCATTTAAACAAGGCTCCTGCCCTGTTTTTGTTTTCATAAGTTCAATATACAAGTAAAATAATCCTTTTCAAGCTAATTTGTCTATCTTTTTATTCACATTAAGTATAAATAAACAGTCCCTAACGTTTAACACATTCATTTTAGGTCTAAAACTGCAATTTTACTTAACCATTCAACATGTAAACAAAAGCTTTGTTTACATAACAAAGAATTGTAAGCTTAGAAACTCACTTATAACTCAACAAATGGCACTCAAATTTTGTTTGCATATTAAAAATGCCTTTACTGAAGCATTGTAAAAATTAAAATCGGAAAAATAATTTTATACCAAAATCGTGACCATGCCCCTTTAACCTATCCGCGCCCTCTTCAAATTTTTACTGGTGCCTACATGTATCAACAATATAAAAAGTCCATTGAGTCTTTTTCGAACAGTATTATTTATATTAAAAAATTAAAGGCACCAGCCTATTTTCAGTAAAAATAATATTTTAACAGAAACATTGTATATAGATGTTTTGAAAATTGGGAAGAGTACCACCTAATGCAATAAGGACCTGTTGTAGAGAAAAGATTATACGCTTTTAACGCTATCGAGCCGAGCTTTAACCCTAAATCTTTATATATAAAAGCTTGCACAAAAATATTCAAAATTCTAACAGTTTTAGAGAAGTGGTAATAGAAAGCACATTATACACAAACTGTTATGATTTGTTTAAGCGTAAGAAAGGTTCAGACTAAAACATATTCGAGTGCACACCTTCCGAGCCCAATACGTGTAACAAAATACAGAATTGTTCAACGAAAAAAGAAACATGAACTTTCCAGGGAAAACCCCTTTAAATAACAAAAAAAATTATTTTGAGTTTACAGTCCAGATATCAACCAGGAAATAATCAGTTGATGGATTCACAAATATATCTCTAGCGAAAAATATTTATTTTCATATAATAGTATATAACTTCAGTTCAGTACCCAATTATGAATCTCTACGATATATACTAAAAATCACAAATTACATATCAAAAGGCGTTATATGCTAAATCGGACCTGATTTTTTAACATATACTAGATACTATCCCGCGCAAGCGAGGGAAATAACAGTTTACATATAAATTGAATTAGTATGTTGAAACAGTTTATACTATTCATTTCTAATATACTGTGACTGAATTTTTTCTTAATTTTGTTTGCTCAACCTATTTTTTAAAATTGGAATTTTAAAACAAATTTTAAAAGGAGCGGATGGGAATAAAAATCTTAACTGAGTATCACTCCCGCCCCCACATCTATATTCATGTACAATGTCTCCGTTTTATGCTTACATAACTTATTCATATAGACGTAGAGTTGTTAGCACTATCTGTTCATGGTTTACAATTTTTAATAAAATATAAAAAAAAAAGTTCTTTCAGTTCTATCTTTCAGTGGTATAAATATGTAATGTAATCTAAAAACGCGATTGCATGCACATTTTAAGCTCATTATCCAAGGTCTCTGCCCGATGCATGTTGAACTCGTTCTACTTTTTCTGCCATTGCGTCAATTAGTCAACCCGCGTTCTTAGTTACCTCGTTCTGGAAAGTTCTTTCTAACAAAACTAAAATCGCACATCCAAAAAACGAATTGGCTCATTTTATTTATTCAACATTTGTCTAATCTTCATTTCTGTGCCATACTATAAATAAGTTCCCGGTATATATATTCCCTCTTACGTAATGATTCAATATCATTTGAATGCAAGAATATATTTTGATACAAACTACCACTGACTAGGATCTGCCAAAGCGTGTCCACCACTTTACTCTCATTTTTGCTAATTCGGGCTTGTTATCGAAAATGAAAGTAGGTTTTTGATTAATTTCACAATAATTACTTATCAGTTAAAATTCAATATTCAATTGTAACTTACGGACAGAAAAAAGTTTGTAGACTATGCTGTGGATATTTCAAATGCCAACCAAATAACATGCCAAATAAACCGTAAAGATTTCAACACAATCTAGGCATGGTTCACCAATCAATATACATGTATAAGGTTTACTGCCAACTTGCCAGTGATCTACAAAATATAGTTTTATCTAATGTTCACTGTAAATTATTGCTTTTATCAAACTCTGCAATAGTTCGATTCTTAATTATGATAAATTTTGATATTATTTAAATAAAATTGAAATAACAAGCGAATGCATGGATTTTTATACAAAATTTATCAATAATGGTGAACTCACTTTTTACTTTCTTTCATGATATTTTCACCTATCTTGCTCTGAGTACCTTCAGGAAAATTCTTTTTAGCCAAATAAAATCACGAATAAAAAAACATCCAACATATTGGCGCATAATTATCGGTCTACCGTGTAAAAAAAAAATGTCCAAGTTGATTAGAGAGGAAATGACTACTTTCTGCGTCGACAGGCATGTTCATACATGAGGAGATAAATATATTACTTTATTGCATAATTACAAAGTGTTTTTATAATATTAAATC
>WFKH01011925.1:33863761-33881497 GCA_016163765.1 Magallana hongkongensis | reverse complement strand
ATGATTTCATCTTATGAAATATGTACCAGGTCAAACGGAAATTTGTTTACTATACTAATTACATTTGATTTTATTCTAACAAGGATGTAAGAATAATATTACAACATATTTAACTCAATAGTCTTTCCCGTCTGACACCATGTTAGCATAAACACAATTCTTTGACCAACGGAAATGTTCTTTGTAGGAATCATCGAAGGGTTCCCAGTCCTTGAGAGACAATCCACACGAAAAACAGGTGACTCTGTCTCCAATTTCGGTGTAGATGAAACCAGCTCTAGCCAAGTCCTTCTTGTTGGGACCTTTGAGGAACTTTGGCCAATCTCTAAAGCTGGCATAACGTTCGGTAAAATTGGCATACTTTGGGTGTTTCCATTCGTTCCAGTTTAGTAGGAAAGGTGAAGAGATGTTCTGGACTGACCTTCCTGCATTCATGAATTCGCCTGAGGTTCCCCGTGTGCTTGTTGACAAAACAAAATTTGCAGCGGGGGCCAATCTAGAAGGCACAGGTTCCGACGTAATAGGCTTGGAAAACACTGCAGAATCTGTCTCCAAGCAATGGGGTCTGCAATCTAATTTGGAAGTCATGCTTTCGTGAGGACAGTCTCGTAAATAAATCAGAAATAGGGTTCATCGTATTTTATATAGCAGTCATCACGTGATTATAATGTTTGACGTCATAGTCAAGGAAATACCTGTGATGTCATGAGATTTTCCATGACATCACAGGTGATGGTGATACAATCTGCTGATATCATTAGCCAAGAAATATCTTAAATTTGATTCCTCGTATTTTTAATTCATATCTATGTATCAACAATATCTAATTTCCCTCAACTTTATTACACTTCATACATATTCTTGGGAAATACATATGGACACATTTCATTAAATTTGTTCCCCATAAATTGTGATTTAAATTATTCATCGAAATAACCTTTATCAAAATTATTAGTTGTCAAATTAGTTTAATATGTTAATATTAATGTATTGATGAACGGATTAAGTTGTTAAAAGGATTAAAACTTTCGTGTTATAAATCTATTCATATCCGATTTTGACTTCCTGAACTTGTTCTCTTGGTATAATACACTTCCGTGATCTATCGTCGGCACCTCAAATTAGTTGGCGCCTCAAAGTAGCATGAACGCCCTCACTATATACTACTCAAAATGATTTTAAAGGGTTTGTTTTATGTTTATAATACGCATATTATTCACAGTAGGGTATAGTGGCACATTGTAACAGATGAATTAGAATACTTTTGGGTTTTTTTCAATTCACAATGATATGTATATATTGGAAAATACCTAGCGATCCAAATACTGGCACATACACCACATAGTGTTTAATGAAATATGCGTTGTTTTCAAAAAAAAAAAAAAAAAAAAAAAAAAAAAAAAAAGGAAAATGTCAGATTGTAGGGAAGAGTTGAGGAGGGATTACATTTCTTAAACATTTGTCATTTGTAAAATTTAAACTGACAGAAATTCTTCAATATCAAAAAAACAAATGGGTAAATTCAAGTAAATACAGAATACATATATGCTTGTTACAGATTTAACAGATTGACTGTCAATTGCTTTTATTATCAAAATCTCTAAAGGTCTTATAAACATTTTTTTAAAATAAAACCCTGTCTTAAATGATTTGCTATATCACATTGAAATGTAGATATGGATTATTACGATATTTGTTTGCAAATACATATTGTTTAACAACCAGCGTTATCAAATGTTGCGGTTTAAACAGATATAATTTAATTTTGGTTGTAACGCCTCATCTGATTGGCTGATACAGATGGAAAGACATGAATTATATTGTATAACATACCTTGGTATGGGGACAAACCCCCTTGACAGCATCTACCCGGAACTATTTTTTTTACATGTAAAATGTACACTTGCATGCATGTGTATACCAATTTGAACAAATATAATATGATTAAGTTTATATCTTTTCATTTGAATAATATTAATTTGTATCAAATAATTAATTTTTTTTTTAATTAAAAACATATAGAAATTTAAAACATAACCAAATATTACTGATTTTCTTTCAAAAGTTATTGAGATATCAAATTCATAAAAAAAAACTAATCTTCTATATCACACCATAATCATTTAACATTCACAAAAACGATGATCAATTGTATCAATGTCTGCTTAACAGAAAAAAAATAATGACGAGTATATTTATGTTGTATAGGTATTGTTTAGGTTTTGATTGTGTATAATTTGGGATTGGAGCCAACGTAACTTAGTTTCTTGTGTGATTATAAAAGGAAGTTCATTATTTTTTTTTCCTTTCAGTGTCTGTTTTTTCCCCTCATTCCTATGTTCTTATGAATGATTTTACTTGTTCACTTTTATTGTTAATGAACATATTATAAATTTCCGTTTAATTTTTTGTATATAAAAAAATTAACAAAATAGAGGTTTGAATGTTAGGTGAAGCCTCTTTAATCATATTTACATTTTCTAATGGAGTCGAAATTGCATTCTTTAGTCGAACAAGTTTTACAAAATTAGTTTTTACATTAATATCTGTTAAAATACCTAAACCAAAAAAGTTACCCTTGAAGTCAAACTTATCTAAAAATCCCTTGCTTTATAATAAATAATCTTGAAAAAATACTGACGTTTTACGTATTCAAATGTTTAGCTTTAAGTTATCCCTATTTCTGTATATTTTTTATGAATACTTTTTCACTTTATAACCTTTTTCCAGCTTCATAAAACTCGTTTTTAAAAAAGATTTGTTATTTCATAGTTTTTCTAACATTTTTTGGTATGAAAAATAGATAGATTTTAATCAAAACTAAAAACGCAAAACACGACTCAGCTTTTTTTTCGTCAAGTGTCAAGATTTGAATATACATTGTATTAATTTGGTTTTAAAAATGAGAGTTTTGTGCCATCTTTTGTGAGATTATAGATGATGATCAATCAAATTAATTGATAAAATTATTTTGATTTTTTTTTAAATATACCTGAATCATATAAGCAGATACATATTTTAAGGGTAAAAGAAATCAAAATTGATACTACATCTAAGAAATTTTTAGTATTTTTCTGTTGAAAGTTGAAGTTATTTTTTTTAATTTTACTTTTTTTCTTTTGGGGGGGGGGGGGGGGGAGACGCTAGGATGACATACGGCTTTGAAATCGCCGTAAAATCTTGTGACGGCAATTGAAGAAATACCTTAAACCTTTTTTTAATGTATCGGGATTCCAAATTATATTAAGTTTTTGCATTTTATAAATAAATTGCAAATCAGACTCTGTAGTTGCGATTTAATTTAGTAGATATATGTGTGTTTGCTTTAAATGGGTACTACACACAACATATGTTAGGTATACATGTTAGGTATACATGTATAATACAATTTAGTGAATTTTGGAGACATTTCCAGTATCTATATAAATTGGTTCTTTATGTCAAAGACCGGGGGTACAGTGTATATTAACAATTCATATTTTTTTGCTATTTTAATTAGCTTTAATAAAAGAGTTATCGTCATTTAATTTACAACAATTTTGGTGTATTTAAGAAGTAAACAGCAAGTCAAAATGTTCACATGAATATGAACTTGGTTGGTTACGTGATCAAATCCTTTGAAGCCCGATTACGTACCAACCAAGTTCATATCCAGGTGTACTTTTTAACATTGCTGTTTATTACTAATATTTACGTTTGAAAAAGGCAAACCGTCCAGAATTATTAGAATAACCGTTTTTATTAATGTTTACAATAATGCAACTGTCAAGCGATAAGCGCCTGCAGAAATCGTTTTGACGTCATGAAAAAAATCACACAGATTGAAAGGTTTTGGCTATCCTATAGGTTCATATAAGGAAACATTTTTGCTAATGTAAATATCGTACGATAATAAAAAAAAAAATTATCGATATAAATTTACAACAAAAAAGTGTTGATATCTCAGTTCCCACATTTTGTGTAACTTTTTCAACAATTTTATATACATTTTTTTCTAATCAATGGTCTCCATGCGGATTTTTGTTTGGTACTAATATAATGTGTGCTTTTTTACACAAAATAATTTAGATTCTGTTTAGTGTTATTTATATATTTATATGTACATATTTAGCGTTGAAGTTTGTTTATAAGGAAACATTTTTATTTCCAGCCACATGAGTTTTAAGTAATCTCGTTCTTTATATCAGTTACATATATGACAAATGCAGTATTTTTTCTCTAGATTATTGCTTGGAATTTAATTTTAGTAAAAAACCTTATATTAATATTAGTAATACAGGTTCATTTTGTTGGAAATTGAAATCTTATATTATTCTTAAGTCTTTATTATGATGTGCAGTTAAAATGGTCTGCTTTTTTTCATTGACTAAAATGCATGACATTTATCAATCTTTTAATGTAAAAGACGAGTGCACCTTGGTATTTGATATACTTGACGAATTCCTATGAAATAAATTACAATTATTGTGAATGTATTATCAAACGTTTTACGTTTCAAATATCTTATCTGGTTTTTAATTCTGTAATTCATTTAATTGATATTTTTGTCGAGTAGAAGCTCGTTTCAGGTTCGTTTCAACTTTTTGTTTAATGTAAATAATTGTATATAAAGCCGTAGCCAAGAAGTATTGAAGATGATTTCTTGGATTTGTTTAATTGTACATGACTCACTTTCTTGGACGAGTGTGGCAGTAATATTTCTACTGTTTTCATTTTTTTTTTTTTTTTTTTTTTTTTTTTTTTTTACATATTTTCAGTCATTCACATTTAAAACGTTTATTTTATGATTTCAAATGATCTTGAACAGGATTTAATATTTATAAAATTACTTCAATATCTAAGTAAAGTTGTCTTATATCAGGTTTTATGTTTTTCAGTCTGTTTATTTTTAAAATTAATTGTTTTGAAATGTTTAAATTAGTAACAATTTTTAATTGTTCATACCCATGTACAAAGCTTTTTTTATTGTGACGTTGTTTACTTATTATAAGTCGTTTGTTGTCTTCTTACACTTATTTTTTATTTGATGTCACTGATTTTTTATCCATATGCGTCAACCAATTTCTGAGACTCTTGTATACTCAAATTAAGCCTCTTATGTCAACACCTTTTATGATTTTATTAGATCACCTGAGTGACTCAGGTGACCTTTTGCGATTCGTTTTTGTCTGTCGTCGTGCTTTAACACTTGAATATTTTCAGCTTCTTCTCCGAAACGACTTAAACGGGTTATTTTGACTAAATTAATATGCATCATTTATAGGGGATGGTGATTATTAATTGTTAAACTTATTACCCCCATTATCAGGGGAAATCAATTTTTGGTAAATGTAAAGGTTGATGCACTTTCTAAAAATATTCTCTACTACTGGATATTAAACAGAGAAACTAAGCACATGAAAATTCATTGCCCCTGGGTAAGGGGTTCAGGCTCTACGGCAGGACAAATATGGCCATTTTCTGAATATGTATTAATACATAGAAAATCGTCTCTTTTTCTATACATATTTGAGAAAAAAACTAAATGCATGATTCTGATCCATTAAACTCTCTGACTCAATTGTAAAAGCATGACCCCTGGGTTTGGGGTTAAGGTGGGGGCAAAACGGCAATATATTGAAAGTGTATTGAATTTTAAGATATCTTCTTTTCCACCTCCACAGTAGTGAGAGATAAACTTAATGCACTATACATGTACAAATAGTTCATATAACCCTTTAGCAAACCTTTAACATTCATGTTTCCTAGGTCAGTGGCTAGGCCCTTCAGGGGACCAAATGGCCATAACGTGAGGATGTATTTAATCTTTGAAAATAGTCTGCTCTACTTCCACAGCATTTGGAGATAAAGTGAATGAATGGTTATGATGTCCATGAATCCCTCTTTTAAAATGTAAAATTCACGACCCCTTTGACAAAGGCTTAGGCTCTCAAGTAATGCCAATATTGCAAAATAGTAAACATATATAAATGTTGCGCGTGAGTTAACACTTTACACTTTAAATTGATACAATGCTTAATATGCAGAACCATATTTTTTGTATATACTGGTATATACTGTGTTTAAATTGTATTAATTACTTTCTCGACATATTCTTTAAAAAAAAAAACTGCATGGCTGGATATTTGCATGGAGAAGCGAGCAGGGATAAATCTAAACTAAAATGGATGATAAGTACATGTACTTTGCCTTATTTCTCTTTGTAGCCGCTGACTGTGGTGCCAATTTTCGTGGATTGCTTAAATTTTACAGGTTCGTGGGGACGTAATTTTGTGTATTGTTTTATACCTATGAAAGAAAACATAAATTTATAGAGGATGTTAATTCGTGGATGAAAGGTATGCACGAATCCACGAAAATTGATCCACCATGAAATCTAATGATTCCACAGTATTTAAACCAAAATTGTCAGATATAAACTAGCTGCACGGTAGTTAACTCGCCCTTCACTTTCCGGCATGACTTTAATTAGTCTAACCGCGTTCGTGGACTCCCCGTGCTGGAAGGTTGTTTCCATTTTAACTAAAATCGAATCAAACTATCCATTTTATTTATTAAGTTTTTTTTTTCTTTAATTGACTATAGATAGCCGATCGAAGGTATCTGCCTGCGAAGCATCATGAACTCGTCCTGTCATACCGCGGCCTTGGTTACCCCGTTCTGAAAAGTTCCACTCGGCACACCTAGGCCGATTCGTATCTCATCTATATGATGAGGTTGGCCGAATGGGCAAGTTCGATCTAATTTTGTCACCAAAGATCGTGCTTCGCAAGCGTCTATCATTGACACAAAAATCGCAAATTCAAGAAACAAATTCACTCAGTTTATTTATTCAACATTTGTCAAATTTTTATTTCTATGTATACCCTAAATAAATTCCAAGTAAATATACTAGCGTTTTGCGTAATCATTTAATATTATTTTATTGCAAGCATATATTTTGATGCAAACTCTCTGTCTCTCTGACTTGGATCCGCCAAAGCGTGTCCACCACCTTACTCTCATTTATGGTATTTCGGGCTTGTTTATCGAAAATGAAAGTAGGTTTTTGATTTATTAATACGATTATAGCTTACGGACATCATATCACACGTTTTGAAATACTAAAAGTGAAGGCAGTTACTCTGGTGAAACCGTTTCGTAGTTTATTGGCGAAATGTCTTAATTTATAAGTATTGATTTTGTTAAGTACTTTCTCAGTAGTGGGAGATAAACTAAATGCATTGTCAATTTGTTCATAATTTTCTCTTCTAAAATTGTGAAACTCACTGTCCATTGGGCAGGGGTTCAGGCTATATTTGACGGGGAGAGGTGACACATATGGTCATGGGTGTTGCTAAAATACGGAACGGAACGAAAAGCGGAGCGGAATAAAAAACGGAAACCTGATATAGAGTATGTTTAACTGTTAAAGGTTAATAAAGCCAAGGATTGTAAACTTTATTTACCTTTATTTAATTTTTCAAAGGATTTATCAATTTTAAGTGAATTATTGAGAAATTTGGTAGCTTTTCTGAGATTTAACTGTGCATGATATATGCATCGATTTAAACGAGAGAAGTTTTACATTTTTCTAATTGCAACGTATAGCATAGTCATTTAACAAAAGTGACAGTACGTCACAGCATAGCGATTTCAACGCATTGTGAAATTAAGAGTTCATATCGCCAAAATCGGATGTCTAACTCAGTGGCGCAATGGGTGTAGCTTCGATCTACCGACCCGCAGGTCCCGAGTTCGAATACTGCAGGGACGTTTATTTTCATTAATAGCGGTAAAATTTGAATAGTTGATTTTCCCCCTAAAATTGATTGTTTTCTGTCATTTTCAAGTCCAACACGCTAGAAATCCATATTTTCAAGTAATTAAGAATAATTGACTGGTATGCAGAACTTTTCCCAAGTGTGTGGGGGAACTTCAATTTAAAATTATTTTTTTTTTCTAAAATGGGTGAGAATTTCAGAACAAACAACAGTCATCGATATCACACGACAGCATCGCTGACTTCAACAAACTATGTTGGTTTTAATCAAATGATACATGCATTTAAAACATTATCCGGCAATAAAATGAACAAACGCATAATACAGCAACTCCAAGAAGGTGACTCATAGTTATATAGTGTTAGTCATGAGATTTTAAAACGACTTTGACACCATTTGAGCTTGATTTTTTTTTTCCAATTTTAGTATTGAATGATAACCTTGAGCATTCTAATTTACAGTTAACTTTATAGTTTATAATATTTCTTGCAATAATATATAGGTTATATAAATAAAATTTCATTTCCTACCGTTCCATGATTAAGCAAACAAATTGCAGTGCTACGGTTGAAGGAGAGTTATCAAGAGTTATTAAATATGTTAATTTACCAACACGATTCGGTAGGTTTAAAAAAAATCACATAAAATAAATTATCTCGACCAATTTCTACCAAAATTATCTTGATATTACATTTTTCGTTTCCGTTCTGTTCCATTTTTGGTTCCGTTTTCCGTTCCGCGTTTTAGCAACACCCATATGGTCATACAGTGAACATGTTTTTTGGGGTAATTTGAGTCACTTGGGTAACCTATTGCCGTTGGTCGTGCATCGCCCGTGAACAATTTTTTCATTTTTAACACTAATTTGAAAACTACAAGGTATTTTATCACTTGGTTATATTAAGTAAACTTTATGTTATATTTTAGTAAATTTACTTTAATATTTTTTAAATTGTGTGCTTGTAGCAAGAAACTGTATGCATAATAAATAAAACTGTAGACCATTTAAAAAAAAAAAAAGTAATTTGACCATTAAAGGCCTGACGTTAAAAGTGCGAACTTAAACTCCGCATCATTATGCTCATGTTCCCGTCGAGGCCTGTAGGCCTCGTTTTAATTGCAAATTAACTTTTTATCTATTTATCAATATGAATTTTTGAGATTGTTGACAGTTTGTTTTTGTCATATTTCATCATAGTTTGGTCTATTTGTAGATAACCATAATTTATTGGTTTAATTTTTATTTTATGTTAGTTTTTTCCTTTGAAACAAACATTAATTCCTTCATTTTGCTCTTAAAATAAAATTTAAAAAATACATATTACCTACTCTTTGCCTCTTTTTCAAGCACTTTCAGGATCGTCTCAAGAAGAACATATTATATATATATATATATATATATATATATATATATATATGCCGATGTTGAAAAACCAGACTCTAATTTTGTCAGCATGATTAGCTATATGAAAAAGAAGTTTCTAGAAATTTTGCAACTTTTTGATAAATATTAACGAGGTACTAGACATAATTTGAAAATGAATAACGGCTATTTACCTATGCATATTTATAAATGGTTAACGTTTGAGGTTAATTTGCACATGTGCGTGGGAATAGTAATTCAAAAATGAAGCTTGCAGAACGTAGTAATACGACAGGTTTGTTTAATGTTGTTTAATTCATATAAACAGGACTGTGTGTGTTTTAACAGAAAAAAGACTATATATGATTTGAGCCTAAAACGGCCCCCTAAAATGAACATCATCATTTTACTGTTAGTCTTTGTTTTCTTTGTACATATATATAATTATATGTAAAGTTTTTTCATAATTTTCATTTTGATTCAAGTGCCCACAATTTAGAAATATGACATCACAAAGTTAACAATTTCCAGCCATTTTCGCATTTCTAGGATAAAACGGCTTGTTTTGAAGCAGTTTTTCTTTCAGAAAACATCGAGCGCATCCTTGAACAAATAAGTATTTTCTATAGAGATGTATCTATTTAGGACTAATAAGTGACAAAAAAATGTTGGTTGTTCAAAGCTGCGCTCTATATTTCCCATTCGAAAAACGATAAGAAAAATGCCAAATTTTGACTGATTTTGATTATATTATAAAATAGCGTCACTTCTGACGTCATATACTACCAGTGAGTGAAAATAAATTAAATAAATAGGTGAAAAATATATCTTATATCAACTCTTCGTTAAAATATAATAACAATTTAATGTATTTAAAACACTTTAAAAAATGTCGAACTACGGGGGCCGAATTGACTCATATCATATATAGTTCTTATCAGATATTGTTATCTGCATTTTGGGGGATAATTGCGTCTCGATGTTGATGACAATCGATAAGAGCTCTTTTGCAATTGCCTATTTTTTTTTTACACATTTGACATTATATATTATTATAAAAAAGAACGTCAAAATTATCCCTTCTGAGGTCATTCGACTCAAAAAATATACAATTTATAGATTTTATGTATTCGAGTGATAGCTATACAAGTTTTATCATATTCAGAAAATGAATAGCGTACCATAGACATAAGCTTATTTTCCTTTATGAGTAAATATGTAATTAAACAAAAAAGACACACCGCTGTGTGCCCACCTGTTTATAGCAAGAATACGGCAAAATTGTTAAACATTAAGTTTCTAACAGGTGTCCACCGCTCAAAGTAGTCTCCGATAGAGATTCTCATTGAACAAGGTTCTCTGTCAAACTGGTTTTTTTCTTTTCTCTACGAACGCGTTATTTCACTGCCACTGGACCGACCACGTTTTCGCGTCGACATATTGTGTACGTTCTAAATATAAGTTTGTCACATCACGTGCTTATGAATATTTCAAAGTTGGGCGTTTACCGACCGACCCGGTCTAAAATATATCTAAATATAAATTTAGAATTTATTTTTAATACTTTTAAATGCGTTTGATTTAAACTGTATAATTTGCAGAAAGTTTATAACTTTTGTAGCTTAATTGAAAAACGCAAACATTTCTTTCTTTTAAAATTTTCATTTCAAACGGCTAATATACCTTTAAAAGAATTAGGCATTCACAATATATATCTTGCCTTGCAAGAGACATATTGTGGTATGAATTATCCCTCTTTTTAGGCATTATGAATTGTTGTTGTTGACAAATTCAATTTTCTGAGATAATTAATTATCATAATTTGATGGAATTTGTTAGCAATTTTTTTACAATAATTTTAAGAACAGAAATAAACTTTAAATTAATTACAACGTTGGCCTTTCTACAAAGAAATATCATTTTTTTTACGTATATATTGATAAAACAACACTTCAATTGTTACAGAACATGATAGCAAAAAAAATATGCAATGACAATTTTGAAATTTTTACATATCAACCTTAGCATGTACTTTATATTAAATAAAAAGTTCATCGCCTCTTCTTGGCATTAAAAGGAGATACCACAGTAGAAATCCCCTTACCCCTATTTCTGGAATTATAACTTTTTGTGACAATTTCTGTGTTGAAACATCAAAAAAGTAATGTAAACTTTGGATTTATTTATTTACATTTACTTTAACAGGATACTGATAAAAGTACATTTATGATTGTATTAACCACTCATAACTTTGTACATCATTCTACATTAATTTTTAAAATTTAAAAACATTAAAATTCCCCAACCTCTGTACTTTTAATTAGAAAATTTTAAATAATACAACTGATCAGAATTTTAACCTACTAAGAAATGAACTGAACAAAATTGTGGGATTTGGGGCAAAAAATAAATAAGAAATGTCTTCTTTACATATCTATAGAGTATAAAAACAATTCAAAAACATCACTTCCACCATGTGTATTGCCTATTAATTTACATTTTAATAACTGTCATGTGATCAACAAAAGTCACGCAATTCATGTCAATGTAAATTGTATTCAAAATTTGTACAATCAGTTGGTTGTCTGTAATCTTCAAAATCAGGTTATATGTAATTTCCCTATATTTTATAATCTGATATGCTTTGGTTAATACAGATGCAAGAAAATCGTAAACAGTTGGTCTTGGGACGTGTTACCATGGTAACAGACCCAAAATATTGAGCAATGACAGTTTTAAGCTAATATAAACATAATTGAAAATGATTATAGCAGTTTCAGCAATACAGAACAAAATTATTATTTAAGTGATATACCATGCATTTTTAACTGTATTGTGGTGTTGTGTAAATTATACCATGGTTTGGTTCACGACCCCGGGTTTAACCTCACGAGACAGTTTCATTGTGGCCCCATCCTACACCCGAAGGTCATGATTTTCACAATTTTGAATTTACAGTAAATGAGGATGCTTAAGCGAAGTTTCAACTTTCCTGGCCAAATTGTTCTTGAGAAGAAGATATTTAAAGATTTTCTTTATATATTCCTATTAATTAAAAATTTGACCCTCCCAATTTGTGGCCCCACCCTACCCCCCAGGGTTCAGTTTTCCTGGTCAAAGGGTTCTTGAGAAAAAGATTTTTAAAGATTAACTCTAAATATTCCTATGTTAAAATTTGACCGCTATAGTGGCCCCATCCTACCCCCGGGGGTCATGATTTTCACAACTTTAAATTTTACATTACCTGAGGATGTTTCCATAAGTTTCAGCTTTCCTGACCGATTGGTTTCTGGCAAGAAGATTTTTAAAGATTAATTTTATACATTCCTATGTAAAAATTCGACCCCCTATTGTGGCCCACCCAACACCCGAAGGTCACGATTTTCATAACTTTAAAAGATTATGTGTGCTATTGTGCATTTTTCGCCTCCAAAGTAAAAGTTTTACATTGATCTTTAAAAATAGCGTTGAAGATAGTTGAAATCATATTGACAGTGAGTGTATAAAAGTTTACCACCACAGTGACGTCATAATGTAGAACTGACGTCATGGAAATTGCCTTATTTTGATAATTTAATGTTATGGAGCAAAATACGGGTGTATTCCAAAGATTTTAAGACTGGGAAACATCGAGCGCATGCTTGCTCAAGTACCATTTCTAAACATGATGTGTATAATTATATTCATGAACAAACACATGTGTAAAAATCGTACTTAAGCAGACCTGCGCTATATACTTCCAAAGGCAAAATATGAAGGAAAAATGACAATATTTTCATTTGTTTGCAAAATTGCGGGATTTAGACCATTAAAGTGATGTCATAGATAAACAGCTAATGGGCAATGGTGACTTATACCAAGATTAGAGTGAAAGATATTCTTTGTATAATGTTTATGAAGATTTGATCTTTATATTATACTATTTAAAAATTGGTTAAAATTGGGGGCAGATATTTCACTATACCGCACATAGTCCTATGTTAAAATTCCACCCACCCTTTGTGGCCCCACCCTACCCCCGGGGTCATGATTTTCACAACTTTGAATCTACACTACCTGAGGATGCTTCCTTCCAAGTTTCAACGTTTCTGGCTAAATGGTTCTTGAGAAGATTTTTAAAGATTTACTCTTACATGTAATATTCCTATGTAAAAATTTGACCGCTATTGTGGCCTCAGCCGTAAATTAAAATAAAATCACTTATATTTAGTTTTAAAACACCGGCAAAGCTGTTAAGAAAAACAGTTTTCGCAGATAGGTTAATGATATATCTATATTATACTGTTCGAGTGTGGAAATAATGCACTAATATAAAACTAAATTTTTTAGGATGTTAGTACATGTAAAACTATGACAGGAAAACGAAACGGAAAGAGGAACAGAACGGCAAATGTACATTCATATGACATAGCAAACCAAGTAACATGATAATGTACATATTAAGGTAATGATCCATACCCCACTACATAAATAAAATACCTACAGAATTTTTTTTCAAATTTCTCAAACATGTATTTGGGGATATATCCTTGTGAAATTTTACCCAGTTAACTGGTCCATCGGTATTACGGAAAATGGTGCTTTTTTCATACATTAAGAATATTAGCCTAAGCCTGAAATTTGACTTTCAGAAAATCATTTTTGACTGATATCCTATGTAAAATGAACGAATCTTTTTTTTTAAACAAATACTTTAATGTTACACATGCTTATTTATTAAAAAATAGATAAATTTGTTTACAAATGAGATAAAATTAAACAAATTTTCAAAGAGAATTTAATCTTTTATAATTTTATTTACCTACAGAATTCTCTGAAATAGTGATAATGTTTACCCCTTACGGCCCTTAATCAATAGAAAATAAAATTGCCTAAAGGACCGGCCTTTTTAAGATCACAATTGGCGTATTTTCGGTAAAATTCATTAAAATATATATTTTGAAAAAAGTTCCGTAAAAATAAAATTTTGCATAGTTTTATCATTTCTTCTCTTTGAAAAGTATATTTAGCTTTTTGTTAAATAGAAAACATTATTTGAACAAACCGTTGATCAATCTGTATTATATAAATCGCAAAAGATGGGTTTTTTGGAATATCGGTAAGTATTATGGATCGAGATCGGTATTTAGAAATTGCAGTCACATAGGCGGAAAACGCTAATTACCTGATATGCTTTCAAGACAAAACCTATATTCAACTATTTTTACTGGTTTTAAAGACTGTTCTAAAAAATAAAGTAATTTTTCTTCAACGTATAATTTTAATTCTAAAAACAATTTTAGGGAAAATATTTTTATGTTCATTGCTAAGCGTATAGAGTAAAGATCGGGCACGGGCAAGACGTAATAACGCGGGAATTACGTCATACGTTGTTTTGTGACGTATGGACAATTACCTTAAAGGCCGAGAGTGACCTAGAAAATTTTACACCCCTACAGCAATTAAGCCGATATGGCAAGAGGGGCAGGGCTTACTCAGAAGCAGTTTAAATTTAGAACTTGTTATCAGCATTCGCTTGCATCCTACACGTGCTCCTTTGTAGCAGACGAAACTGAAAAGATTTCACAGCAGTGGTTGTTTAATACACTCTACAATTGTTCATATTATTGTAAAGATAAAACACAGACTTTTAAAGTTTGTTAATTTTTAAATACGCAGTTCTAATGTATGGAACTCTGGGTACAGATGTTCAAGTCTCTTTTAATATAGAACAGCCATTTGTCTCTTCCATTTCCCCTCTCTATAATAACATGTTGGAGCCTTATAAACCTTTTTTTTTCAAAGGTGCCAAAAGGAAATGTAAATTAATAGTTTTAATTTTGATTGCTTAAAACATTCTCACATCAAAATATTACAAGGTGCGTTACAAAATCAAATTTAGTTCACAATTTTACTTCATTGAGGTCAACTTTACTATCAACCACCCCTATGTCGGTTTTGGCTGCACAGGGTTTGTGGGGAGTCCCTCCCGCCAAATGTCAATAAATCAGACACCAAGTCTGGGAACTTGTGAAAGAGGTTCCATGGAGGTTTATGTTATTTACCTCGATCATGATTATTTACTCTGAATTTTTATCAACTTTTGTATAGAAATGTTTTTTTTCTATCCAATTAATTTATTAGTTTTTTAAATAATACACGATTTAACTATTTTATTTATTGTTGTACAAACATTGTATATATAACGAGTTTCCTTTTGATTTGCCTCTGCCCCAATAAAGTTCCCTCCAAAATGAAATTATGGCGGAAAACATTGAAAGGTGTAATTTAGCTCACAGAGGATATTAGGTTAGCAATTGCAAAGTTTTCAACATTTTGATTGGAATAAAGAAGAAATGCTGATGAACCTACAAAAGTGATGATGCGCAAGAAAAGTTTGAAGAAATATTTCAGTCATTCCAAGACGGGTCGGCTCTGGAATGTTGAGGGATGTCACCATTGTTTACACAGACCCTACATTGCAAGTCTGGACAATGCTGTGCCACAGATGGGTTTTCTAATACCAGTGTAAATCTTTAAAAGATTTTTACACCCAATTTCAAGACTGAGTGACTAGCATTTGCAGTGATGGGCTGGCCCACTTTTTATACCAAGATTTGTGACCTGCTTATCCAAATTAATGTGCCGTGCATAGATCAGCTATTACTGGAAGTAATCCCAGTGTGTTTGAAAATGATTCTATTCTAAATTATGTGTTTTATATGCAGTTAATAGTCTGTCTGTGGATATTAAGGAAGTATGGGACACTCACCAAAGTAATTAAAAAATTATAAAACTTGGTTCAACGGTTAGCACTGTATTTCCTCTAACAGAATATAAAAAAAATTTGATAGGTTAATATGTGTGTTTCCATGGTAACGGTACCCAAACATACCCTTGTTGGAAATACTCCAGCTCATTAAAATACACCGCTTGCAACAGAAATGAAGCAATGCTACAGAGTTTGCAATTATTTGATTTTTTCTTATATGCTATTCATAACACATTAACAGAAGAATGATTTTTTACAAAAACATTTTGTCAACGCCTCCTCAGTATTTTACAAACTGCAACCGAATTTCCTCTGCATAGTTCTAATTTGTTGCTTTTTGTGTTGACCTTCAATGCAAAATGGTCAAAAAATATATTTTAATATAATTGAAAGTCTTACTTTTGAACTGAAATAAAATGTTCAAACGTTATGCTTTCACTGGAGAATGAGAAACTCATATGTCAATGACTTAGATAAAAAGATATTGCAGTCTGAATTTCCTCTGGTCTGTTTTTTTCAATTTTGCGCCATTTTCACTTAAACACTATTCTAGTGTAGATAAAATAATCAATACCAACTTTTTGTTCAATAAACACTCAGTCAATTAATAATATCTTTATTACAATGCTAGTACTTTATAAAATTCACCAAAAAAGTAAAAAAAAAAATATTCATTTAAATCCCAAATTTCCTCTATTTAACTTGAAATTCCTCTGTTAAAGTACAAATTTTTAAACTATTTGCACCTCATAACAAGATACCAAGTAGGAACAAAATAATTCTAGTGGGTATAAACGAATAAATAACTTATTTATGATTTGCTACATGTATCTCATAATTATTTTTTTCAACTCTGAATCATATAAAAGGATCAAAATCAGCATTACATCATGTACAATATGCACAGTACAAAGGGCGAATTTAATTTTAAGCCATTTGGTAGAACAACATCCATTACTGTTACAACTATATATTATGGTATGAATTCTTTTTTTTATACTAATCAAGTTTATACTGGACATTTAACTCCTCATATGCACATGTAATAGATTAACAAACTTATGCAAATAATGCACCCAAATCAAAAGCCCTCTCAACATTATTACATTTATTATCAATCTAGCATAAATAATAAAGCTGACATTTACCGCTCAAGAATGAACAACCCTCTCAACATTTTTTTATTACATATCTAACATAAATATTGAAGCCGACAAGAGCACAAGTCCTTGGCTTATCCTTGCAACACCCCTTTTTCCTTGGGCAAGGATGTAGTATAAACATCTTTTGAGATACTGTATGACTTTGAAAGTTAAAGTTTTGTGTTATTTTTTCACAAAGTATAGATGGTTCCTTATAATTTCTTTCACATGATTAGCATCCAATGTTTTACCAATATTTGTGTCAATGTTTGTCCGAAGTTTGGAAATTATTGTGCTATCTATAATCTTCATCACCAACTATTGTCTTTATACAAAGAAGACCCATCATTTACATCCTTGACCATCTCTTCTATCATGTCACTCTCCATAGCTTTCGTAGTTCCATTCAAGTTGATACTGCAATCATGTGGAGGATGTGTTGATTTGGAATTAAGAGACAAAGTACATGTGCGACAGGATTTCGATCTTGTTGAAAAGTTTTCTATTTTTCCAGAAAATGTCCTGGTCATAGATGAATGACCTGAAAGATGGGAAATAGCATCAACTAAAATATTTATAGAGAAATATCTAAACAAAAACTGTTGTGACATTCAAACACAAGGATTTCTTAGGATGTACAATTTATGGTTCATTAAGATTAGGGCTGGGACAATTCAGGGTTTATTCAATTGGTTCGATTTCTATTCAAAATGCTAC
>WFKH01011925.1:33823337-33858761 GCA_016163765.1 Magallana hongkongensis | reverse complement strand
AAAAGACACCATCTGAGGTTGAATTTTAAATAAAAACAAAATTGTACTTGACACCTATTTCACATCTATTTGAAATTTATTTTGCTGTCAATATGTGTATACCATAACAAATATCATTACCTAAAGTGTTCAATTTGTCTTTCTATTTCAAAAATACATCTCCTGACGTCATGGGTTTTCGATATTTTAACACCTAACACCACACATAAAGGCTGTCAGTTAACAATTTTTATCTAAACTGAATCATTTTTAACCTCGCTCAGACATAGCATCAGAAATTACTGATACAAAATCAAAGTTAGTCGTTAGGCAGTTTCTATTTGTAGCTAAAATACAAACTGGATGCCACATAATTCGACTTATGGCTATGCATAGAGACGACAGGAGATTTTGTATGTGTGGTATAACATCATTTTGGAATGAACTCATGCGTTGAAAATCGACTACAGGAAACATCTCATTATCTGAAACATATGACGACATGATACAAATTCTAATACATTTTAGAATTAACTATTAATAATGAGAGACATTAAGAATTCTACTGGGTTCTGATATGTGTATTGAACCATACTGTCAAAAACTTGTATGCATGATAATAATTATTTTTTTTATTATGAAATTACACCTAAGGTGCTCGGGGCTTTACTCACGAATATGTACGATGCCTACGTATATAGGTATAGGTATCTTACATATTCATAAGTAGAGACCATTGCATGCAAGCACCAGTGCATTACACCATAAGAAAAATTCGATGATGCCCATACCAATTTTACTTTTACTCTAATCTCAGCAACAACATTCACCGAGACTGAAAAATTAAAGAGAAGTCTTTCAAAAATTTTCAGTCTCGACGAACTTAACCTCGCTGAGATTACCAAATACCTTTACTCTATCAATGAATGTAGGTCAAACCTGGACAGATCGCTTTTGCTGGCGTCGAGTCATCTTCTGTGATGAGAATCATTCAGCTGTAATATCAAAATATGTGATTGGTCTGCCCAAGAGAGCGTCCATGTTCGCACTAGACCATCCTTTTTCTGAGCTTTAGCAACCTTTATGTCTTTTCAGCGTTCAAAATCAAATCCACGTTTCCTCCGCATTGCCAAAAACCGAACCGTCATTTATGTCGTAAAATAGGATTTTTGAGTTAAATTTACTTTTATTATCATTTATGTTCACGTTTTATTTTTCTAAAAAAAACTATAAAATCTCTTCCACAATAAATTTTATTGTTTAATACCTTAGAATTGAACCAACAGATTTAACGACCGCGAATTGGTTTACGTCATTCGGAGTTGCGCGGTAGATTCAAAATCGTGAGTCCCATACTTCCTTAACAAAGGTCGGCAGCTTTTATAGTTGAGAAAGAAACTTGATACTATAGGAGTAAAATGGCAGGGGAAACTATCATTGCAGCATGTGTATGTTCCTCGTGTTCTTCAGCAGAGTGATACCATAGTAATAAACCAATAAAACGGATTATCTTGTGTTATATGTATTAAGTTTTAAGGTAAGACATGCTGTCAGCCATTTATATGCGTCTATAGCAATGAGCATTTCCGGTAGAAATGTAAACAAAATGCCGGTTCTCTCAACTGTCAATCATTCTCAGGAAATTTGAATTTCTTGATCACTTCATAATTTTAAATGGGAATTTCTGAAGAAATATAGCATCAATTATTTATTTTTTTTCTACCAAAAGATGCCTTTCAGGGACTTTAGCTCTGTAGCAAAATTTATTTGTTGCTTTTTGTTGATTAAAGTTTAAATTCAAAAATGTCTTCTCTGAAGTGAAAGGTGGCAAGAAAATTGAAATTTCCTCCATTTTCCTGATTGGCTGCTATTTATACCCGAAGTCCGGTCTTTAACTTACATTAAAATCAGGTAACAACAGTTCTATATTAAGCAGTATAAACCGGATGAAAATAAATATTTACCTCTACCGAATATGATTCCCTCTATTTCTTACGGAAACTTATAGTTAATTCATAGCTCTAGAGAAACAACCAGACTGAAATCTACACACCTCGTTTATCGATTGGTCAAAACTTAAGCGACGTAAGAAAAATCACGAACTGCACGAATTAATCATGATGATGTCAGACTCAAATTCCCAGAAGACGTTTTGGCTGTTTCTTTTAGCTATGTGGCAACGCAATTTGAAATATTTACATTTTCCAGTGTCTCTGTGATAACACTACGAATCGATTTTGTACTATACAGCCCAATAAATTCAAAAGACGTATTGTTGGGGTCGTAAGCGGGTTTGCATAATTATTATTATGATAATATCTAATCGTACAACTGCTGAAAATTATATAAATATAAGTAATAAGGAATCATTCTTTGAATATTATGGGGTGATAATTTCTGTCGGGGCGTGATCAAATCTATCATAAAGCCCATAGGGCTTTATTGGATTTAATCACGCCCCGACCGAAATTATCACCTCATAATACACAAATAATGATTCCTTATTCCTAAGATAAATACACACTTTGAAATTTTTTTTAAAGTGCGTTAAATTTGGGACCAAGTTAACGCACTTTGAAAAAAAATTTCAAAGTGCGTTATGAAGGTACATCAACATTTTTTTTTTATCGAGACACTTAGTCTGGACTTGAAATTTCTAATTTGTTAATATTATGATGATTTGGTAACACTAGTCAATCTAATTTACCGTCATTGAGAAAGGGGGTGGGGGTTGGGATTAACCAAAGATACAGGTCAATTACCAGTTCATCATTTAATTGATTACAGAAAGAAGGTTTCCTACCCCTCATATTTCCTTCCAAAACATATGATATTCAGCAACTTGGAGTAAACGTATAAGAACGGAAAAAAAAATAATGATATTGAAAAAACGAGCTGGCCATACAAAATTTTCTCCAATGGTATGTTAAAGAATCTGTAAGGGTTCCAACATAAACCCTCTTTTCAAATTCTAATTAAATAAATTACTTCATTTTTAAAAAAAAGTTGCCAAACATTAAATTATTATACACTTTAAAATAAGCATTGGTTGTTGGATTTTTTTTTCTCGCACTGATGTTCTAAAAGGTCATGTTGTTTTTGATAAACATTACTGACGCATCCTTTTTCACATCATGTTTGTTTGTATGCATATTCAATTGAAGCCAGGTGAAATACATGTATGTTATACATTGACGTATATAAATCATTTTCGTTTCTGGCATAGCCCAATGTACTATATAAGAAGGAAATTTGCTGCATACAGAAAAAGGACAAGGCAATTGCTAAGCGATGCAATTTATGTTGTATTTGGATAATTAAAATCTCCCGGGTTGTTCTATATGTGTAAATTGTAAAACTACATAGCTTCTGAGAAAATAAAGAAAAATTCTAATAAATTTAGCTGATAATGCATTTGGATTCTTTTTTTAAATACATCCCATTGAGCTTAACAAGATTAAAACAATTATTTTTTATACATAAAAGCATCAATTATTTCGACCAAAGCCTGAATATTTTTTTTTAAAGTGCGTAATATCGACAATATCTTCGCACTTTGAAAAAAAAATATTTCTTTCAAATTAAAGTGCGTTGACTTGGTCCAAAAACTAACACACTTTGAAAATTTTTCAAAGTGCGTGATATTTCAAAGTGCGTTGTAACATAGCTAGCGCACTGATGTACATTGACAGTAATTTAGTGAATATTACTTTTTTTTTTTAAAATGAATTCATTAATTTGTGAAAAGAAAGATGTAAATATAAACGATAAAATGGTTTCCTTGATGATTCATGCGGGTTATGAAGATAGCGATCATTGCAGAAAAAAAGAGGGTTATATATTTTTTTCTGGAATGTCGCAACCTTCATATCCCGCATGAATCGCCAAAGAAAGCATTTTATTGTTTAAATTAAAACTAAAACTGTTTGAACAGCTTTTATAGAATCTGTAGGCACGCATGGTGGCTGTTGGACATGCACAAGAATCACCACGGTTTGCTTGTGAGACCTGAAAACGTGCGCTTCGGCCCCTGTCACACTGTCACGATTTATACTCCGATTGCCTACGAATTAATAAAAGTTTAAAATCGCCATTATTCGCAAGGTCAGTCTTGCGATAATTCTACAGACGGTGCTTGTTTCGAATCTAGTACATTTAGACTACGATGTCTGCTCGACAATGTACGATAACAGGACGAGTTGTGGCGATTCATGTACGAATTTCGGCGATTAATAAACGAACGCTTTGGGATCTTCGTACGAGCAGGTAAGATGGAAGACGATTTTTATACGATACTCTTACGAATGAGTACGAAATTGTACGATTGATACAGTCACGATATTACCACGAATAAATACGAGTTTTTACGATTATATATATGGTGTGTTTATTTATAAAGTGATTATTAAACAAATTAATGATTGCATTTTTCATAAAATACTTACCTGGAAATATTTTTTTAATTTCAAACATAAGATGAACTAGATCTCGTTACGAGTAACGAGTAGTTCTTCCGTCCGATTTGTTTTATATGATACAATGAAATATCGATACTCCAAATCTGAGATCCTGTAGAAACTAGGTATTTTTGTCATGGGACCGGAAATAGACGAATGGAAGTGATTTATGAAAAGAAAAGCTGGTATTTGTAACAAGGAAAGCAACCTAAGATATTTGATATATCTCGTCGGAAGTAGAATATGTTTGCTTATTTAACATTGTATAGTTAACATATATAAGATCTTATACTGATATATTCTTTTCATGTAAAATAAATAAATTAAGGGAAAAAAAATAATTGACGACCGGAAGTTACGACGAATCAAATAAAATAATGTAAACACAGATACATACTTAGGGCTATCATCCCACAAAGTTTGCTTGTTCAAGTCGTCACCGTTTTTGAGATCTCTTGGAGTCAATGTTTATTTGTTTCTTGACATGAAACGGACAAACGAAAATGCTCAGAGAAAATAAAAATTAGTTTTTCTTGAACATTAGACAACTGTACTTGAATGTTTATCAATTTTACTAAAATTGTCAAAGAAAAACAGTTAAACTTTCAAACAACTTGATTTGTTTGAACTTTTCCGGTGAGGACCGGAAGTGACGGTTGACAAAATGAAATCAGTTAAACGCATTTTCTATCAATTGTCTATTATCTAAATAAGTATCATGTCTTGATCAATTGCACTTTCTGCGATCTTGTGGGTAAACATTTGTTTAAAAAAGGATATCTGGGATATCTCACCGGAAGTAGAATTTTTTTGTTTATTTAACATCGGGTAGATGACATATGTAAGGATTCATACTTATATTTCAATTCTATATGTAATAAATTAAATGCAAAAAAACCCAATAATTTTTGAAGTGCTTCCGGTGACGACTGGAAGTTATGACGAACAAAACAAAATGATTTAAAGATATTTACAACTATAGGTCTATAATCCTACAAAGTCTGAATGCTCAAGTCCTAATCATTTATGAGATCTCGATGTCACAAGCCTTTTGTCGCGGGACAGGAAACGGACGACAGAAAATGAATTTTGGAAAAAATGAAAAATGAAACCCTCGAGATATTGTTATTCTCTATCATTCCTGAAAATTTCAAGAAAATCTATTGAGCCATCTCTGAGAAATATTGTGGACAAGAAAAGGGAATTTTTTTTTTCAAAATTTGTACCCAATTTTCGTGCCCAGACGTTCTCCAAGAAATAGCGCCACTGGCGTAAAACAACATAATAGTGCACAACTTCAGACTATAGTCTACACATCCTGAAAATTTCGAAGTCATATCTCTGATGGTTTCTGAAATCAGCTCTGCACAAAATAGGTCGTAAACATAACAAAATCGACCGTAAATCGGTACCGGAAGTGACGGCGTCAAAAATTTCAAAAACATATAAAATTCAGATAATCACCCAACATCTGTGAAAAAATTGTTGAAATCAGTCTAATAGTTTTTGAGAAATCGCGTGCACAAAATTTAGAAAAAATAATAAGAAGAAACAGTACGAAAATTATAAGGTCTTCCGTTGGTTACGGAAGACCTTAATAATGCAATCAGAGTTTATAAAAGATGTATGAAAACACGTACAGGTAGAAAAAAATTTGTGAGTTGAGATTACCAGCAAAATATTATTGTGAAAATGTGGCAATTGTGTGTAAAATTGTTTTCATAATTTGCTGATGGTCGTTTATTACTGTATTTATAAACGAACAAGAAAATCTTGATATTGTTTTAGTTCATGAATTGTTTAAATAATCATGAAAGTGGCGGCAGTAATGTTTGATTTATTCTCTGAATAAGATTATCAATGAGGAACAAAATTCATTTTTTTAGAATGAAGAAATCACAAGTATATGTAAAATTTCGAAAGAAAAGTTTCTGTAATAAACTTACATAATTACTGAACGATGTACTTAGTAATCAAAAAAAGAATACTATTGCGAAACACTAACTAGTCTCGTATTTTCGCACTAACTCGTAGTTCACTTGCAAGATTCTTGTATTGCACTTGCCACTAATCGCCTGTTTTCGTATTGTATTCGCATCGAATCGAACTATATTCTCATTCACTCGGGGAAGACTCGAGAAACAATCGCATGAACTCGTAGAATACTCGGGGAAGATCGCAGGATATTCGTAGCATCGTAAGTACTACGAAGTTTTGCGAGTTTCCTACGAATGTAGACGATTTATTGCCACTATGTGCACGTGGAATGCGAGGGTCGTGCGAAAGTCTACAAATACTTAAAAATCGTACTGTGGGCACGATTGTTTTGAATATGCTTAACACAATCGCCGCGTTTGGCGATTTGCTGATATGAAGAAAGAGAGCCAACGACTATATCTACGATGAACCCCGAATAAGTGCGATTATAAAATTCGTACACTATCGTAGCTCAAAATCGTGACAGTGTGACAGGGGATTAAGGGACCAGTAAGATAACCGTACGAATTAACACGCATAAATGAAGATATATAGGAGGTCTTACTTGTCCCTTGCGTAACACGCATGTTGACTGCAAGTCGCTAGTGCTCACAATGGACACATAAATTGAACGCACAGGGAACGCAGAGCAAAAATTCGTCATACTCACAACATGCGTACACCCAATTGCTCGTGGTGCATGCGAATCACTCATAAACAAAAACATAAATAGAAAATTAAATATGGGAAACAATCCCCTTAAGGTAAAGAGAATTCACAGTACAAATACGTTCAATTCTTTTTTAATAAAAAGGTGGGAAGCAAAGAGATAAATACTGTGTTCGTCGAAATTATATAGTGCACTGGATACTGTAAAGAAAAGGCAGAAGATTCCACAAGCCTTCGGCTTGTAATTGTACTTGTAGATGGATAGGATCATAAACATTTTCAGAGTCATTAGAAGACGAATATGTACGCGCAGAACGATTTTTTTTCAACTTTCAAGGCATCTACACAATACTCCATCATATTCTACTAGAGGAAACTGTTGTAGGACTAAGCGCAAATACTGACAGCACAGTATTTAATAAATTTATCAGATAAGTGGGATACTTGTATTTTTGTGAGGATGATAATTTTCTCCATTTTCAAATTATTTTGATTATAATGGATTAAAAGTTTCGTCAGAACTTTTTCAAAGATGCTGTAAAGTTCATCAAATAGTTAACAAAAATGTAACAGCAAAGAAATAAAATTTGCTATAAAAAAATCATTTGATAATTAATATGTTGAAATTATATTTTTATGCAGATCTTCCCCTAGATTGAAGAGCGATTTTCAATTTTTAATGGCATCCGAAACGACCGATAGATTTTATTTTCAAAACAAATGTTTGTGTTGTCAGTTTAGCTAGACAGTCTATATTCACCAAAGCAGCAATTTCTTTCTACCTTTCAAAATTAATTTGCTTACAGCAAAGTAATTATGAATCTTTATTTCAGTACAACTCTTTAGGTAAAAATAAATATTCAACGGGGAAACTAATAATTTTCTGTCAAACATTCGAGAGGCAAATAAAGACGTCGTTACGGTTGGCTTGCAAGTTCTAAAGCTCTCGAGTGTGTTATGGGGATTAGGGTTGAGTAGTTCTTTTACATTAAGTATGATGATCTTTTTTAATAAAATGCAGAATTATTCAATTTATAACATGCTGGATTTAGGTAGCTTATTTATTAATATCCTTTATGATTACACACTGTTATACATGTTACTTTTTACACTTGTTTATGAATACTACAGGTATAGTTGCACACATGATGTAAGTTGTTAAAAATTATGTTAATATAACTATATAAATATTAAAATATGCTTATTAACTGGCTTTCAGTACACAAGCAAGCTAATGGTCCTGGAACAAAGACTGTTTTCCGAGCCGTTTGTTGTCGAGAGGAAATATAGTCTTATTATTTTACCCACATCAAATTTATATAATATAGAATTTTTCAATTTTATATCGAAAAAATCTTTATTTGTCAACTTTGAGTTATCTAACTTTGGACTGAACGCAGCGAATCGGATCACACCATATAAAAATAATTCTGTTATTACATGCGAGAAGCATCAAATACTGTCGGTAATTAAAATACTTTCGATAAATGTTTACCATGGACAAATAACACTGAAATAGTTCACCGTAAACATTGTCTAGAAATAATTTAAGGGTTTTTTCGTTGCAATTTTTCATGGAATAAACAACAAGAAATACAAATATATTTGTCTAGACTAGTAGTTGCTGTGAAATTAAGGTTTGATTATATCTATTTTGCATCCAAAAAATAAAAACATAATACAATAAGCAAATGTATATATAAAATACACAAACAATTAATGTAGTTCCATTTTAAGGTTGGCTTATTCTTGTTAAATAGATGGAAACAAAATCAACATTTTCATACGCTGAATGGTTTTCGTGCAAATGTTCCCCGCTTTCCATTTCAATATCCCGTTCTTCTGTCCGTCGATTAAACGCCCCAATGGCTGAATAGATGCATATTAAAAGGAAGTCCAAACCACCAAAGAATATGATCAAATGTTTTAAGACACTATTCACTGTTTTTGTTTTGGAATCATTGTCATTTCCATTCGTAGTATTGTTGACAGTAAATGTTTGTAATGATGATGTGTTTCCCTCTAAAACCGAAAACAACGCCAGATTAAAAATGACTGTTTTCCAATAAAATTAAGAATTTGTTCAGCAGCATTTATTTTTAATAAAAAATACCTGTTGTGTAGGTTCCACACCCTGTAGATGCATCACACGTGTCATTGCTACAGTCACAATATCCCTGACATCTTTCTCCATATGTAGGATATGGACATATGTCTGTACAATTCACTCCACTGTATCCTGGCATACAGACTAAATCAACATATATGATTTTGTTTGCATTCGCAATTTTTTACAAAGTGCCATAAATATGTTTTAGCATGAATTGTCAATACATAATATAAGAAAAACTTAATATCTTATTTTTAATAATGACTTACGTTCACACGTTTCTTTGTTGGAATTCCAATAAAATCCTACACAGCACCCTTTGTGGATTTTTCTATAGTAAAATGAAAATTAGTTTTACTATATAAGTTGAAGATTATTATTTCTGAAAATAGCTATGAAATAAGAATCAAATGTTAAAATCCCCCACTGTGCTTTTTATAACTGTAGAGGTTGATAGGTTGTAAATAAAAAGTGCATATATATTTTGTAAGCCTGCTATAAGTTGTTTTCTTTTCGTTATTTGTTTTTGGGATTTTTTTTTAGGGGGGTGGGGTGGGGTGGGGGTAGGGTTTGTTACTTCTGTTAATTCCAAGTTCGTATAAAACACAAATTTGTTATATACATTACTCCTTGATTTTTGTGTTTTCAAAACAAGAAGTGTGTAAAATTATTATTATTGTTATTTTTATGGACCAAAGAGTCACATTAATTTATATTTAGGGGATGATTCACGACGTTAAGCTTTTTATAAAGTCAAGAAATTATTGGATTTTCTTTAAGAAATAAAAGACAGTGTTTTAAATAGTTTCCATTATGGCATACTTTTTGTAATTTTAAACGTGTCATATTTTATTCGAACACAAGTTTGTGCGATACAGGGCAGAGAATCTTGAAATGACATTTTTATAACCTACAAATAAAGATGAGTGTTTAATAGGTAACCTATTTTAAAAATGCATATCAAAAACCAAGGCATGAAATTGTTTCAGCAAAAACAATTATATACGTGCATACCCTGAAAGTTAAATTTATGCATATGTGTAGAAGCAACATAATCATGTTGATTTCATTCACAAATACTTCAATATATTAGACTGTTTCGAATGGAAATATACGCATAAATCTGAATAATTTAATTATAAGTGATACTCTAAAAATTTGTCCGTCATAGATAAATAAATCTAAGGAAATAACCCTATGATTTAGCTTGATTTTGACATGTTAGTTTTTGTTTTCTATCTGACCGGGTTTTTAATTTTAACTTAATGTTGCAAAAAACCTTTACTTTCTTTAGAATTAAAATGTTTCCAGGCGATTGAAATACATTTTACACGTGACCTGGACACTACATTTATATTTTACCAGTAAATATTTTACCGGTATAACAAATTTTCCAAACCAGTCCTACCCTTCACACTCTTGGCTTGCGTTGCAAATTCCTGAACAGATAACTAAGAACAATGATAACACACAGAAAGACACTGTTTTGTAATACATCACAATAACAAACATAGCATCCTCATTTTTTGGAACAAAACCTTGGATTGAGCTTTCAAAATCTAGAGTTCCTGAATTCTGGTGTTTTAAACGATATAAAAGAAAATAACTTCCCTCTTCATTTAATTCGCAGGAAATGATTGAGTATTAGAATGAATGACAACACAAATTAATTATTTGGAGCATTCCCTTGCTAATAATCAACGGATTTAATATATGTAATAATATGTTCGCCTTAAGTATATGAAGATACATGTATGTACATATAAGTATCATATAAATTGCAACAAATAGTATCCGTAATTCAGAAAGTAATAATGATTGCCCATGTAGATCAAGTCAAGGAAACCCACAAACATACTTCGATTTTATATAATTTTAATAATCTGAATAAAGTGGCTGATTTTGAAGATTTGGTGGCATATAGTAGTATTATCTACAAAATGAATGTATTTTTAACCATACAAAGATAATCTAATTGTAGAAAAACACATGTTTTCAATTGGAAACCATATTCATAGTAATTATTCATAATTCAAATATAATATTCACACACTTCAAAATTTAAGCAACATCAGGTACATGCACATCCGTTAATCATGGACTTCTTCCTGTTATGAAGTTTTTATTTTGCTATTTATTTATGTAATGTCAACTATCCTAAAGATTATTATTTCCTTGTCTATTTTACACCTAATTCCCACCCAACCCCCCTCTCTCTCTTTCTCTCTCTCTCTCTCTCTCATATGCAGGATTACGAAATTATAAATGTGTGTAGGCATGTTACAAAGAGCATCATCTTAATTTATGCAATTTCAAACCGGATTTTGACCTTTTGAATTTTTGATATTTAATAACTGCATGTAAAGTATTTTTTTTTATTTCACTGTTTTTGTGTATATATTATTCTATATATCGCAAGGACGTCTAACGTCCTTGGTAATTAATGACGCACTTTTTTCTGAACATTGTATATCTACAAATCCTTTTGATGAAACTCAGCAAACAGTATCGTACCAACGGTACGGAGAAAGCAAAAGGTCCCCATACGCTTTTTGAACGGTGATTTTATGATCTACACGTTTACAATACGATTACCAAAACAGAACGATATGTTAAACTCAGAGTTCAATCAATATCTATACGGCTTTCATACGGTGTAATCCGCTTAACATAAAGTCAATCTAGATAAATGCAGCGGAGATTACCATTTTATCTATATTTTAAAAAAAGGGGTGAGGAGGGATAGTAGGGGATTTCATTTCACATATTTTGATAAGATTTGGCAAGAATGAATAGGAATTTTGTCTTGGAATGGATATCACTCTTAATCCCGAGCACCTAACAGGTCTCCTGAATCACACAGCACATTGGTAGAGTTGTACAGTAAGATATACAATTTCAACAAAAAGAAATTGAAAAATTAAGTACTAGTATTAATTCAGATAAAAAAAAATTATTGGATTCACTTATCTCTTTAATTTTTACCATGAGCTTTAATGTCTTAAGTTTGATAAGGTTTTATCACATAAAACAACTGGTTATAGGGTTTTTAACTCCAAACACCTAGTCCCCAGCTATTTATTTTCACTTCACATATTCTTAAGACATGTATTGGATGATCCCTAGATAAATAGTTATGGGTTGAAAATGTTGAAATACCCACAGAGTTTGCTGAATAACAAAAAAAAAAAAAAAAAAAAAAAAAATGCCATCACACAAAATGGCAATGTTAAAGGTGAACATCGCTCGTAAATAGGCACCGTCACACAGGAACCTGGTATATAAACCCTTCGATTTGGTTACACCCGATTGCACACCTGAAACTCGTATTCCTTTCGTGGTGTTTGAATTTTATGCATTTCATTCTTATTTTAACGTGCATATTCTGTTTGTAAATTATATTTTGACCAGTTTTTTTAATGTTAGTATTGTTCTGGCTTGAAAAAAGTGCGTAAAACTTGATAATTTCATCGCGACCGAATAACACGGCGAGGCAAGACCTCTACAGCGAAAAACTGTTAAAAAGAGAAATATGGCGGACCGTGCCCATTTACGAGCGGTGTTCAGCTTTAACGTCTTAAACATTTGCAGGTAAAGCATTTCAACATGAAGCAATTTTAACACACAGTGAATTCAAAAACAAAACAAAAGGCCCATGGGCCACATCGCTCACCTGAACAACAGTTCCTAGTAAATTCTATTCCGTAGCATATGCTATTTCTATTTTGAATATTGAATCCCCCTCTGGGGCCCAGTATTGGTCCGGGGGTTGGCTTTAACAATTTAAAATCTACACTATTTGAGGATGTTTGCGTAGTAATCTCACAAACTGTAGCAATGTAGTTCTTAAGAAGAAGATTTTTAAACATTTTCCCAATACATGGTCTATGTTTAACTTTAAACCCCTTCTGGGGCCCCAGTGTTGGTCCGGATTCACGACTTTTTTTTAATTGAGAATTTTCACCATTTGATGATCCTTGCATAGTAATCTCACAAACTGTAACATTGTAGTTCTCGTAAGGAGATTTTAAAACATGTTCCTTATATATTTATATGCTAAACTTTGAACCCCTCTTGGTTCCCCAGTATAAAACCAGGGTAACGATTTTAACAATTTAGAATCGACAATAGACAAGGATGTATTCATAGTAATATCCTAAACTGTTGCATTGTTGTTCTTGAGAAGAAAATTTTTAAACATTTTCCATATATGTTAAACTATGAACCCCTCCTGGGGCCCCAGTTTTGGTCCGGGGGTCATGATGTTTACAATTTAGAATCTTCACTATATATACAAGCTTTTTTGTAAATATGGGCATTTCTGGTGCAGTGGTTCTTGAGAAGAAGACTTTAAAAAACAGTTTTCCTATATATTTCTATGTTAAACTTTGAACCCCGCCTGGGGCCCACTTTTGGTTCGGGGATCACGATTTTTAGAATCTTGCGTTAGAATCTTCACTATATATACAAGCTTTTATGTAAATAATGGCCTATCTGGTGCAGTTGGTTTTGAGAAGACTTGTAAACATTTTTCCTATGTATTTCTATGTTAAACTTTGAACCCTGCCTGGGGCCCCAGTTTTGGTCCGGGGGTCACTATTTTTACAATTTAGAATTTTTACTATATATACCAGCTTTTTTGTAAATATTGGCATTTTTGGTGCAGTGGTTCTTGAGAAGAAGATTTTTAAACATTTTTCCTATGTATTTCTATGTTAAACTTTGAACCTTAGGTTCAGGTGAGCTAAAAGATTGCATTTTTAGTTTTACCTGAGAAATTAACGGGAACGGGAATCAACGTTGCATATTATTTTTATTAAATAACATAATATATTTAGTATAAACTGCGGCTGGTTAGACCATTTAAAACATACAGATGTTAACACAGGTGTTCAAGCCTTACTCTGTTATGGGGGGGGGGGCTTCTAAATCAACCTCACAGGTAGACAAGTAGAAATTTTCATTACAACCAATCATGGACACATAAACGGAAATTGGTAAATACTTTTCATCTTTTTTACAATAAATCTTCTCCGATATCGATGGTCAAGAATCATCCTAAAGTTTTTAAAATACTGAAAACCTGAGAGCTTTAAAAATACTTAACGATTTCCGATCCTCAGGCATGTTCGATAACTTTTAATTATCCGGATTTTTTTTTATTCGTACAATAAATCTGCCTTTCATATAGACATAAATTAGTCTTTTAGTGTTAATATTACGATTAGTTATTGAACGAATTGCTTGGCTTAGTGGATCCAAGGAGACTTACTACATATAGCTACAGTATAGGTGAAGGGGTTCGAGCCACTGATGCACTGGTATAACCTTTTTAACTTTATCTCAACTTGTATATTTATTATATCGTATCCATCGTTGGCAAATATGCAATAACTTAATAAAACGCATGGATACCATTAATTAATTTCTTTTTATTTCATTTCATTTATAAAGTTTGAATGACTTACTTTCAAGCTGGGGATCAGAGAACCTTAAGCATACATTACTTAAGTTTACGAAATGGACATATAAATTAATTAAGTTATCTTATATACATGTAACTCTAATATACTATTTGTAGTCTCTAAAACACACATTAAGAAATATGGAATTTAAAGATAAAGACAATGAACGAAAGATGACCCTGGATGGAATCTTCTGACAGCGCGGCTACATATATTTTAACAATTATATTTATTTGATGTGATGTTATCATGTTTTAACAACGATCATTCATTTTTTTGTTTTGAGTGCACGCCCTTTTTGTGATTGTATTAATAACGTTAACTAGTCCTAATGAAGACATTTGCGAAAATGATATTAATAAATAATTTTGCTGTCAATAACTAAATGAGGAATTCAGGCCGTATGGTGTGGCCAATATGGCCATATAGTGAAAATGTATTAAATCTTTATATGTTCTTCTGTCTATCCACAGCAGGGGGATAAATCGAATGCATGAATCTGGTGTTTAAGAAGCCCACCACCAACATTTTGAAATTCATGGCATCTGTGTGGGGGGTTCAGGCCCTAGGGTGGAGTAATATGACCATATAGTGAAAATGTATTTAATATTAAAAGATATTCTTCTCTTCATCCAGAGCAGGGGGAGAAAAACTGATACCATAGTTATGATTTTCATGAAACCCTCTACTCTCTGTTTTTTTTAACATCACATTCGGATTAGGGTTTAGGGCTTAGACTCCCAAATGAAGCTTACAGTGCAAAAATGAGACCCTCTGACATGTCAATATAAGGGCTGTGGTACTTAAGTGAACGCCAAGTCTGTAACTATAGGCCTCTTAAACTAGATACTCCACTGAAACCCATAAAACTTAAACAGTTCCTTCCACTACTCATATAGAGAGCTTCAGTATGTCTACGGTCTTGCAAAGTTGTGCATCTTTCAAGTTACCTTTTGGAAGAGCATCTGATTTGCTAAGCCAGAGCCGTATTTCTCGAAGCATGTGCTACAACTAAAGAGGTGTTGCATATTTAATACCACAGAAGGAGTTTAACATTAACATTAACATTTAGGCAACATGCAATGTTTCGATGTTTCACTCAAACGACGAAAATAGCAGCGTCTTTCTGGCTGTTCGCGGCGAGAACTCAAATTACGAAAATGTTATTCCATGCCAGTAACCTTAAATACCCTCCCCCGCATTTTAACACATATAGATAGAGAGAAAAGTATTTAATTTTCAAGGATAATTAATATCTATACACGTTTAATTGTTGAACTTCATGTAATCAAAATTACAGGAAATGTTAAAGTCAATTGTGAGTTGATACAATCATGTACAGTTATATTTTCCTGTTAAATTTTTCATTTATTATTATTGATATATTGTGCAGATGTTTGTGAAGTCACGTAAATGAACAGCTTTCCAAAACGTCCAACATAATGCTAACAGGAACTTTTGCAATATATTTTGCTATAAATATCAGTGCAGGTCGTATCACATTTCTAACATTTTTTTCTTCCTGTGCCTTATATCAATTGTAAAATATTTTACAGTATATTAATAAAAACGAGGAAACAACTTTCTTCTTTTTTAAAGAGGTATTTTGAAAACCTAATTTGTGGGAAAATGCAGAAAAAAATTTCATCAAAAAGGTTAAATTGACTGGTTTTAATTAATGAATTTCTTAACTTTTTCTCTGATAAAAGAAAAAAGTGTTATCATAAGAGAAGAATGAATTGGGTAGGATGTCTATAAGTTATACACGGGAAATGGTTTTCTTTTATTCATTTCGTAATAGAAAAAGCCATTGTTGCTTTGAGAGTCCTATTTTTCGAAATGATATATATGTACCCCCTGCAAGATAACTTACTTCAATATTCGTTTTTTTTCAAGTTGAAATATGGACCCTTCGTATTTACAACGACGTACCGTTAAAGAGTCAGAAAGAAAGAAGAAAAATCAAAAAATCTAGATCTTTATAAACTATGACTATATAGTTGAAGAAAACTATAGATTACTTTACAACGTTAATTACAAGTATCCGTGCAAGTGTACACTAAAATGAAGGCATGCAAGAGTTGTTTTAAAAAATGCATATAAGCCTATGCATATGTAAGTAAGTATGGATTGCACAACAGGCAAAAATAGCCTATAGATTAGTTCTCTCCATTGAGAACATATATTGTTCCGTTACTATTTTAATTGGAAATGATGTGTTACGATTTGTTCGGACAAATAAGTTATTTGTTCGAACGAACAAGCTATTTGTTCGGACGAATAAGATATTTGTTCTGAATTAGTTAATTATTAAACACAGAGAGAGAGAGAGAGGAGAGAGAGAGAGAGAGAGAGAGAGAGAGAGAGAGAGAGAGAGATTTCAGAATCATGGATACGCAGATGTGAAAAGTCTAAATCAGTTTACGGGATCATGCGCAGATTAAGGAAATTTTCCCGATGGAGGGGTGGGAGGGGGGTCTGAAAGATTATTTTGTTTGCCCCCCCCCCCTTCCCCGCCCCTCCTCTTAAGATGCCCAACGCAAGTTTTTCTAAGTAAATAAAAAAAATCGCGCTATGCCATAACAAATATAACTCCCGCCTTTTATCGACATGCAAAATTTTCAGAGATTTTGAGACTTGCGCTTGTATTCTGGCAGCAAAATATGTCATATATTGTATACATACAGGGTCGTCAAAAAGATATATCATATTTGGGCGGCGAATTTGATCGATAAGTTTGGGGGGGGGGGTGAACCGGATTTAAGTTGCTATTGTACAGTGTTTCAAATTATTCTTGAATTTGATAAATCATATTGTCGCTTATTTGATGGAACTATATATTAAGAAACCAAGCAAAGTTGTACTTAATCTTTGTTTCTTACCTTTGACGACATAAAATGTGTATCAAGATGACGCAACTCATATTTATATTAAAGATGTTTGTGTGCATCATGCGTGGATGGATTGGTTTTAACTTATTTTATTGTAATATGATTAAAATGGGATTTCCATAAATCGTATGCTTACATTGATATTAATATATATATTTTTTTATAGCTCATAAAATATATAAGATTAGTCTAACTTACAACTTGTAATTGATCATCAAAACTGAAGAACAATATTTCTTTAATGTCAAACCTATCTAATTAATGCATTGTTGATTGTGAAAACACGCCAGAAACATGTATATCTACCCCACTTTTGACTGTGTAAACAATAAAGTTAACACTTCGCCGCTTCATTGAACATAAATCGTCGTTATCATTGCCGCTCCAGTGAATACAGATCGCCGTAATTAAATTTTAATGCAGTCTTTTTTATAAAATTCATTTTTTGGAAAAATTATTGGTGCGGCGACCGGCCTGTTTCAACACCCTTGAAATATCAGTGACATGTATAACATTCACGTACGTAGTGTTATCATTTGATGGAAAAACAACATTACAGGAAAGGGTTCGCTTGATCACAGACCCTTATCATCTACATCAATGCCAGATCAGATAGTCTTATACATTTCTAATCAAAAATGCTGTTTTAGTATACAAATATAACTTATTTGTCCAAACAAATAGCTAATTCGTCCTAACAAATCCTAATTTGTCCGCACAAATAACTTATTCGTCCGAACAAATCCTAATTCGTCCAAACAAATAACGTATTCGTCCGAACAAATAGCTAATTCGTCCGAACAAATCCTTATTCGTCCGAACAAATAACTTATTCGTCCGAACAAATCCTAATTCGTCCAAACAAAGAAGATATATTAATTTTTTCATATGACCCTTCCACGCCGCCTAAGTAATACATGTATTAATTAATTAAAAAAATGAACGTATTAATAGTGATTTAGAAAGATATGTTTTACATAAAGACTTCTTGACACACCATTCTGTTATCCGAAATAGTATAGACTGCATATTTTGTTCATCATTATATTCGTCTAAAACATAGGCTCTTTTGAATTGTGTTATCATATGTAATGAGGTTTACGTACCTTGAATTCATTTCACATATTTTTATTTTTAAACTAACTCTCTTCAATTGTGAGATTCTAACCATTTTGTTCTTGTAACAAGGGGTTCATATGAAAATGGTAATCAATGTATAATAAGCCTCTTAAACATTAAGGCACCGTGCAATGGTACAATTCTAGCATAGAGGGGAAAAAATAGAAAAATAAGGATGTCAGCTTCGCCAAATTCAAGGATAATTTACGGTTTAATATAATTTATTCTAGGGTAGAAGTGTCCACGGTTAGGTAAGTGTAAAGTTATACCGAGCGCAGCAAGAAGCGGACAAAGCCCGCCTCGCGAAGCGAGGCTTAATGGTACATGTAACGCGTAAGTGAAAAATAGGAGTTGAATCAGGGGTACTAAGGGCTGAAAAAATTTCTTCCAGTCATGGGCGCCGCCATATTGGCCGTCATTTTAATCGACAAAGTTAATTCATACATTAAATGAGTGGTGCTTTTCTACATTTATTGTCCGTTAACTCTATTAAAAACTTTTTTAATGAAAAAAAAGTTAAATAAAAATAAATGACTATGCAAACCAGATAAGTTATCAACAGTTCTTTAATAAGGAGATAAGACTAGTTTCACGTATGTGTTATCAAAATTATAGATGGGAAAAAAATAAAACCACTTCATCAAAGAGAAGAGCTTTTAGATCCTAAATAAAGTATAAATAGAAAATTTATCAACTTATCAAATAGATAAGCATTGAAAGAAGAAATTTAAAAAAAAAACCTCTCAGAATCACGTACTTTTCTTAGGCTATGTCCGAAGATGCAACTTTTACGTTTTACGTATGAATCATTACGTCATAATTGAGACTGAGCACCCGACGTTTAGATTAACTTTGGCAGAAGGCAGGCGGATCCTAGTGTCTGCGATTCAAACTAAAAAATCTGCGCTCGGCCCAACGGCCACACCGTTTACATATTAACAAAAGATAAACGATAAGGTGAAATATTATACAAGTCATATTGCATGTCATGGTGTTGGAACTTTGATTAGCAGTCAAATTAAGTATTCATAATTCATGAAAAAAAATGATAATATTGCATGGCGAACGGGGTTTACCAGATAATGCACTTTCAAGCAAATCATTACATATTTTAATTAGATGCGCGATCAAAATATTTTGGGGATCTCTGGATTATTTAATCAATTTGACAACTGGCGCAAAATGTTTGGACTTGGTGGGGGGGGGGGGGGGGGGCTCAGGATTGTGGCTAACGCTATATAGTATAATTGTATCACGATGATTGTAGTGGGGGGAGGGGGGGACCTAATCAGATGAAATTAAAAAGAACAACTTTAAGTGCCACAGGCGGAGAAAAGTTAAGTCTCAACTTGAGCGGTAACACTGAGCTACAGAGACTTAGCTGACAGTCAAACCCATGTTATCCCGGTGATGGAACAAGAGGGTCATCATACATTAATAAATACAAGCCGTTAGTGCTTTCAAATGAAGACTTATTGGTTTGGAATCAAAACACAATTGTTTAAAAATTTTACGAACCATTGGTTGTTTGTTTGTGTCTGAGAATAATTTAATGGGATATCGCATTTAGCATAATATAAATAGTAATATAAGGAATTATGTTCTTGCAAAACCAAAACTAGCGATATTACAAACTAGCACAATGTCCGTTCCATGGAAATTTAAAGCATGCATTGTGTTGCATTATAAGCATATACATGTGTAACAATAACATAAAAAGTAATCTGCGCGAACAGTTTAATAAATCACCCAATGAATTTGAATTAATAATAATCAATGTTGTATTTCATTTAAAATACATCAATTGCAATTAATTTTCGATAGTGGTTGAAGTGATCGTTCATTAATCAATTAGAAGAACACTTACAATTTATTTAAATGATTGATTCAGTTTTATTATATTGACCCATTACTCCTTATACATCTAAGTGTATCGAAAACACTTTTAATTGGTTTTCATACATTATGTTATTCTACGTAAAACCCCCGTCACACCGGGGCTGTGTCCTCATGGCGATCCCGCTGCGTCCTTAAATAATGTAAAACGCCAAGGTACACACAGTAGAGTCTCCTAGAGCGCCATAATGTTCAACGCAATGGCATCTTCAATTGTCGCGGTGGGAACCGTGTAAAACGCCATGCGACGGCGTTCTGATAAAGACGCAGAAGAAACGTAGTTAGGTCGCCCTGGTAGCGCAGTAAGGTCTCGAACAGCAACTCTAAAGCTCCGTTGGCGTGCTTAAGTAACGCACATAATTACAGTATAGATGTAGTAATAAGTCAATTGCGCTTGCACAGAGACCTCTCGGGAGTCCTTTGTGATGTCACTGCATCCCTAACGCGCGCACACTGCGCATCAACAGCGTTTGAAAATGCTTTTTTGAACATCGCGCTCTCTTGATGGTTCTTCTGAGTTCATTAGCGTTCTACCGCGCTTCCACGGCGTTTCTAGTGCGATGTCAGCCAGACCGCAAAATGTGGAACAATGCATGTTGTAAAATAGCAAACATTATATTATTCTCACACTTGATGTGGATGACTATGTAAAAAGTAGCATTCGCGAATATTCCAGGACCTATAATAAAGGACGTAGGAGGAATTAATGACAGTTTGTTCTGATGTTGCTAGCCCCTCTATATTTTCTAACAACTGATAACGGTTCTTTTTTCTAGACCTGTCTACTACGAGTTTTGTTTTTCACAATTATTTAGAAATTAGCTACGTTTAAATTATAATGTACATTATTTCATTCAAAAACAAAAACAATGTATTTTTTCAATTAATTTACATGTACTAGTTGTAAAGTTCAAAATTTTTGTTTGTTTCCCATACAATTGTACACATTAAAATTTACCTACCAATAAGTAAAGAACGTCTTGTGCACGCAGTCAGCGCGCAGAGCACGCCGTGGACACGAGAAGGTAGAAATTTTCAGCACGCCATGAGCGCTTGGCATATACTCAGCGACAGCGCAGTTAATCGCCAAGTAGAACTCTAGATATGGATATATTGAAACGTAGTTAAACGCCGCGTCAGCTACGTAGAAAACTCCTCGGTCGCCGTCAGGATGCCATGAGATCTTCACTAAGTCTTGTAATATTTTCAAGTAAAATTGTACATTTTTTTCTGAATATTTCCTGTGATTCAAGGAATTTTACAACGCCGTGAACACGCTCTGGGATCGCAACTTGGTGTGACAGGGCCATCCTTTGATGCATATTTGCACAGTGACCACTAGTATTGGAGCAAACATGAATTAATGGTAAAATAGCCAACTTGAATTCAGTCAAATAAACTTTAAGACCTAACTACGAATAAATCGTAACGGTTATCACTTTAAGGGTGAATAAAATATAATAATTAAATAGTTATATTGGCTTATCCGAACTTAATAAAAGTATTTTGAGTATGAAAAAGTGTTTATACTTCAATCAATAAATGCAGTTCTGAAAGGTTCTATATCCCCCTTTTCTGATTTAAAGTGATTACATGTACCATCTGTATTTTGTGCTTCGCAAGTCGTTTTTTTTTCACAAATTATTTTTTTTCGCTATCTGATTAAGATTTGAAATCAAATTGGCTAGACTAAAAGTAAGTAAAATAACATATGTATTGTTGCAATTGAAAATATATTTTAACGGGACGTTTTTTGACATTAGAAAGAAGTATACAAAAGATGTGTGGCCCCTTTTCTATTTATGATCTGCCATGGCAAATTATGGCCCTATTTGGCAATCGTGTCTCTGGTGACATATAAATAAAACAACAGCAGAACACCAACTGGCGTTTTTGGTCATGGCTAATTTATTTAAATTGAACATGCATTTTAACAACCGACCTGCCACCCACTTGGTGAGCAGGTATATGGCTGCACAATAAATCAATCAATTAATCATTAAATCAACAACCAAATTGTTTAATCAATCAATAAAAATCAATCACATCAGCAACCGGAATTATTAATCAATCAATTCATAATCAATCAATAAAATTGTTCGATCGATCAATATTCGATCGATAAATTCAACTTATGGCATTAGTAATAAGATTATTCAATTAATCAGTTCATTATCAATCATACAAACAATAGCAATCATCATTGTAAATTGATGAATTGAGTCAATATAAAATCAATGGATCAAATATTGGATAAATAGCGCTTTGCTTAAAGTGGGTTAATGGTTAGGTTAGGTAGAAACTGGGAGCAGTTGGCCAACTATTCCCAAGCTTTAAACAGGCCCTCGGACCAGTTGCCTACGTCAAAGACATAAAAAATATTGCCACGTGCAAATTTCGCCAAACAAACAGCTTTTCTAGATCTGGTGATCCGCGCCTTTCAACTCGACGTGGTCCGACCCCTGGGATCAAGTTACTGTTATAATGATAAATTTAATATTATTCCTTTCAAAAATAACAAAAAGTATGATGTTAAGAATTAAACTTTAAATTTCATTCGTAATTTAACAATAAAAAATTAATTTTTGAAGAAATGTTTTTGTTTAAATAAGAGCTTAACAGTCATTCAGAGTCCTCACTATAGATAACACATACGCCTTTCCTCTATTTCTGTGATTTTTTATTGTAGTTGTTGATAGTAACGGTGCAATTTGTCATCATCATTGCGTTCGTAAATAATTCTCGTGCTGATGTTGATTGATGAAATGAGAGTTGAATTAGATCGCTGACCTCGGAGTTGTGGAAATTATGGAATTCAGAGGTAGATTTGAACATGGCGGGAAAGTCGGAACTGGACAAATACATATAACATGTTTTTCTGCCTTTGGTGCATTGACATTGTTTGATAAAATGACACTCATGGTTTTCTGTATTTCAACCGAAGCAATTGGGTAATTGCTGATACTTTGGACGTTTTTATGACCAGTTAGCTGTTGAATTGTATATGAGGCGATGCAAGCATGAACCAATTTGGTGCATGTTAATTCCTATACAACTATAGTGTAAGGGTACATGTAGAAAAGTGTAATATTAGGTTAACATTGACATTTACAATTGCAGTCCCTTTATGACCACCAATGTTATATTTTACATTTTTTTAAAATATATAAATCTTTTAAACAAACGTCCTTCCATATTTGTTTCATACGTTATTCATACATTTACTTGTCTTGTCAGGGATGTAGCCCCTCCCCCCCCCCCCCCACCCCCCTCCCCCCAGAACTTTGATACCATATAATGACTTTACAAAACAAAACAAAAAAGAATAAATTAGAAGGATTGTTTCTGTTAATTTAACTAGTATTAATTACCCTAGAGTTTCTTGGATATTGTTCTTTAAAATTTATAACGCAACCTAATCTGATTTCTACGATTCTAGTACGATATAATAAACTGACAACTTGCATATCTTAGCTTAATTGCTACCGCAACGACGCTGTTTTTCTGCATGATTTTAGTTTTTAATGCATTTCAGTGATGAACTTAGAACCCCTATCGTAATGTACATCAATAATTCTTAATAATATACACATGTGCCCTTGACAGAAAACATGGTTCTTCATTTAAATAAACTTTAATTCCCTTTTAGATACATGTAATTATGTTTAGTGTCAAGTTAGGTTGACGAACGGACATACATATACAAGGACATACTGACATACGAACGTTTGTCAAAACATGATCATACAATCTCACTTGAGCTTTATCTTTGGGTGAGTTGAATTGCATAATACCATAAAACGTAATATACAATATGTGTGAATGATGCTTACCATACTTTAATGGAGTTTGGTTAAGTGTGCTTATAGCTGAGGAATGTTCTCTTTTTATTAAAATATCCTTAAACGTGGATTTGCTGCCGAAACTGGGCTGCTCTTTACAGATTAAAATGGATTTCTCTCGTTGTGCAAAATAAGAAGCTATCGATAGTAACATTTCTTTAAAACAACTTATCCAATATGTTTTAATCTCTAATTATTGAATTATAGGGTATTTTTTCTTCAAATGTAAAAAGGTATACTAGCGGAAAAAAGAAACTGTGCATTATAAATTTTAGTATAATTTTTCTATATCTATTGTTTGTATTTATAAAATTTAAACAATCGATAATGGTATTGTTTTTGACAATATCGGATGGTAACCGTCCGGGTGCACGGACTTTTTCATGGTTAGTGAGCACCTGTTGTATATTGAAGAATTTGTACGCACGAGTTTTACGGGCCAATACTGTTTGGAATAAGAACTGTAAAGGATTTGTTTAAACTTTTTTTGTTAAAAAAATCTCTTTAGTTTCAACAAAATTTACCCCTATGTCATGTCACGACTCAACGAAAACCAACGTAATCGTGCTGTTGGGATGCTGCAAGCTGGAATGGAACAAAATACTGTAGCAAGACACTTTGGAGTTCATCGGAACACCATCCAGTCATTATGGAGACGTTTTCAACAATCTGGCAACACCCAGGATCGACCGCGCTCTGGGCGACCTCGTGTGACGTCACGTCAACAGGACAATCACATTAGACTTGTGCATCTGAGAAATCGTTTCCAGACAGCAAGTTTGACTGCCTGTAGCATTCCAGGGCTTCGACCAATTAGTCCAAGAACTGTGCGTAATCGTCTGCGCGAGCAAAACATCAGATCAAGACGTCCAGCGGTGCGCCCAGTACTGCTTCAACGTCATCGTATCGCCAGACTAGCGTGGTGCATACGACATCTGCGATTAAGAATACAGGACTGGGCCAATATTCTGTTCACTTATGAATCCAGATTTCATTTGGATAGCAGTGACGGCCGTTTTCGGGTGTATCGTCGCGTTGGGGAGCGTTACTAGGACGCTTGTGTTGTGCAACGTCGACAATTTGGTGGAGGTAGCGTTATGGTGTGGGGCGGAATATCAGCACGTGGAAGGACCCCTCTACAAATTGTCAATGGAAATCTCACCGGCGTACGCTATCGAGATGAAATTATTCAGCGTCATGTGATACCGTTCCTACAGAGACATCGAAATTACATCACTCTGCAGCAAGACAACGCAAGGCCACACGTTGCACGTGTAGTCAGGGACTTGTTTGTTCAACAGAATGTCAATGTCTTGCCTTGACCAGCTATTTCCCCCGATTTGTCGCCGATCGATCATGTCTGGGATGAAATGGAAAGACGTTTACGCCGTTTACCAAATCAGCCAGTGACATTGGCTGATTTAGGCCAGGCTTTAACCAACATCTGGAACAACATCCCTCAAGCATTTCTGAACACTTTAGTGGCATCAATGAGGGGTCGCTGTCATGCATGCGTGAACGCAAATGGTGGTCACACGCGTTATTAATTTTGTTAATTTTGTTAATTTCAAATAACAGTGACTTTCAAGTGTGCTGAAATTGACGTTATTCGACGTTGACATTAATGTGTTATGAGATGTTGTTACAAATACATGTGTTAACAGTATTACAAAAAATAAAATTTGTTCATTGTAATTTTTAAATGTTTTTTCATATATTGAATAATGCACAGTTTCTTTTTTCCGCTAGTATAGTTTAAATTATGATTTAAATATTTGGAGTTACTCATGTGGTGCCTACATAGTTTCACAAAATTGCTGCCTCTTATATTTTCAGAATTAAATATAATCGAAGAAACAAAGCAGACGCTTCTTTTAAATTAGCTAACTTGTAGTACTACAATGTATCATTCAAACAATAAATGTAGACTTACTTATGTATCCGGAGGGTATACATAGATGGAATTCTGTTCCTTTTTAGACATGTTAAAGAATGTTTGATTTCTTTGTTAGAAAGCACGCACATTATCTACGACCCTTTTCCATCACGAAGACTCCTTTTCTTTCCATGAGAGAGTCTAAATTAATGTTCACTCTGTCCGAAAATGGAATTAGTGGCATACGAAGGAATACGACAAGCGTCCTTTCCATGCGCCTACCATGAAGAACACGTTTAATTGTTCATATTTTTTTTCAATTGACCCGAGGAGACTGCACAAAAAAGCCTCATATTTTTAGTTTAGTTTTGTTAATAAACAGGGCAGTGTCCGTGCACAAATAAAATCCATAGAACTTTGCAAAAACGTTTAGCACTATGTGTTCCTCGCAAAACATGCGATTGCATTTGAATACACTTGATTTTTTTTTTATCTTTAATGTGTTCTTTGATATTAAACGCGGGTTGTAATGTACTAAGTAAATGTTGTGAAAATCAAGTCTATCATATAGTACAGTCAGTTATAAAAATATACCTGTACCATTTTCCCACTTGCTGTTTTCATTAAAGGTTGACTGTAATGTTCTGATGGCAGATAAAGAACCTAAAAATGAAAGAATTATCACCCATTGAGTCAATTTACTAATATAACTTAAAAACAAAAACGTTTTCTAAACGAACTTCCTCCACTGATGAATTCGTTTCATATCGTTTTCGTACATACATGTATGTTGTTTAAAAATTTGTGTAGATCTGATTTTAGTCAGGATTTTACCATTCTACTACATAGAGAAGTCCATTAAAACAATAAAGAGATGGAATACCTTTAGTTAGTTACATTGTAAATGAAATTTAAGATGTTTAATTTTACATTTTACATTTAGATATAAATAGTATATTTTTTATTGAAAAAAAAACATAAATATTACACTAAGAAAACATACAATTGATCAATTGTAAACATCTATAATGAAAGTAAGGTTGACCTGTTGTAAGGGTTCTACAGCCTGTGGATACATTACACGTGGTATTGCTACAGTCACAATATCCTTGACATCTGTGCCCATATGTAGGATATGGACATCTATCTGTACAATTAAGCCCACTGTATCCTGGCATACACACTAAATCAAAATATTTGATTTTGTTAGCTTTCGTGAGATTTTTTTTTCCAAAAGTGCCATAAATGTATTGTTAGCATAAATTGTCAATACATGATAATACAAGAAAAATGTGTATGAACTTGATATTTTATTTTTTAATCATGACTTACATTCACACATTTTGTTTTTGATGTTCCAATAAAATCCTACACAGCACCCTTTGTAGTTTCTAGTTTAGTAAAAAGACAATTGGTTTTATTACATGTATATAAGTTGAAGATTATTATTTCTAAAATTAGTGATGAAATAAGAACATTCAAATAATAAAATCCTTCCATTTTGTCCTTTAAAGCTATATAGCTTGATAGCGTTGTAAAAAAAATGCAATCAAATCTTGTAAGCTTATCATGGGTTTTTATTTATTTTTTTTTCACTAAGGGTAAATTCCAAGCACGTATCAAACACATATCTTATCTCTAAATTACATGTAAATTCCTTTATAAACAGTATTGATTGATTTTTGTGTGTTTGTTTTCAAAACAAGAAGATTGTAAATGTATCAATTTTTTTGTTATTCGATCAAAACGTCACACGAATTTACATACAGTTAATGACTTAAAATTTTAAGCTTTTTATATAGGCAATAGATTATTGAATTTTCTTTAAGACATTAAAGAAGGTGTTTTTAAAGGTTGTCACACGGCTGGGCGAGGGCGCTGTGCACGCCCGAGGCAAAGGTGTAAAACACTATTTTGTCGCATTGTCCTTGTTTCTTGATTAAATGATTATACTTATTAATGTTTGATTTGGAGGGCCTGTAATTAGATACACAAATAGTGGTAACAACGTTATTGTTAACAAGCCAATCGTGTTAAATAGTTTGTGTACCGTGGGTGTCGTTCGTGTGACGTGTGGGATAGTGCGTGTATCAGAAAAATTGGTTTGCGTTTTTTTACCGTGCGTGATCGTGTGTGATTATGCAGTTTTTTCGTTTTGTAACTTTTTTTTACGGAATGCCAGGATTTATTCTAAAACAACGACGAGTAGTTTTATAACAACGCAACACTATGAATTCAAAACTTTTTTTATAGAAGAATATTGACAATTGTTTACATTCATGTATCACGTCAGCGCTAATCTTTTTTAAAATATTCTCTCTTTCGTCGTTAAATAGTAAGTATTTCAACAACTCATTTAATCCTTTGATCGGTCGAGGTAGTTTTGCATGATTTTGTAATCAGTCCATATCAAGCTACCATCGTATCTTGACACATAATTTTAATCATATGAGCAAGAGAGACACGTTGAACTGCTGAATGAACGAGGTCAAACTTACCCATTCCCCGTTCAAAACTAAACAATTATTCCTTAAGTTTTCTTTAAAATGAAAATACGTTACGCATTCCTCTCTGTTACATTGTATGAACATTCATTAGAATCAAATTTATTAACGCGCTTTAAAACGTAAGATAAATAGAATTCAATCAATTATGTACCGTATAAGTCGAAATTCTTTGGAACAAGGTAACAAATTTACCTGAATCTCGCACACTTAAATCGTACGTTAGGGAATCAGAATGCGAAGACATCAACTCGTATGTAAATAATTTCTTGTGGTTTATGCATTATCTTCATTTCTTTTAAATATAATTTTCTTTAACTTATGATAGAAGTTAATATTCGTTGTGGAGACAACACAATTCAATTGGTGTATGGATCCTATCCTATCGTTTAGTCGCAGAAATAAAACAGTGCATGGGAACTGTACATGCCGCTTTTAAATAAAACACAAGCATGTTGTAATAAAAATTAAAGCAATACTTTTTTAAAATTATAATCTTAAAAATCAATTTTGATTTTGCGCGTTAAATGGTGTAGAATCGTTCGTATGTTTTATCGTTATCGTTCGTGTATCGTGAAAATTCAGTAAGTTAGTGATCGTCTGTGTATCCTGCATAATCGTTCTTGTATCGTACGTGATCGTTCGGATATCACAATCGTGCATGTCGTTTGTCAACAATAATGTTGGCACCCCTGTACACTGTTCTGAGATATATTCACTGTGGTCAACGTTTTTAAAGATAATAAAAATTGTAAAGCAAGAGGCTTTCTAGACATTGCTAAAATAGATGTTTTTAAAACACTCTCCAAAAATGCAAGAAAGAACACGAGGTGGAGCATTGCTACTTGGAACAAATGGGCCTGTGTATATTCTTTGAAAATGGCCTGAGGTGAAATACAAAATGATTGGACAAATGATTATTCAATTAACACTTCCTATTCAAAAAAACCGTGGAAGCATCAGTGATATACTACCGACAATTAAATGGAAAAGTGGAACCATGCGACAATAAATATTGTCGATTATGGCATGCTTTCTATAATTTTAAACGTGTCGTATTTTATTCGAATACAAGTTGGTACGAAACAGATATAGAGCAGAGAATCTTGGAAAGACATTCCAATAAACTACAGATAAAGATGAGTATTTAATAGGTTACCTATTTTAATGCATATAGAAAACCAAGGCATGAAATTGTATCAGCAAAAATATTTATATAGTGCATGTACGTGCATACACTGAACCACGCACTAAAACATATGTGTAGTAGCAACATAACAATGCTGATTTCATTCATAAATACTATAATTTATTAAGCTTATTCGAATAAAATTATACGCAAATTCCAAATAAGTTTAATACTAAGGGATACTTTATATGTGTATTTTTTTTCTCCATCATGAATATATATACCAGAAAAAAGCCTGAATTTGACATGTTGTTTTGGGGTTTTTTTTCTATATGAACGGGCTTTTTATTTTTACTAAATGTTGCAAAAAACATCTGCACTTTCTTTAAAAATAAAATATTTCCAGGCGATTGAAATACATATTACACGTGTCCTGGGCACTATAGTTTAGCAGTAAATATACCGGTATAACAAATATTCCAAACCAGTCCTACCCTTCACACTCTTGGCTTGCGTTGCAAATTCCTGAACAGATAACAAAGAACAATGACAACACACAGAAAGACGTTGTTTTGAAATACATCACCATAACACACAAAGTATCCTGATTTATCGGAACAGAACCTTGAAATGGGCTTTTAAATTCCAAGTTTCTAGAATTCTTATGTTTTTAAACAAAATAAAAGAAAATAACTTCCCTCTTCCTTTAATTCGCAGGAAATGATTGAGTATTAGAATGAATTAATATTTTGGAGCATTCCCTTGATAATATCCAACGGATTTAATATAATGTAATAATATGTTCGGCTTACGCATATGAAGATACATGTTTACATGTACAAATAAGTGACATATTAATTACAACAAATACTATGTGTAATTCAAAAAGTAATAATGATTGCCCATGTAGATCAAGTCAAGGAAACCCATAAACATACTACGATTTTTAAATAATTTTAATTACCCTAAAAAAGGCCTGATTTATAAGATTTGGTGATATGTACTCACATTATCTACAAAATGAAAGAATTTTTAACCATACAAAGATAATCTAATTGTGCAGAACCACATGTTTTTCAATAAGAAACCATATTCATGGTTTTAATCAAACAAACATTTTGATTTCTTAATTTAGTTAAACATGAAATTTTGTTCCAACCTTTTGACTGATGGGCAATTTTAAATAATAGTTCGACTCCAATGCTAAAGTAACAAACGTTGCAAATTTAGAAGCTGAATGAAAAATGAATCTGATTGGAATTTATTTATCTAATTTTTATTTATTTATTTATTTATTTATTTTTTTTTTTTTTTGGGGGGGGGAGGGGGGTGGTATAACACTAAAACAGCATTGATGCAAAACAAATACGTGTCTTTAAACTTTTCAGAAATAAGAAGTTTGTATATATGAACAGGCAAAGTTTTCAAACTTTTAACGTTAACAATAATTTGATTTTAAAGATCATTTGACAAATAGAATTAGAGTAAAATGCATCATTTTTAACCGCATACACACATACATTGTGATGTAATGAAGGTTTCAATTTCAAGACTGTTGTTTAGCATAAGTGAAGTTGTATAAGAAATATCTATAAATGATGCAATAAGGTTTTCAATATGTACCTGTATAGAAAAATGATATAAATCAAATAATCTAAAAAAAACTCTTATTAAAAAGTATTGATAATAATATCAATAGGGATATGTATCATAATAGTTTAAATCTCAAACACTCTGACAGTACATGTTGAGACAGAAGTGTTTTAGGGTTTATTCATAATTCGAATATAATATTGACACTTCAAAATACGAGCAAAATCAGGAACATGCAACATCCGTTTATCATGGACTTCTTCCTGTTATGAAGCTTTTATTTTGCTATTTATTTATCTATTGTCAACTATCGTAAACATTTTTATTTCCTTGTCTATTGTACTCTATTTCCCACCCTCTCTTTCTCTTTTTCTCTCTCTCATGCAAGATTACGAGATTATGAATGTGTGTAAGCATAATACAAAGAGCATCGTCCTAATTTATGCGATTTTAAACTGGGTTTTGACATTATGAATTTTAATATTTAATAAAAGCAGAAATAAAGTATTCTTTATATTTTTATATTTCACTGTTTTTGTGTAGATATTATTCTGTATATCACAAGGATGTCTTGACAATTAATGACGCACTTTTTCTGAACATTGTATAATTACACATCCCTTTTATAACACTCAGCAAACAATATCATATACCAACGGTTCTCTTAAGTACACAAAAGGTCCCCGTACGCTTTTTGAACGGTGATTTTATGATCTATAGGTTTACAATACGATTACTAAAACAGAACGATATGTTATATTCACAGTTCAATCAATATCAATACGGCTTCCACACGGTGAAATCCGCTTTACATAAAATCATTTTAGATAAAAGCGGTGGAAATTACCATTTTATATATATATATATAAAGGGGGGGTGGGGAGGGATAGTAGGGGATTTCATTTCACCTACTTTGATAAGATTTGGCAAAAATAAATAGGAATTTTGTCTTGAAATGGATATCACTTTTACTCCCGAGCACCTAACAGGTCTCATGAATCACACAGTAGATTTGTAGAGTTGTACAGTAAGCGATACAGTTCCAATAAAGAAAAATTAAGTACTAATGTTAATTCATGTAAAAAACTATTGGATTCAATTTAACTAAAATCGTATCCTTTACTACTGTTTTAGAACAGCTTTGAATATAGTTCAGTCAACTCTTGTAGGTCAGCTATTTCTCTAATTTTCACCATGAGTTTTAATGTCTTAAGTTTGCTTAGGTTTTGTCACATAAAACAACTGATGATAGTGTTTTTTAACTCCAAACACCTAGTCCCCAGCTATTTATTTTCATTTCACATTTTCTTAAAATATGAATTTGATGATCCCTCGATAAAAAGTTATGATTTGAAAACGTTGAAATAACTACAGAGTTTTTGCCAAATAACAAAAAAATACCATCACACAAAATGGCCATGTTAACGTCTTAAACATCTGCAGGTAAAGCATCTCAATCTGAAGCAATTTTAGCACACAGCAAATGCCAAAAAACATAACAAAACAAAAAAAAGTAAAACAAATAAAAAATAAAATAAAAAACGTATTGCTAGAGATTGCATTTTTGGTTTTACCTGAGAAATTAACGGGAACGGGAATCAACGTTGCAAATTAGTTTTATTAAATATCACAGTAATTTAGCTATAAACTGCAGCTGCGTAGTTGAAGAACATTTGCAAACAGGCAGAGCTTATCACAGGTGTTCAAGCATTATTCTGCTATGTGTGTGTGTGTGTGGGGGGGGGGGGTTCTAAGACAAACTCACAGTAAAACAAGGTGAATTTTTCAATTTTTCATCACCACTAATTTTGGACAAAGCTTAAGAATTTGGTAAATACTTTTCATACATTTTGAAATAAATCTTCTCCGATATCGATGGACAAGAATCATCCTAAAGTTTTTAAAATACTGAAAACCTGAAAGCTTTAAGCATACTTTACTTCAGTGTACGAACTTACTTGAAATATAAATAAATAAAGTTATTAAATTTAACTCTAATATACTATTTGTAGATTAAAAAACACACATTAAGAACTATGGAATTTAAAGATAAAGACAATGAACAAAAGATAACCCTGGATTGACAGCGCAGCTACAATAATTTTAACAATTATATTGATTTGATGTTATCATGTTTTAACAACGCTCATACATTTTTTTTTGTTTGAATGGAAGTCCTTTTTATGATTGTATTAATGACGTTAACTATTTCTAATGAAGACATTTGCGAAAATGATAACGGTAAAGAATTTTGCTGTCAATAAATATGTGAGGAATTCAGGTCGAAAGGTGTTGCCAATGTGACCATAAGGTGAAAATGTATAAAATCTTTATATGTTCTTACATGTATGTCTATTCACAGCAGTGGGATAAACCGAATGCCCGAATCTGATGTTCAAGAAGCCCTCCACCAAAATTATTAAATTTATGGCATCTGTGTGGGGGGTTCAGGCCCTAGGGTGGTGTAATATGACAATATAGTGAAAATGTATTAAATATTAATATCTACATCCAGAGCAGGAGGGAGATAAACTGATTCCATAGTTATGATTTTCATGAAACCCTCTACTCTCTGTTTTTTGGACATCACATTCGAATTAAGATTTAGGATTTAGACTCCCAAATTAAGTTTACAGTGCAAAAATGAGACCCTCTGACATGTCAATCTAAGGGCTGTGGTACTTAAGTGAACGCCAAGGCCTGTTACTATAGGCCTCTTAACCTAGATACTCCATTGAAACCCATAACACTTCAACAGTTCCTTCCACTACTCATGCAGAGAGCTTCAGTATGTCTACGGTCTTGCAGAGTTGTGCATCTTTCAATTTACCTTTTGGTGGAGCATCTGATTTGCTTAGCCAGAGCCGTATTTCTCGAAGCATGTGATGCAACCAAAGAGGTGTTGCATATTTAATACCACATAAGTATTTATTAATAACATTTAGGCAACATGCTATGTTTCGCTGTTTCACTCATACGACGAAAATAGCAGAGTCTCTCTGACTGTTTGCGGCGAGAACTCAAATTACGAAAATTTAATTCCATGTCAGTAACCTTAAATCTCTCCACATATATAGATAGAGAGAAAAGTTTTTAATTTTCAAGGATAAATAATATCTATACACGTTTAATTGTTGAACTTCAGGTAATCAAAATTACAGGAAACGTTAAAGTCAATTGTGAGTTATACAATCATGCACAGTTATATTTTTCTGTTAAATTTATCATTTATTATTATTGATATATTGTGCAGATGTTTGTGAAGGCACGTAAATGAACAGCTTTCTAAAATTTCCAGCATAATGCTAACAGAAACTTTTGCAATAAATTTTGCATTGAATATCAGTGCAGGTCGAATCACATCTCTAACAGATATTTTTTTTTCCTGTGCCTTATATTAATTGTATTTTACAGTATATATTAAAACAAAAAAAAAGGAAACAACTTTCTTTTTTTAAAGAGGGAGTTTGAAAACCCATTTTGTTGAAAAACTTCAAAAAAAAGTTTCATAAAAAGAGTTTAACTTACTAGTTTAAATTTATGAATTTCTTAACTTTTTCTCTGAGAAAAGTAAAAAAGTGATATCATAAGAATAAAATGAATTGGGTAAGATGTCTTTAAGTTATACACCGGAAATGATCTTTTTAAATACATTTCATAATAGAACAAGAGGCCCAGGGGCCACATCGCTCACCTGAGCAACAATAACCTTAACTCTGATCAAATTATCATTACAGTAACAAAATCAGAATATCTTGACAACTAAGTACAGTAGATCTTGCTAAAAAATTTAAAATATCTGCCGATTTTTATCCACATATTTTTATGGTAAATACCAAGCCCCTTTGGTTGTTTTTGTAAGAAGATTTTTCTCTATTCCTATATACCCCCCCCCCCACTTTGTGGCCCCCCATTGT
>WFKH01011925.1:33803578-33815392 GCA_016163765.1 Magallana hongkongensis | reverse complement strand
TCAAGGGTACTATTTTCACTTCTAGGATCCAGTATCAAAATCTTTTTTTTTTCGGTTCAGTCGACCCGTAAAAGGAAATTGATTTGCACGGCCATTATTATGTCTACGTAGTCTTCTGAAATAAGCTATTACTATTATTCTGGACGTAAGCCAGCCCCTACTATAACTATGTTTATACGACTTGTAATTTGCTAATTTTACCAGGCAACAAAACATGACAGTTGTCGTATAAACGTCGTTGCATCTGAGGGTCACTAAGGTATCCCGAGGCATCTGAACCATAGTTCGATCTGATGATCCGTGCCTTTCAACTCGACGTGATCCGACCCCTTGGATCAAGTTACTGTTATAGCGAGCGCAGCTCGCCGGCGCGCAGCGCCGGCGCGAAGCGAGCTCTACCGGCAAGGCGTGTGTGAATAGAAAATTCGGACTAGTTGCACATTCATTCAACGGATTTTGTTGGCGTCTGTAAATCGGACCATTAATGCATTGTTTTAATCGTCCCAGTAGTTCCCTGTAATCATGGCAATTTTTATTACTTCACACTCTCACGAGAATCAGCAAGACAATAAAAACAATAACGATGTATACGACATACAATCAATGTTACCTCTAGAGTTCACCTTAGTACACTCTCAATTAAAAATAATCGCGTGACGTCACAAAGGTTTACACATTGATCCGATAGATTTTTTTCGGCGTCAGTAAATTTTGACCCCCAATTCTTAGTACCAATGGTTTCCAACCTCATGTTCTCGCGAGAATCAAAGTAAAACTTTTGAGAAGCATATAAGGTGTGTAATTTTAAGAACATCATGCTTTTTAATTAAATAAAACTTACTTTTACTTACTTTTATTTCTCAGGGGAGTTTTGCATAGTCAGACGACATTTAACCAACGTGAACTTTGACGTCACAATAAGGTGAAATTACTCTAACTAAAGTTACATGTACTTTAAATCTGCTGAAATTACCAAAATCCTCACAAAATCTTGCAAAGCTAAAGAAATGGGATATTTCTTCATATATAGGAAACAGTTGTAACTTGTACTCATTTGGATGAATGCTAGCTCACATTGATTTATTCACTATAATTACGGTAATTTCCAGGAACGTACACGTAGCATCGTTTTTTAAAAGGGGGTGGGTGGGTGGATGACAGCCTCATCCAAAAAATCTTAACAAGCAAAAAGAAAAAAAAGGATAATTCTCAAAATCATGACAATTCTAATCTTCAGCTCTTTAGCAGTTCAATGGTTTCTTTATTTTCACTTCCATTTATTACATGCTCCCAATCCCAAGGGGGGGGGGGGGGGGGGGGGGGGGGCCCCCGTTTTTTTTAAAAAGAAAAAAAAAAATTTTAAGCTTAAATTTGAAAAAAAAATTAATAAGAAAAAAGGTCTACTGCAAAAAAGGGGATGAACTGACGTTACAATCACTTTAAAAGAGGAGATACAGTGCAATGAACATTTATATTAAAATATTTATTATTCAACAACATTGTATCTGAGATTAAACTATTGTTCTACTTATAAATAGATAAATAACAAATCTTATAAACTAAGAATAATGAAACATTACTGAAAAAATAGGTATGTTTTATTTTATTTTGCAATCAAATCCGTTTAAGTTGTTAATTTTATTTTTATTGGTTTATCATAATTCATTGTTTGATCACCTGCTGCGCTCGCCCCAACGGTCGCACCGAAAAACATATTAATGAAAAATGTAATATTATTCCTTTCAAAAATAACAAAAAGTATGATGTTAAGAATTAAACTTTAAATTTCATTAGTAATTTAACAATAAAAATTTAATTTTTGAAGAACTATTTTTTTTTCGCGCAACGTCTTTGTTCAGATAAGAGCTTAACAGTCATTCAGAGTCCTCACTATAGATAACACATAAGCCTTTCCTCTATTCTGTGGTTTTTCATCGTAGTTGTTGATAGTAACGGTGCAATTCATCATCACTGAATATGCAAATAATTATCGTGCTGATGTTGATTGATGAAATGAATGTTGAATTAGATCGCTGACCTCGGAATTGTGGAAATTATGGAACTCGGAGGTAGATTTGAACATGGCTGGTAAGTCGGAACTGGACAAATACATGTTTTTTCTGCGTATGGTGCATTAACATTGTTTGATAAAATGGCAGTCATGTTTTTTTTTTATTTCAACCGAGGCAATTGGGTAATTGTTGATACTTTGGACGTTTTTATGGCCAATTTGCTGTTGATTTGCATTAGAGGCGATGCAATCATGAAACAATTTGGTGCATGCTGTTTTTCATCCTTAACCTCGCTGTACGATCTCCCGGCAGGACCGCAACTTCTACTACAAGCACAGCTAAACTGATTCAACTCCCGACACACATTAGGGTTCACAGATTAAATGAATATTGCAGGATAGGCTATACGCCCAATTTCGGTTGCAAACCAGTTACAGTAAGGAGACTGGAGTTGCGAGAGATCATGCAAATCTGTAAGTTGAGATCCTTGACCTTTACAGATATATCCAAGTAGAGGATAAAGACAGAAGAATCAGTGTTTAAGTGAATGCTGTGTGGCTTATGATGATCGCGTTGGTGAAAGTTATATTATCAACGGTCAACGGAGTTATACGTCATCAAAAATGAAGCGCTGCCTGTATTAGATATAAAAATGAGATTATTAGCCAAATCGTGAGTTTAATTTCTGAAACAATAGGTAGAGAATTTGTTTTAATGGATTAGTGCGCCAGCCAACACTGAGCGAACACCATGAATCGGTACCTTTAAATAAAGCCTTTTGAGGGAATGAAAGGCTTTTGAAATTACAAGACCTTTATCGTAATGAGCATGTCTCGGAGTTTCTAAAAGGGCATTTCAGCAACGGAATGAACTTGAAGTTGTTTTTTGGGGGGAATGGAATCGCAGTCGCCAAAAAATCACGGATTTACTCTTTCCAAAGTTCCGAAGGAGATGTACATGTAGTTATGTTAATCAAGCTAAGGGAGGCCACGCAAATTATTGGCATTTCTTGTATCATTATTCGTTTTTATAATTAAACAACTAAGCAATTTCGGGATATCGAAATTCACTCTGTTTCGGAGGATGTCTATGATACACTGTCCCAAGATATTATTTATGCAGCAAATTTTCTTAAATGTTTTTATTTTCAAAAATATCCCAGGGTTCAATTTGGATAAGTGTGCTTATAGGTAAGGAATGTTCCCTTTTTATTAAATATCCTTAAACGTGGATTTGCTGCCGAAACTTGGCTGCTCTTTACAGATTAAAATGTATTTTTCTCGTTGTGCAAAATAAGAAGCTATCGATGGTAACATTTCTTTAAAACAACTTATCAAATATGTTTGAATCTCTAAATATTGAATTATAGGGTATTTTTTCTTCAAATGTTGAAAGTAGTTTAAATCATGATTTAAATATTAAGAGTTACTCTTGTGGTGCCTACATAGTTTCACAAAATTGTTGCCTCTTATATTTCTAGAATTAAATATTATCAAAGAAATAAAGCAGATGCTTCTTTTGAAATAGCAAACTTGTAGTACTACAATGTATCATTCAAACAATAAATGTTAACTTACTTATGTGTCCAAAAGGTAAACATTGATGCTATGTTGTTCCTTTTTATACATGTTAAAGTATGTTGATTTCTTCGTTATAAAGCACGCACATTATCTTCGACCCCTTTTCATCACGAAGACTCCTTTTTGTCCATTAGAGATGCTTAAATTATTGCTTACTCTGTCCGAAAATGGAATTAGAGGTATACGAAGGAATATTACAAGCGTCGTGTCCACGAGCCTACCATGAAGAACACGTTCATATATTTTTTTTCAATTGACCCGTGGAGACAGCAAAAAAACTTAGCCTTAAATTGTTAGTTGCGTTTTGTTAATAAACAGGGCAGTGTCCGTGCACAAATAAAATCCATAGAACTTGGCAAAAACGTTTAGCACTATGTGTTCCTCGCGAAACATGCGATTGGATTTGAATACACTTAATTTTATTTTATCTTTAATGTGTTCTTTGATATTAAACGCGGGTTGTAATGTACTAAGTAAATGTTGTGAAAATCAAGTCTATCCTATAGTATAGTCAGTTATCAAAAGTATACCTGTACCATTTTCCCATTTGTTGTTTTCATTAAAGGTTGACTGTAATGTTCTGATGGCAGATAAAGAACCTAAAAATGAAAGAAAAATATCACTCATTGAGTCAATTCACTAAGTAAAAAAAAACTATTTCTAAACAAAATTCCTGCACTGATGTATTTGTATCATATCGTTTTCGTACATACATGTATGTTGTTTAGAAATAAAACACAATTTGTGTAGATCTGATTTTAGTCAGGGTTCTTCCAATCTACTACATAGAGTCGTCCATTAAAACAATTAATAGATGGAATACCTTTAGTTAGTTACATTGTAAATGAAATTTAAGATGTTAAATTTTACATTTTACACTTAAATATAAATAGTACATTCTTTATTGAAGAACATAAGTATTAGTAAACATACAATTGATACATTGTAAACATTTATAAGGAAAGTATGGTTGACCTGTTGTAAGAGTTCTACAGCCTGTGGATACATCACACGTGTAATTGCTGCAGTTACAATATCCTTGACACCTGTTTCCATATGTAGGATACGGACATCTTATTGTACAATTCAGTCCAATGTATCCTGGCATACATTCTATATAAAAAAAAAAATCACCATAGCTACTTTTAGCTCCAAATCAGTGCTATTATTTATCATTTTGATTTATTCAAGCTACTGATTTCAATAAAGTTTGCTCACGTAAGTTTTAAAAAACTTACCTTCACACGTGTTGGTAATGTTTACCCAATAAAAACCAACACAACAAACTATAGCGGTGGTTCTGTAACATCAAACAAAAGAATGACAATTACAGCATTTCTTGCAAATTTAACTCAAACTCTACTATCCCGTTTATCTGAAAAAAGTATCATTTAATGTCGTTACAAAGTCATATATAGAACCAAAACGGCAAGAGTACAAAACTGATTGTTAGTTTAAAGAAAAATGTATATAATTATTATTTTTTTAAAGGAAATTGTTAAAAGGTTGAAATTTTATATAGTTTAAAATTTAAATGTTTAGCCAACAAAAATTTTCAGATTGAATAATAGGCTAACGCAATCCATCATTGTTAGTTGTAACATAGTCATTCACAAACTTATATCAAATATATGGAAAAAAGTATTACTAATATATTTTATTTCGAGTTCTTGACATATCAATATTGACAATAATGTGTGCACAATTCTTTAAGTATTTTATTTAGTTAGAAAACTGACAAATATTCCGATTAATCATTCATTACATTTTTTTTCAAAGGCAGGTATAAAGGACTTTTGAGGAGTTGGGTGCTCTTTGTAATTTTAAGTCTACAATATGCAACTAAAATAGATGAATATAGTAAATATAACATACGATCTCGTAATGAAACTTGTTTTACTCTTTTTGGTATTAAACTCGCATAAAACGCGTACAAATGGTAATATAAAATAAAAATAAAAATTATTGGTTTTTTTTAAATACTCCAACTTACTATTAAACAACATATGATCAAAGAAAACGGGGAAAGATTAAAAATTGTTTTACTAATGTTAATATGGTGAAAGTGCAATGACTATTTAAGTACACAGAAGAGGCGGAAACATAGATTTTTAAATCCTTTATTAGTGTAGACCGACAACAGTTGCACAATCAGATTTGTTGTGATGTGCATGATAACTCATATAACTTCTGTTGATACTCTTTCAGTTTTACATTAGTTTGTGGTCGAACAGTTTTCTAAAGAACAAATTTAAATATAGTTATTCACTATGAGGTTAAGAACCTATGTTTTTGTGTACATGAACAAATTATAAATAAATGTAGATATAATATACATGTATTTTGAGGCTTAAGACTAACACCACTTTGTTCATGCGTCGGTAAAGGGATTTTACATGTAATGCAATAACTTTATCAAAGTAAACGAGGAAAAGATTAAAAATTGTTTAAAACTTTAGAATCTACGTATTTTTTTAAATAGTTTTTGTTCAAAAACAACATATGGTTTGTGGCATTTCTTTTGACGATTGTGTTATTTTATCTTTTGTTTGTTCTTGTGATTGACATTTAAAGAAATGTAAATCTTTAAAAATCAGTTTAACCTACCGAATAACCCACTGGTTTTTTTTTAATCTCGGGCCTGGTATCAGCCCGAGCGGTTGGTATCTGCGTAAAACTGAAGGGTCACGTCCCCTGACCTGAAAATCGTGTGACTACGCCTACCTTTTTTACCTCTATGCCGTTGTGAAATGTAATACATCACCACAAGCCAACTTTATCCTGTGCAAAAGATACTCATCAAGATTCTCTGCTGATTAATCATCCTTAATTTTTTTATTTAATTCATGCTCATAAGTCATGTATTGTGTTTTCGTCTACAAATATAATTTAATTTGAATTATTAAATTTTGAAAGTATAATAAAATCTACGGTAAGGGCTAACATTTATATCTATACACGAAACGTTTGATTTTTTTTAAACTAGATGTTTTAATTAAGCGTCTATGGCTTTTCATAACTGTTGACCCACAAGGAACAATATTTTATCGATTTTCTATTAATCATAAAAACATATACATTTGTTATTCTGACCCAAAGGATCTTTCCTGTTTCTAAAGTTGTCAATTCTTATCCATCTCTTTTTATGTATTATCCATATTGATATCAATTTAAGTATGCAGATGTTTAAGTACAAGAGCCCAAGTGTCATATCGCTCCACTTAGCAACAAAATCCATTAATGTATTTCTGATCAAATCAGCTTTATGGTATCACATACGAAATATTTGGACAAAAAAGGAGTGAAGATCTTTTTTAAAGAGATTTTCAAACTTTCTCCACTTATTCTGATCTTAATTATTTAGACCATAATGTTGTTTAAGTTTTTTGAGAAGAAGATATTTCTCTATTTATTCCTATGTACAAATTTATCCCCTCCCATTGTGGCCCCACCCTACCCAGGAGGTCATAATTTGAACAAACCTGAATTAACTCTACCTGATGGTGCTTCCACACAAGTGTTAACTTTTCTGGTCAAATGTTTTTTGAGATGAAAAATGTTCCACGATTTTATATTTTTATTCCTATGTAACAATTCACCCCCTCATTGTGGCCTTACTCTACCTCAAGCGATCTATATTGAACAAACTTTAATATATACTACCTGGGTATGTTTTACACAAGTTTCAGCTTTTCTGGCCAAATCAGTTTTAAGAAGATTTTTTAAGAGTGTTTTCTATTTATTCCCATGTGAAAAACTCAACCCCAATTGGGTTCTATCCAATATCAGGAGATCATGATTTGAACAAATTTGAATTAACACTACTTGAGAATGCTTCCACACAAATGTCAGCCTTTCTGGCCAAATGGCTTTTGAGAACAAGATTTTTGAAAATATTCTATTTATCCAGAGGTTAAAATTCAAGCCCTATATTGGTACCTTCCCTAACCCCATATATCATGATGTAAATAAAGTTGAATTTAACTTAAATTTAGTACCTAAGGATGCTTCCAAACAAGTTTCAAATTTCCGGCCAAATGGTTCTTGAGAAAGAAATATTTTTAAAAATTTTCAGATATTTAACGAATTTTCAATAAATATGAATTAGTATCCCTTAATAGAAAGTATGTTCTTTTTAAACAATTGAATCAAATTCACATAAGAATTCTTTGTGTCAGCTTTGTTCAAAATTGGTTTTCTGGTTCTGGAAAAGACGTCAAAATGTGAAAACTTCACGGGCGGACGGACGCCGAACAAAAATCGATCAGATAAGCTCACTTGAGCTTTCAGCTCAGTTGAGATAAAAAAAAAAAAAAGGAATTCGGTTTGTAATGAGTACTCTCGCTGATTTGATGACATTCCGTATTGACTAGTTATTACGGGGTTTATATTAGTGGATGCTATTTAAAGCTGAAAGCTTTAATTTTTTTCAAATAAATTATCATCTTCAGCTTTTTTCTGTCATAAATTTAAAGAAAAGGGTTAATTATTATTAGCTTGCTCATAAATGTAAATGCCTTAGAGTAACGAAAGTCACGAATGTACTTCATCATCCTAGAACAGATTTTAAATGCAACCATTTTTTAAAATATATTCATGAGACTTACGGAAACGGTGGTTGACCCAAAACGTGAGCCAGATTCAGAGCAAGTCACAGGACATCCTCAAATATGACTCTTTGTTTTGTTTTGGTTTTTTTTTAAATATTTTTTTTTTACCCAAAAGCAAATCACGCATGCTTCTAACATTGACATATGACAAAGCCATGCTGAAAAGGTTATTAAGTATTCTTACTTATTACAAACTCCTCTACTCCAGGCATCTCCTTTCAATCTGATATTTAAAAACAAACATGATGCATATAATTCAATGTTAGAAATTGTTTTCCAGAGCATCACAAAAATATTCCCAAGTTAATTAATATTAGAATTTTTCAGAGCAGATGTATGAAAAATCTCTTATATTCTATTGTCTGAAAGTTATTTTTAATCTATTGATGTTTAATTTCCTTCTTCCTTTACGGAGGGTTTGTGTTTTTATTTATAAAACATATAAACAAGGTACATGGTTATGTAAAATATTCAACAGAAACATTTGCAAATAATTCTTGATGGCTCGAACTTCGATCTCTCAAAGTTCTTGATCACTCGAAGTAAGTCTACGGTCCTTTTCCCCCCAATATAACTAAGCAAATTTACCCTTGTTTTCTCAGGCTCTTGATCTCTCGAAACCGTTCATTCCTCGAAGTCAATTCCAAACTGCACTCCCGTTATTTATGGTCTTTTTTTAAATCTCAGCTGGGGTGAACGCTCAAGTGAGCTTTTCTAATCACATTTTGTCTGTCGTCAGTCTGTCCGTCTGCCTCTCCGTAAACTTTTCACATTTTCAACATCTTCTCCAGAACCACTGGGTCAATTTCAACCAAATTCAGAGTTGTGAACATTAAGGGCCATGCCCTTTTACAAGGGGATATGATTAGGAATTATTGAAATTTTTTGAGAATTTTTCAAAAATCTTCATCGCAAGAACCATTTGACCAGGAAAACTGACACTAATGTCGAAGCATCCTCAAAGTAGTGTTGATTCGAAGTTATGAAAATTATGACCTCTGAAGTTAGGGTGGGGCCACAGTGGGGGATTGCATATTTACATAGGAATATAAAGTGTAAATTCTCAAAAATCTTCTCAGAAACCAATAAGCCAGCAAAGCTGAAACTTGTTTTCAATCCACGGAATATGAATTCAATTATGTTATCTGGTTGAAACTATTTTTGACTTGTATTGACAAAAATTTCAGACTTAATAGTTGCCAATTTAAATACTATTACTTCTTCATTATAAGAATATGTCTTTAATTACAACTATCTAGATTGGAAAACATACATAGCACCCTTCATAGATGTATGCTATTCAAAAGTTCAGGACTCAACCTATTTTCGTAGTTAAAAATGATATACATGTATACATAACACATTAACACATTAGACAAACGACATTTAAAAGAAACAAACCTTATATTTTCATCATGGTAAATCTATATCTAGTTGTATCATGAGTTGAACATGTGTTTGTACTTGTACAATTAATGACAATACACTAACGAGATAACTATAGTAAACATTTTAATGGCTGTTAGAAACGATTGTGTGTGGAAAAATCCTTTTACATGCAACACTTATATGAATGCTTATGAGTTCCAGTACATGAGTTATGCAGCCTCTCCAAGTAATTCGATCATTTTGTTCTGTATTTTGATACAAAACATTAAGGAAAAAAAAAACCCAATAATTTCAATATGCACATTATATAAACAATAATGGTCTTAAATGCAATTAAAAAGATACAAGGAATAAAATAAACAAACACAATCAGTGTAGAACGTTAAAATTATGCTATAACAATTAAACTATTGTTCATGCTATTCACATGTGTTTGAATATAGAATCTCAAAATGATATAATAAAAAAATATGAGGAAATGATTTGATTAAAAATGAATGAAAAACCCCTCAGCGATATAACCAACTGGCACGATATACAAGAATTTTTAAGTGTTCTTTAGCATTTATCTCTGTAATTAGAAGAACATACGAACTTGTTAAAAACTGATTTGGGAATGCAAAGTGTATATTTAAATGAACTAATAAATCATATCTAATATTGAGTATCGATTTATTACTCATCGAATTGCATGCACATTTTACATGTATTTTATTAAAGGGGTCCTTCATATAGCTCGCTAAACAATAAGATCACTTTGATTCGTTTTAAAACACTTTTACTTAATTTGAGGACTCTTAATTTGACAATAATCAATATGTTAACTATGATATAAGCTCGTTTATTTAAAACAAACCACTTTTCAATTGACAGACAAAGGCAGTATATGATGTATCAACATTTGATCAGTGTATGATGCCTTTGTTTCTAAGAATCATAAAATCGAAATTAGAATATCATTGTATTAGTCAGTACTTTGAATTTATGTTCATCTGCCAAGTACACACTATCATACACTGTAGTTATAAATATATCGATCAATTTTTTTTTTCTTTCTTCAGTTGGTAATAAAAATGTTTAAAATGTTAAAAAAGTTAAAGATAAACAGGGAAAGTAACAAATTAGAAATGTGCATGTTGCTCTATGTATTTGATTGAGAACTTCAAAACACTATATGCTAAAATGATGCAAAATGAAAACAATCGGTCATAAACATTTTCAAGTACTGTAATGTCATGATCTCATTCCTTGTGAGTGCAGCGGCTATTCGATACACTGTATTTTTATCTGTTGCATGTTATAAAGAATTGTTTATGCTCAATATTTAATTATACCTGTTTACTTTTTACTGAATATCAATAAAAATATCTTCTTTAGTAGTCTCTCTTGTTCTTAACATAAATCCCAACACACAAGCAAAATAAGCATGCTAGATACAAGCTGGAAATTAGTAATCATCAGGTACATGTGTACTCTTTTTCTAAATAATTGTTACATTAATTATATGATTTCCTGAATAAAATTCACTTCGTAAATACATCAGTGTAAAATGTTTGTGTTTGTTTTTGGTTTCTTTTTCGATTTTGCTTTGTTTTTTGGGGGTTTTTTTGTTTTGTTTTTTTTTTGGTTTTTTTTTTTGGGGGGGGGGTTGTTTGTTTTGTTTCGTTTTGTTTTTCTTTTTTTTAGTTTTTTTTGGTGGTTATTTTTTTTCAATAAGTTGGGAGAAAATCTAAAAATTACCTGATCTCTAAGTACATTTAAGATTCTTACTACTATACCTGTTGAGACAGTTTTAGAATAGATAAAACAATGGAAGCAATGATATGTTGGCTTTATTTTCACAGATCTTTTGTTAAGCAAACCAACCATGTACATGCATTTGATATCCTCTGAAAATTTTAACTTGTGCTTACATGTCATTGTATCAGCAATATATATCGAGAGTCTATTGAGTCTTATTTACAGTTTTATTTATATACCAAAATTAAAGGCACTGGCCTTTTTTTCGCCAAAATAACATACTTTGGAAGAAACATTTGCATAGATAATTTGGAAACTGGGTGAAATACCACCTAATGAACTACGACTCTATTGTAAAAAACAGTTTATACGTAATGAACTTGATCACGTATATTTTTCAGCGCATAACTTTCATATATCAAAGCTGTTGCAACACAGTAATTTCCTGTTAAGAGCGGCACACACTATGTTTATCTCAAATTT
>WFKH01011925.1:33776100-33791245 GCA_016163765.1 Magallana hongkongensis | reverse complement strand
ATTTTTCAAAATTTATTGCACATCTATAGGACAGCCCCTATCATATCACAAGATATGATGTGTCTATTAATTAAATCATATGAGGAGTTCTGGGATCAAGGTTTTTTTAGGAGTGATAAATGTCAATTTTCTGCTACTATTTGACTCCTTGGATAAAATTTAAATTTTTAAAACCTTATTGCACATCTATAGGACAGCCCCAATCATATCCCAAGAGATGACGTAGCTCCTCCAAAAGTTGTAAGAGGAGTTCTGGGAACCATACTTTTTTTTTGCAAAAAAAAGTCATTTTTTGTTGCCCACCGATCCCTGTGATGAAAAAAAAACAACTCTGAAACCTGATCACACTTTAAAATGACACCCCCAATCATATTCTAGAAGATCATTTGGCTATTGCAAAAAAAAGTTGACGCTTTTGAAACCAGATTTTTTGTCAAAAAACGTCATTTTTCAGCCACGAAATGACCCCCAGGACAAAATTGAAATTTCCGGAACCTTATTGCGCATCTATAGGACCCCCTAAAACATATTCCAAGAGATGATTTGTCTATTGTTGAAAATGTAGGAGGAGTTCGAAGAAGAAGGTTTTTTGTGAAAAAACGTCATTTTCTACCAATTATTTGACCCCCAGGACTATCAGACAATTTTTGAAACCTTTTTACAAAACAACATGACACCCCCAATCAAACTCCAAGAGTTCAGATTGCTAGTTTATACGATGTAAAAGCAGTTTGAGAAAGTAAAACCTGACAGACGGACGGACAGACGGACGGACGGACGGAAGGAAGGACGGACGGACGGACGGACGGAACAGGGTAACAACAATATACCCGAACTTTCTTTAGAAAGTGCGAGCATAATAAATAGCAAAATAAAAACTTCATAACAGGAAGAAGTCCATGATTAACGGATGTGCATGTTCCTGATGTTGCTTGAATTTTGAAGTGTGTGAATATTATATTCGAATTATGAATAAACCCTAAAACACTTATGTCTTAACATGTACTGTCAGAAGTGTTTGAGATTTAAACTATTATGATACATAAGCCTATTGCTATTATTATCAATACTTTTCAATTAGAGTTTTTATAAATTATTTGATTTATTATTATTTCTCTATACATATTGAAAACCTTATTGCATCATTTATAAATACTTCTTTTACAACTTCACTTATGAATTACAACAGTCTTGAAATTGAACTATTATTACATTACAATGTATGTTTGTATGCGGTTAAGAATGATGCATTTTACATTAATTCTATTTGTCAAATGATCTTTAAAATCAAATTATTGTTAAAAGATTAAAAAGACCTTGCCTGTTCATATATACAAAACTTCTTATTTCTGAAAAGTATAAAGAAACGTATTTATTTTGCATAAATGCAGTTTTAGTGTTATACCCCCCCCCCCCCCCCGTCAAAAAAAAATTAAAGATAAAATAAAAATTAGATAAATAAATTCCAATCAGATTCATTTTTAATTCAGCTTCTAAATTTGTAACGTTTGTTACCTTAGCATTGGAGTCGAATTATTATTTAAAATTTCTACATTGCCCATCAATTATAGGTTGGAACAAAATTTCATATATAGTGTTTTCTTTCTTTTGAACTAAATGAAGAAATCAAAATGTTTGTTTTGATTACAACCATGAATATGGTTTCTAATTGAAAACATGTGTTTCTCCACAGTTAGATTATCTTTGTATGGTTAAAAATGCATTCATTTTGTAGATAATGTGAGTACATACCACCAAATCTTCAAAATCAGCCACTTTTTTCAGATAATTAAAATTATATAAAATCGTAGTATGCTTGTGGGTTTCCTTGACTTGATCTACATGGGCAATCATTATTACTTTCTGAATTACGCATACTATTTGTTGTAATTTATGTCAATTATATGTACATGTATACATGTATCTTCATATACGTAAGCCGAACATATTATTACATATATCAAATCCGTTGGTTATTAACAAGGGCATGCTCCAAATAATTAATTTGTGTTGTCATTCATTCTAATACTCAATCATTTCCTGCGAATTAAAGGATGAGGGAAGTTATTTTCCGTCATATCGTTCAAAATCATCAGAATTCAGAAACTCTAGAATTTGAAAGCTCAATCCAAGGTTTTGTTCCTATAAATAAGGATGCTATGTTTGTTATGGTGATGTATTACAAAACAGTGTATTTCTGTGTGTTATCATTGTTCTTGGTTATCTGTTCAGGAATTTGCAACGCAAGCCAAGAGTGTGAAGGGTAGGACTGGTTTGGAATATTTGTTATACCGGTATAATCACTGGTAAAATATAAATGTAGTGTCCAGGCCACGTGTAATATGTAAACCTACAACATGTCAAAATCAATCTAAATCATAGGGTTATTTCCTTATGTTTATTTATCTATGACGGACAAAATTTTAAAGTATCCCTTATAATTAAATTATTCAGATTTATGCGTATATTTCCACTCGAAACAGCTTAATATCTTGAAGTATTTGTGAATAAAATCAACATAATTTTGTTGCTTCTACACATATGCATAAATATATGGTTCAGGGTATGCACGAATATAATTTTTTTTTTTTGGCTGATACAATTTCATGCCTTGGTTTTTGATATGCATTTTTAAAATAGGTAACCTATTAAACACTCATCTTTATTTGTAGTTCATAAAAATGTCTTTTCAAGATTCTCTGCCCTGTATCGCACAAACTTGTGTTCGAATAAAATACATGTACGACACGTTTAAAATTATAAAAAGTATGCCATAATGGAAACTATTTAAAACACCGTTTTTTATTTCTTAAAGAAAAAATCCAATAATCTCTTGCCTTTATAAAAAGCTTAAAATTGTGAATCATCCCCTGAATATAAATTAATGTGACTTTTTGGTCCATTGAAAATAATTATAATACTGTTACACATTTCTTGTTTTGAAAACACAAAAATCAAGCAATAATGTATATAAAAGATCTGTGTTTTATACGAACTTGGAATTAACAGAAGTAACAACCCCCCCCCCCCCACCCTCCCCTCAAGAAAAATCCCAAAAACAAACAACGAAAAAAAAAAACTTATAGCAGGCTTACAAAATATATATGCATTTTTTATTTACAACCTATCAACCTTTTAGTTATAAAGCACAGTGGGGGATTTTAGTATTTGATTCTTATTTCATAGCTATTTTCAGAAATAATAATATTCAACTTATAAAGTAAAACTAATTTTCATTTTACTATAGAAAAAACCGCAAAGGGTGCTGTGTAGGATTTTATTGGAATTCCAACAACGAAACGTGTGAACGTAAGTCATTATTAAAAATAAGATATTAAGTTTATACATGTTTTTCTTATATTATGTATTGACAATTCATGCTAAATTATATTTATGGCACTTTGTAAAAAATTGCGAATGCAAACAAAATCATATATGTTGATTTAGTCTGTATGTCAGGATACAGTGAAGTGAATTGTACAGACATATGTCCATATCCTACATATGGGTACAGATGCCAGGGATATTGTGACTGTAGCAATGACACGTGTGATGCATCTAAAGGGTGTGGAACCTTCACAACAGGTATTTTTATTAAAAATAAATGTTGCTGTACAAATTCTTAATTTCATTGGAAAACAGTCATTTTTAATCTGGTGTTGTTTTCGGTTTTAGAGGGAAACATATCACGGTGGTTTCGGTAAAGGCAAAGTTAACGTTGTTGTTTTTTTTAGCACGATCACGCTTAAGTTGATTACTCTCATTGAATTTATATATTTTTTTTAATCAATTAGTAATAATCAATTGAAATACCTCCGAAGTTAAAACGAATCGTTGACGTTGTCCTGGCATCTTTATGTTACTTAGCAATTAGGCCTAACTATTTCAATTTCGAGCCAGACGTAATTACATTTGTAACATGCAGACTATTTGCACACGAGGGTGATACATGTACAACAGTTTCGGAAGGGCAATATAACTTTTTCCTACGAAGTATAACTGTTTCCGGGAGGGCAATATAGCTGTTTCCGACGTAATTAAGCAGTATTGACTAGATAGCTGAATGGTTAACGCAGTGGCCGCTCTCTGATTGGAGAGAAGGCTCCAGAGATGGTGAACCAATCCCCGGCCGGAGCGGACATAGAGCTTCAATAAAGGAAATTTCCCGGAGATATATTGTATTACATATAAATCGTCTTACTTTTACGTTGTACTTAATACCAAATATTTATTTGCATGCCCTTGCGCCAGGCCAATTTCGTACAATTTTAACATTATTGATCGGCCTGTCCCTGTGACGTCACCGATTGAATTATTTGTGTAAAAGTTAATTTCCATACGTAAAACACAATTTAACTTTAGTTAAACTGTTAAACAGTTAATATCAAAATGACTCGTTGTCCGGGGGTAAAATAATTTTAAAAAGCAGTTAGAATAAGGATAACAAATTATTTCATTTAAGAAAGAAACACATATTTTTATTTTTGTTTTTTTTTAGATTACTGCTCTGCTTTTGTTTTGTAATTTTCCTTTGGACTTTTGAGTTTGAACACTGTTCGTTATCACCACATGACATTACAAACAACGGATATCTTAATCCATAAAAAAACCACACGTTTTGATACTTTTTATTTACAAAAACGCTTTCCAGACAATTTATCTTGCTTTCTTACAAAGTATGCATTATCATCCCAGACGTTAAAAGAACAAGTCAAATCGAAGGTAAGTTATATAACTTTAAAAAGGCTGCTGACATGTACCATTTTATTCTTACACGCTCCTTGTATAAACACGTACGGTAATTACATGTATCTATCTTAATTTATAAATTTTCTTGTCTGTCTTCAATGCCTGAGTAAAACATCGACAAATGTCTCTTAAATAAAGAAAATTAATACTAGAAAAGAAATTTGCATTCTAACATACTAACTTATATCAATAAGGACAAAACAGAATTAGTGTCCCTTTCCAATAAAACTTAGATCTGTGAGTCTAATTTAAAGGTATATATGCCGTTTTAAATGGCATTTTTGCGATGTTGAAAACCATACCCAAATTTTGTAACCATGACTAGATATATGAAAAAGAAGTTTATAGAAAATTTTGCAATTTTTGGATAAACAATAATGAGGTATTACCCATAATTTGAAAACGAATACCGGCGATTTACCTATGCATATTCATAAACGATAAACGTTTGAGGTGGATTTGCACATGTGCGCGGGAAGAGTAAATCAGAAAAGCAGCATGCAGAACGGGGTAATATGACAGGTTTGTGTACAGTTGTTTGAATTCATATAAACAGGTTTGTGTTAACAGAAAAAAATATCAGATATCCTCGGGAAAACAAAACACTTATTAGGTCATCTGCATTTTATGATGGTTGCGTATCGGTGTCGATGACAATCTTTTGCAATTGACCATTATTTTCATACATTTGAAATCTTATATAATTATTTATTTATTAGTTTGTCACATCACGTGCTTATGAATATTTAAAAGTTGGGCGTTTACTGACCGACGTCCCGGTCAGTAATTAAATTAATTAGAATTTATATTTAATACTTTTAAATGCGTTTGATTTAAACTGTATTTGCAGAAAGTTTATAACTTCTGTAGCTTATTAGAAAAACGCAAACATCTCTTTCTTTTAATTGTTTTCATTTCAAACGGCATATATAACTTTAACAACATTGTAATTCGGCTTCGTATTCTTCAAGTCTTCTAGTTTTTTAGACTTTATATATAGTATTGCCATTGTATGATACGTCAATTATAAACATGTGTAAAGTTCAAATGCCATATTGATATTTATATGTAATGTGCTTTTACATTTAACTAATATTGAGTACGTCAAAGAAACACAACAATGCCATCAAAACCGTTTTCTCATTCAATAACCTAAATACTGATACAATGAAATTAAAAACCGAGCCAATGTTCAAATGTCTAAATAAACAAGTTTCCCTTATCCATAACAAGGAAATAGAATTAAAAAAAAACATGTGGTGATCGTTCCTAAAAGGAAAACTTCAAAATTAGTATGTTAGTTAAACTTGTACTTCCAAGACAAACAATGAATGTAATGGAACTTTTCATAAATTTATAAAGGCAATGTACCGTTCGGTCATACGTAATTATATCATTTTTTTAATTTAAAAAAAATGATTAAATCTCTTCCTAATCAAAATAGTCTTAGCACATCCTTTGATTTCTTCATGAACAATCCAACACACCCTTTTTCTAAATGACAATATTTGAAATAGTTATAAAAAATAAAATTGTAAAATGAATTTTGCCAAGTGTAACACATAAATTAACTGTAAACATGTTAACCGAATTTATTCATTAAAGATTAGTTTGTATGAAATCATAAGCGATTCATTTAACATTAGAAAAAAAAAAAACCCCCCCCCCCCCCCAGAAGTTTCAATATTCGATATTCAAAGTTTAACACAAAAAGCCGTCAAATCACGAAAAATAAAATCCTTTCGAATATTGTATAGTTCATCCGTAATAATACATATTATTTATACGTTTAATTAAGTCTAATTGTAAGATTATAATAATGTTGATAAATCGCATTCTTATCAATTTTTGTTTTGTTGTTGTTTTTTTTTTAATGTAGTTTGTTTACATTGGTTTAATAATTTGATGCATATTTTTTTGTCGTTAGCATTAAATCTCAAACTAAAGAAAAGGGCAGCAAAACATCTCTGCTTGATATAGCTTAAAATTTATGTAAGCAAACTCAGTTTAATCATACAAGCAGGTAATTTTTCTAGTAATCGCCGGTATTTAAACTTAAATACAGTCACATTACTATTTAATTTTGTTTTCCCTTGGACTGAAATGTCACATGTTCATTCGTTTAATTATAGCACGTTATTGCCTCATATATATCTGTTAGATCGGTGAGAATTAAAGGGGAAATAAATTAAAAATCTATTTCACAATAAATCAATCAATTATCATCTACTATAATTATAAATCGTATTTATTTTCATTAAAAACCCCGAAACATTGAAGATATCAAGAAAATTGATCGGTTAATTTAAATTTCCCGCCACAATCGGAGCTGCCATTGAACTTTAATCTATGACGTCACACCATCTATTCCGGTTTGTTTTATCAACATACACAGCTTCAGTATCAAATCATGATATTCTCTCTAAATGACAAGTTCTGGAAAAATTGAAACAATAACATTTGAGACCGTTCTTTCACCTTTGACTTTCCACTAAATTACAAACCAAAGTCAAACGGAGCATGTTCATTGAAATCTAAAAGCGGAGGTTAGTGTCGGTGGAATCTCCGCGTAGTTGTGGAAATTGTCAACAGATGCCAAGTATCGTAGAAAATATGTGCCGTCGTATTTCGACATGGTTATTCCGAGTTAAGAGAACGTATTTTAAACATCTCGATTACAATTACAACATACTTTTTTTAGTTAGCGAAGAACCCGACTTGGAATAAAAATTTACTCGAGCTCATTTTCAACTTTGAATTATAGCAACTAACATTTACTTAATAAAATGCATATACTTATGCATACATGTTTTTATTCTTTAGATTGACGTGTGAACCTAAACATTATCAATTTTGTTCAGTCGATTACTTGAGGAACAGAAAATCATAAATCAGCGTTTTATTTAGAGCAATGTGTACATTGTATATGCAAACCAAACCGGAATAGATGGTGTGACGTCAAAATAATTAACTTTTTTTGGTTTTTAATAGAAAAGTGTTCTACATCATGTCAGCCTCCAGGAAATAACAATTCCTCTAACATCAACGTGCATTAAAGCTTAATCATGTAGTTTATTATCAAAACAGCATGACCACTTTATTAATATAGATAAAATGTGTTTTTTTAACTTTCCTTCCCCTTTAATATTAGGCAATATGGTCGTCATTGGCCGACGCTTCGCCTACTCATTTCTACATTTCATATTATTTAATACAGAAACCGCATGCCGTAAGTTCTTAAAATATTTGGAGTAGTTGGCCTTTGAAATTCTCTAAAATGAAAGTAGTTGCCCTTTGAATATTGACGTCACATCGTTGTGTCTGGAGCAGAGCAAAATGGCAGGGTAAAAATTTGCTCAAATCTCTACAGAGGAAAGGTAGAAAACGTTTAAAATTGAACAGCAATAAATCATTGTAAGTAAACATGAGTTAAACAAAGATTTTTAAAGAATATTTGAAAGGTGTGATATTGATAAATTTGAAGAGTTTAAATGAGTTAAATTAGACGAGATGTTAGGCATCTTGTACATGGCTTTGCTTAGATCCTCACTATTTGTGAATAAATATGTCACTTGATGGTCCTCGGGAAAACAAACACTTATTAGGTTTGTTACTGACTGACTACAGAAATATATCGGGTTGATCAATCTCATAGACCGCTCGGCTTCGCCTCGCCATCTATAACATTGATTAACCCAATATATTTCTGTAGTCAGTCAGTAGCAAACCTAATAAGTAATAATGTGTGCAGTCACATAATTATTCAATCATGTTTTGCATTAAATGAGAAAACATTTTTTGGAAGTGCACTACATGTAGTCTCGTCTACTAAAAGTAAAGTTAAGTTAGTTCGGAAAACTACCAAACATGCATCGCTATTCAAGGCATATTGTAGTTTAGGCATAATATCAAACTTTTGACTTTGGTATTCTTTTCCGACAAAATGGATGAGGCGAGGAAGGGAGCAGTTTTTTCTTGGTATCAATTAAAGCATGCTTAAAAATAAACAGCATTTATTAAAGTCGCACGTCGAACATCATTACCCCCGACAATTACAATTATTATGTTACGAGGTTTTACTTTTTCAGTGAAACTAGCATCCTCGCGGAGAATGCCCAAAAATAGTGCGACCTCCCACTCCTCTATAAAATATCCTATGATTTGCTCTTAGGCCAATATCCTCACAGTACCTAAAATCCTCATCACTTACTAGGAGTTGTTCAAAGCGATGCACAATAGAATGACCCAATATAAGTACTTTATTGGGCTCCATAAGTAAACAAAAATAGATAAACCTTACCGCTTTATAGATCGCTTTGAAAAGTTTTAATGCTTAGCTATCGGCGTCCTGAAAGAAAGTGAGAACCCAGGATGTGGCAAACTCTTTTTTTAATCAAAAGTTTAAATGATAATAAATTTAAACTATTATCGGCATTTGACACAAAGAGAACGAATTGAACATTTTCTTAACAAACTATATACAATGTATTCTTACCCACCTGAGCTGAAAGCTCAAGTCAACTTTTCTGATGATTTTGTCCGGCCTCCGTCTGTCCGTCCGTCCTTCCGTCCGTCCGTCTGTTTGTCTGTAAACCGTATAAATTTTAATTTTATTTTTTACAATTTCTAATTTTTCTCTTAAACCACGTGGCAAATTTCAACAAAACCTGGCACAAACTATCATTTTGTGAAGGAGATTCAAGTATGTTAATATGAAGGTCAAGTCTTCTTTCAAGGAGAAATAGAGAAACATTTTTACACACCTTTTAAGAAAATGAACGTTCAGAAAAGCTGAAACTTGTGATGAGGCATCCTCAGGTAGAATAGATTCATGTTAATTTAAATCATGATACCCGGGGGTAGGATGGGGCCACAACTGGGTGTCAAATTTTTACATAGAACGAATATGAGAAATTCTTGACTGAAACAAATCGGCCAGAAAAGCCGAAACTTGTGTGGCAGCATCCTCAGAAATTGCAGATTCAAATTTGTTCAAAGCATGATCTCGTCGATAGGGTAAAGCCACAATGGTAGGTAAAATTTTTACAGAGGAACTTATAGAGACAAATCTTAAACAATCTTCCTCTAAAAAAAAAATTGCCTAGAAAACTTGTAACTTTACTTAAATCAACTTCAGTTAGTGTAGATTGTAAATTGTCAAAATTATAATCATCAGGGTAGGATGGGGCCACATTTAAGGGTCCAATTTTACAAAACAGGAAATACGCAGGGATGTTAAGGGAGCATATGGAATCGAGGTTACATGCCTTTCCACGATATAAGAAAATTTTGTTACATGTATTATGGACCTATTTAAATATTCAAAACAACGAAACGCAGACCAAAAACAAATAAAAAGTCCAGAAACATTTTTTCACATATTATACTGCATTACGTAGATTTTCACAATGATGACTTCATGACTGAAAGTGGAATGTAGTGTAAATATGATCAAAAACATTGTAAACATATTCAAAATATTAGAAATCTAAGCACTCTAATAAAGTATTTTAGTGTGATTTGTTGACAATGGAACAAGATAATACTGGGACATTTGTTAACTTTATGGAATACTGTAAAAGTGTTTATTTACGCGGGGGAGAAATTTACACTAGTTACGCGATGAACTTAAATCCGCGTAAAATATCACCGCGCGTATGACTAAAATAGTCCAATTTTAGAGCGAAAAATGACGAAAACGCGTATTTAATACCCAAGCGTATTGTCTGACCGTAGAAAACGCGTACTTAACCACTAGCGTAAATAACCACTTTTACAGTATTCGCTAAAAAGGTATTTCATTATGCTTTAAATTTTTTGCCAGGCTTTCCTCTGTCGTTCTTTACGATGTAAAAAATCGACTAGAACAATACTAACCCTTGTATTTCGAACTTTTCACAAGTATCGATAGTCTGATCAATGCTTGATTTGATAAATGCTGCTAGAAACATGCGTTTTGAGTCGTTTTGATGCAACATGCCGATTTTATAAAACGGAGATGGTGTACATTTACTTGATATGTTCATAGTGTGGAAACCACGTGGCAGTATTGTTTTATATCTGTCTTGCATTGACATTTATTTAGCTTTTTTATTATTAAAGCTGAACATACTTGTAAAAAGAATTGTCCGCCACTGACATTTCTCTTTCATCGCCGCTATCCCTACAATCCATATATTTTAAGCAGCATAACCTCTTAACAGTTCAAAGTATTTTGTTGTAGAGGTATCACTTGTGTGAACGTATATCTTACATTGTCCTACTCGGTTGCGATGAAATTATCGTATTTTTTTAGGCACTTTTTCGAAGCCATGAAAACACTTGCAACAAGGAAATACAGTTTGATGCAATATTTACAGTCAAAAACTGTTTATAAAACAAAATAAAATGCATATTTATTTTTTTTTTATCACGAAAGAGATAATACTCGTCAGCCACACGTGGAAGGTTTGTAATCGGGTGTAAAGAAATCGAAAGTTTGAATATACCTGTGAGACGGTCCCTATTTATGAGTGGTGTTCAGCTTTAATGAATATATTCAACTTAAGCGTTCGTTATCATAACCTTCTTACAAACGTTAGTATTATTCAAGAATACCAACGTTAAATACAATTATTGGATTTGATTTATTGAATTGTCAAAAATCTAACACGGTAACTGAATGCTTATTTACTTATCTTGCTGGTCAGGTACAGCTGGCTTAATGGACAGCCATTGGTGACTCTTTAGACGCAACAACCCACTGTGTATAAATTTCTTTTTTTCATTGATGCACAGCATTTTGACCGAATGTAAGAAAGAAGGTGTTCGTCTTTATTTTTTTTTTGTTTGCCATAATTTTATCAACATATTTTTCCTTTCAAAATTTATATCCCTGTATGTACTGTCAATAATAAGCAATTTTCTGACGATCACACATTCGGTTGTTACTTTTTAAGAAATATTTTTCAATTTCCGAGTAAAAGGCGGTTTGATTGTATCTGAACAATTCCTTGACCATCCATCTGTAAGTTCTGAAAGAGACGGTATGGAAGAACAATCCCAATCTGATGCATCAGTGTGCATTTTACGCGCATTGTGTACTGTTTGTACTCTACAAAACCTATTCCATGTTTTATTTTCTAGAGGGCTATCAAACATGACATTTTATTTACAAAAAAAAAAAAAAATATCTACGCAAATACATTTATCAATACTGGCAAAACATCTCTTCAACTTTTACACAGTGGACCTCTTCAAAATTCTCAAAGTCAACTTATAAATACAATCGAAAATTTCCCTGCACCCTTGTTATCATTCAGTGCTTTGTTGCTATTTAATTTTTGACAATTTTTTTAAATTTCCTCCCCAGATGTTTCATCTTCGCTAGCCAAGTGTTTACGATCCACTTTGCTCCTCTACAACCCTTGGCAGATTTAGCCGAAAAAAAGAAAACTTGCGCAACGGAATCTGATTGGCTGCGAAGCCATGCGATCACAGGGAATCTACTAATTGGCGGTTTAGTTTGTTGTGTTTACATACACAATTTAAATACAATCAGTGTTACAATTTTTACGTGATCAATGAATAACATACGATATATAGTCACAAATGTATGGGTTTGTTTTTAATTATTCTTATTTGTTTTCTTTTTTTCACGACCATTTCTTCCTATACCTCTTAGATGAAAAATACGTATTTTATTTAACTCAATTTAACTCAATCACTAGACGGCGCTGTGCTATTTCTGAAAACATTGTCTAAATCTGCCAAGGGTTGTTGAGGAGCAGAGTGAATCGTAAACCCTTGACTTGCGAAGATGCAGATGTTTGAGCAACACTGACATTTATTCTGCTCCAGACACAACAAAGTTAGATCATTTAAAAGGGACACTACTCTTAATAAAGATAATTATCATACTTTAAATAATATGACTTATCATCGTCAAAGTTAGAATGCAGTGACGTCATTTTGAAAAAAAAAAAACCAAAAAAAACAAAAAAACAAAAACAAAAAAATATTAGGCTGGTTTCTTTTGATTCGGTCTTGCTCTTTAAAATTGAAATTTGTTCTTTCTGTCTTTTCAAAGCTATTACAAATCAGTCTCAAAAATGTCAAATGAATTATTTCTTGAAATAGTAAATCAAAACTAATTTAATCTAGAGTGAAAGGAAGAAGGAAGTTGTTCTCATATATATTTACAGATATACATGTAAACTCAAAGCTCCATGTTGCCTGTCAATATTTTGTTAGACGTCTATTAGAATAGCAGGAGATTTAAATAATCGACAATCAATGACGTATGAAAAGTTTTCAGCATTTATAATCCTGGTTGCAGCATACACTGGCTGTACAGGTGTTCCTACACAACAACATTGTGGAGGGTAGGTACTATATTATTAGAATGACTTTATAAATAAGATTAAATATTTGTATGAATTTGTTTCATATTCAGAGGTTTGAGTTGTCTTTTTTTTCTTTTATTTTCTATGCATTCCTCGGTCAACAATGCATTTCAACACTAAACCTTTTTCTGTTAATTGATTGCAGCTATTACCAAGGTTGCTGTCCAGATTCATTTTGGAATAGTTGGACTCAGTTATGCGAACGTACGTTATCGCCTACTATATTTTTGTTTACTTAGAACAAGATAAATATGTTTGTTGAACCAAATTTGGACTTAACCGATTTTTTGTTACTTTAAGCATCACAGTTGATGTATATTAATCTAGTAAATTCTGATAATGTCCAATATCCCAAACAGGCATCGGGTTATCTTTATATATAGCAAAAACAAAGCCATTTATTTTCCCCTTTCAATTTCTAGCATGTATGCCAGGTTACAATGGATTCAACTGTTCAATACCCTGTCCTTATCCTTATTACGGAAACCAATGTCAACAAAAGTGCACCTGTAACCAAGACTTGTGTGATGTTACTTCAGGATGCCTGCATGTTACCAGAGGTACTTTCAGTCTTGTATATTTTTAAGCATAAAACGATGCATCGGTTATTACATTAAGATATATCTACAAAATTAATGTGTTATGCTATGTAAAACAAAGTACATGCCAATCTGCATAATACTTAGTGTGATCCCCGCTTAATTAGACAACTGATATGTTTTAATGATTCTATACAGCTAACATCAGTACTAGGCCATATCCTTAACTATATTAAAGATATTAATGGTAGTGGTAGTCTCTGAATATCTAGTGGTCAGAGAACAATAATACTGTTTAAAATCAATATTTATATCAAAATTGACTAGTGAAACGTTACCTTTACTAAAAATATGGACATTGGGCATTTTTTAGTGTCGATACCTATTAAATACACATTTCGAAATAAATTGAATTATTTTAATCAAACGCATTTATTTCTATAGTAGACAGAGACAAAGGAGTACTTACACCATGTGAAAACATTTTACATTCATTATAGCAAATTCTTAAAAAATGACATCTGTTCCAGCATTTTCTTGTACAATTTTCAACATGTCAAAAAAATCTGTAGTTATAATATGATAATAAATAATAAATAATGATAATTTTAGTTACACACTATTATGCCAAAGCAAAATTAGCTTTAAAGTTGAAAATGTTCCTATATCTTAGACAAAGCTCTTCATTTCAGGGCATTACATGTAATGAAGTTTAAAAATAGCCACGACCATTTTACTCTCTTAGCTCGAAATTATTTTTTGTAGTCAATAATTATATATTTTTTAATTTTTTTTTAAATCAAGATACGACCACAATCTCTGGAAAAGGTTCTCTTGCTGTAGATAACGACACCCTCTCAACCGAAAGTAGCAAGTATCATGATAATAAAAAGCTAGAGTCAAGTTCAACCAATGATTCGTTGTTTTTATACATCAAAATATTTGGAGATGTCGATATATTTCTATCTTTCCTTTATATTGGTGCATGCATGCACGTCAGACAAAAACGATTAAATAGAGTAACAAACACGTGTGTCATCATGCCCGGAAAGAATTCAAGTTATGAAAATGTCGAGGCGGGTTTTTCTTCCAACCGGCATCCACTTCTCGAATTTTATGATTCTGATATGTCCGGTGTTTTTATTCGTTAAGTAAAGTTTCTACTAAAGTCAGACAAACGAAATGTTTTGGAATCACTGTGTATTCGTATGTACATTTTTATATAGCATGGACACTGAATATGACAATTGTAAACTTTTAATATATGTTAATTCATAATCAAATTAATTCAACAATTCCTTATTCTTACATTTATCTTTTCATTGATATGTAAAATCTTATTTGAGTTAATATACATGTACAAAAGACATTAGTGATCGTTCTCTACTTTGAAACATCAAAAAAATAAACATTAAGGTGATGCCTCGCTGTGATCATGAAAGAGACAGCACAGCTGAAAACACATGTATCACA
>WFKH01011925.1:33750918-33770885 GCA_016163765.1 Magallana hongkongensis | reverse complement strand
AATCAATTATAGGATTTTCTACCTATCTATTCCTCTGATATATCCTGCCTATTCCTTTTCATATATTTTAAATTTTGAAAATTGCTTAACATTTGTTTTTAATATTTCTAAGCAGAGTATATGAAATATATATGTTAGAAATATCAGGATTAACAAATTAACCCTACAATGTGTAAATTGTGATTTCCTGCACTTGCTCGAGTTATCATCTAGTTAGATATTAATGACATGTGCATTATGTCTCTATAAAAATATAGAGCAGGGTAACTGTTGCTGTTCCTGAGTTAATTTCCTTGTTAGAAAAACTTCAATATTTACGAACAATACATATGTAATTGATGATCCAAATGTATCTTCCTTTTGCAAGTTGCTAAGTATTTGTTTTTAGTTCATGATTTGTTGTATTTTTATGCATATGTTAAATTCGACTTAACATTCTAACCTTCCTATCTGTCACAGGGCTTCCGACACATTATATATGTACATATGTATGTACATTTGTATGTTTTTTGGAAGCTTTTTTACAATTTTTTTTGGATGCTTTCATGGGTGTATGTCTACTGGATTCATAGAAACAAAACCTAGACAAGTGTTAAACATCGTGGTATAGCTTATATGAAGAGGACCTAACATTTTAATTTGCATATTTCAATTCAAAACATATTCTAAACGTAAAACTGAAAAAATGTAAACTCTTACATGTAGTATTGAACATTATTGACGAATATTTATGTAATTTGAAAACAAGAACGTCCTTAGTGCAAAGGTATAATTTTTTAGTGTACACATTCACTTTACAAATCGTGTTTAACGACTTGAATTTTTTAAATTCATGATCACTCATAATGTGTTAAATTTAATGACCATGGAACTATATTGTATTACATTATAAATGTATAATGATACACATAGTTAATTGTAGGTAAACACTGAACTATCGACTGAATAGTAAAACATCAGTCATTTACGCCAAGATCATCTACGATCAGGTAACTTTACGGCAGGAACTTGGCGTAGCAATTTTATTCCTATTCTGTCATGCTAGAGTGATCTACAGAATGACTACGGTTTCTTTGAATCGTCTCCTCTATCATCCAGTTTCATGCAGACTTCCATGTATACCTATACAGTACACACAGTTGCAAATCTGCGATTTAAACTTGATTTGAACTCGTGTCTGTATTGATTTACAAACAAAAGTTATAGTTATACATTTGTATTTTGAGCACAGTCATTTCCCCATGCTGTATGCACTGGATAAATAAATATAGACAACATGTATACGTGCAACCCGTGTTTCTAACATTTTCTATTTGTAACAAATCCTCAAATAAAGTTTCAACATTCTTCTACGCTGAAAAAGATGTAAAACTTGTGAAGAGGCGAACGTAATGTAGATCGGTAATTTTTGATAAATTGATTTTTTATCTTACCGATGTTAGGTACATGTATAATGGTACCAAAACTTAACTCTGGTATCAATTCAATATAACGAATTGAATGTTGTCTACTTAATACGGGTACGCACAACGTGTATGTATTGACGTATGAAAAGGTTTGATTTTGTGTTTTATCAGGACATGAGCACTGTACAACCTTCACAATGATTATTGTTGATAAACTGTACAACATTTAAAAATGAAGAAACATACACTTTGCAACAATGAATATGCTCATATATTTAATAGACAGTGCCTACTATTTTTTTTAGATTGATACTAAGTTTTAAAGGCTTTTCTATATAACCTTTGCTTAATACTTATTGAGTGTATCTGATGAACTGTGCCTTCTTCTTTTTCTCCTATCGTCTTTGTTAACTATTCACCATTTCATTTCTCTAGAACAACAGAACCTACTGCAAATGATCCCGACAGCATAAATGAAGTATAGGGGAGTTATCAAAATGAAGCTTTGAATGCATTTCGATAAAAGGATCTCGTCTTTAAAGTAATTTAAATGTTACAGTAGTTTTTAGTGATGATTTGCAACTCCAGCCAGTAATTAGTTGATATTAATGTATTTAAAAGTGATAAAAGTACATGCTATTTATCCTAGGGGATGGTTGTATGGACACCCTGGACAATGTGCACAATTCTACACCTATACCTTCCTGGAACATAATACCCATAAAATACCGTGTATCATCATATAAGACAAACGAATGACTGGAGGAAAAACAAAGTTTAGAAAATGTGTGATTTCAGAAAGTGCTCCAGTTTCTACTTTGTTAAAATATGAAATTTGTTAAAATTGCTTCCCGGAAAGTTCATGTTTCTTTTTCATTAATACATTATGTATGTTTTGTTATTGTGTTTATAAGTTTTGGAACCAAATAGGCATAGGTCTGAACTCTTCTTACGCTTTTACAAATCATAACAATTAGTGTATGATGTGCTTTCTAATACCTCTTTTCTGAAACCGTTAAAGTTGTTGCTTTTTTTCTTAGACAATCTAGAAAGCTTAGAAAACACACAACTTGATCGCAAGTCGTAGGAGCTTTAATAAATTTGAGATAAACATAGTGTGTGCCGCTCTTAACAGGAAATTACTATGTTGCAACAGCTTTGATATATGAAAGTTTAGCGCTGAAAAATATACGTGATCAAGTTCATTACGTATAAACTGTTTTTTACAATAGAGTCGTAGTTCATTAGGTAGTATTTCACCCAGTTTCCAAATTATCTATGCAAATGTTTCTTCCAAAGTATGTTATTTTGGCGAAAAAAAGGCCAGTGCCTTTAATTTTGTTATAAAAATAACACTGTAAATAAGACTGAATAGACTCTCGATATATATTGCTGATACAATAACATGTAAGCACAAGTTAAAATTTTAAGAGGATATCAAATGCATGTACATGGTTGGATTGCTTAACAAAAGATCTGTGAAAATAAAACCAACATATCATTGCTTCCATTGTTTTATCTATTCTAAAACTGTCTCAACAGGTATAGTAGTAAGAATCTTAAATGTACTTAGAGATCAGGTAATTTTTAGATTTTCTCCCAACTTATTGAAAAAAATAACCACCAAAAAAACCTAAAAAAAACAAAAACAAAACAAAACAAAACACCCCCCCCCCCAAAAAAAAAGCAAAAAAAAAAAACAAAAAAAACCCCAAAAAACAAAGCAAAATCGAAAAAGAAACCAAAAACAAACACAGACAAACATTTTACACTTATGTATTTACGAAGTGAATTTTATTCAGGAAATCATATAATTAATGTATCAATTATTTAGAAAAATAGTACACATGTACCTGATGATTACTAATTTCCAGCTTGTATCTAGCATGCTTATTATGCTTGTGTGTTGGGATATATGTTAAGAACAAGAGAGACTACTAAAGAAGATATTTTATTGATATTCAGTAAAAAGTAAACAGGTATAATTAAATATTGAGCATAAACAATTCTTTATAACATGCAACAGATAAAGTTACAGTGTATCGAATAGCCGCTGCACTCACAAGGAATGAGATCATGACATTACAGTACTTGAAAATGTTTATGACCGATTGTTTTCATTTTGCATCATTTTAGCATGAAGTGTTTTGAAGTTCTCAATCAAATACATAGAGCAACATGCACATTTCTAATTTGTTACTTTCCCTGTTTATCTTTAACTTTTTTAACATTTTAAACATTTTTTATTACCAACTGAAGAAAGAAAAATTAAAAAAAATTTGATCGATATATTTATAACTACAGTGTATGATAGTGTGTACTTGGCAGATGAACATAAATTCAAAGTACTGACTAATACAATAATATTCTAATTTCGATTTTGTGATTCTTAGAAACAAAGGCATCATACACTGATCAAATGTTGATACATCATATAGTGCCTTTGTCTGTCAATTGAAAAGTGGTTTGTTTTAAATTAACGAGCTTATATCATAGTTAACCTATTGATTATTGTCAAATTAAGAGTCCTCAAATTAAGTAAAAGTGTTTTAAAACGAATCTAAGTGATCTAATTGTTTAGCGAGCTATATGAAGGACCACTTTAATAAAATACATGTAAAATGTGCATGCAATTCGATGAGTAATAAATCGAATCTCAATATTAGATATGATTTATTAGTTCATTTAAATATACACTTTGCATTCCCAAATCAGTTTTTAACAAGTTCGTATGTTCTTCTAATTACAGAGATAAATCCTAAAGAACACTTAAAAATTCTTGTATATCGTGTCAGTTGGTTATATCGCTGAGGGGTTTTTCATTCATTTTTAATCAAATCATTTCCTCATATTTTTTTAAAATATCATTTTGAGATTCTATATTCAAACACATGTGAATAGCATGAACAATAGTTTAATTGTTATAGCATAATTTTAACGTTCTACACTGATTGTGTTTGTTTATTTTATTCCTTATATCTTTTTAATTGCATTTAAGACCATTATTGTTTATATAATGTGCATATTGAAATTATTGGGGTTTTTTTCCTTAATGTTTTGTATCAAAATACATAACAAAATGATCGAATTACTTGGAGAGGCTGCATAACTCATATAATGGAACTCATAAGCATTCATATAAGTGTTGCATGTAAAAGGATTTTTCCACACACAATCGTTTCTAACAGCCATTAAAATGTTTACTATAGTTATCTCGTTAGTGTATTGTCATTAATTGTACATGTACAAAAATATGTTCAAATCATGATACAACTAGCTTTAGATTTACCATGATGAAAATATAAGGTTTGTTTCTTTTAAATGTCGTTTGTCTAATGTGTTAATGTGTTATATATACATGTATATCATTTTTATCTACGAAAATAGGTTGAGTCCTGAACTTTTGAATAGCCTACATCTATGAAGGGTGCTATGTATGTTTTCCAATCTAGATAATTGTAATTAAAGACATATTCTTATAATGAAGAAGTTATAGTATTTAAATTGGCAACTATTAAGTCTAAAATTTTGGTCAATACAAGTCAAAAAAAGTTTCAACCAGATTACATAATTGAATTCATAATCCCTGGATTGAAAACAAGTTTCAGCTTTGCTGGCTTCTTGGTTTCTGAGAAGATTTTACATTTTATATTTGCAATGGTTAAAATTATACGTGTTATTTGCGCGAATCGGGTACCGTATATTTTACCTGTGTTTATTCTATTTATAGAGTTTCTGTTCAGCGCAAATTCCTTTTTTTTTTTTTTAGAGATTATGTTTCTTAAAACTTATTAAAAATATCTTTTGAACATTTATCTAGTTGTTTTCTATTTTATTATGATAATCAGCAAAGTGAGACTAATTTGAGAAATTATTTATTTACTTATTATAATGTTTGAGATTTAAACTAGTTTAACAAGTTTATACGGAGTCTCACTTCGCTGACGCCCTTGAGAGTGTTCAGGTGTGAAACTTGTGTGAGTGATACCTTGCATTATTTACGGTATGAAAGTTATTTTCATGTTCTGGAATAACTATTCATTTGTATTTTATTCAATACATAGTAATACAAATATCCTTTATGTGATAATAATAAAATTGTTTAATATACAGACTACTTTAGGGAAATGAATTAGCATTTTTAGATAACTTTGTCTGTAGTGAATATAGATTTAAACTTAAATATATATGGTGTTTTTATATACAGTCAATACCTTATGCAAGTGCGTAGTCTACTACTTATTGACTGGGTGTGGCACCACCGCCATATATTGGAGGTTTGTTAATATGTCATATTTTGAACTAAATGCAAATTGTGTAGTATGAACTATTTGTGTTTCTTATGTGCCTATTTGTAATATGAGTTATTTTGTTTATACAGTAGCTCATTGCCAATAAATCTAATATTAAATTGAAATAAAGAACTTGAACAATAGAAAGCAATCTTATCTATTACAAATTCCTATGTAAAAATGCAATCCCCCCCTGTGGCCCCACCCTAACTCCGGAGGTCATGATTTTCATAACTTCGAATCAACACAACTTTGAGGATGCTTCGACATTAGTGTCAGCTTTCCTGGTCAAATGGTTCTTGAGATGAAGATTTTTGAAAAATTCTCAAAAAATTTCAATAATTCCTAATCATATCCCCTTGTTAAAGGGCATGACCCTTAATGTTCACAACTCTGAATTTGATTGAAATTGACCCAGTGGTTCTGGAGAAGATGTTGAAAATGTGAAAAGTTTACGGAGAGACAGACGGACAGACTGACGACAGACAAAATGTGATCAGAAAAGCTCACTTGAGCGTTCAGCCCAGGTGAGATAAAAAAAAGACTATAAATAACGGGAGTGCAGTTTGCAATTGACTTCGAGGAATCAACGGTTTCGAGAGATCAAGAGCTTGAAAAAACAAGGGTAAATTTGCTTAGTTAAATTGGGGAAAAAAGGGACCGGAGACTTATTCGAGTGATCAAGAACTTTGAGAGATCGAAGTTCGAGCCATCAAGAATTATTTGTAAACGTTTCAGTTGAATCTTTTATATAACCATGTACCTTGTTTATATGTTTTATAAATATACACACTAACCCTCCGTAAAGGAAAAAGGAAATTAAACATCAATAGATTAAAAATAACTTTCAGACAATAGAATATAAGAGATTTTTCATACATCTGCTCTGAAAAATTATAATATTAATTAACTTGGGAATATTTTTGTGATGCTCTGGAAAACAATTTCTAACATTGAATTATATGCATCATTTTTGTTGGTGAATATCGGATTGAAAGGAGATGCCTTGAGTAAAGGAGTTTGTAAGAAGTAAGAATACTTAATAACCTTTCAGCATGGCTTTGTCATATGTCAATGTTAGAAGCATGCGTGATTTGCTTTTGGGTTAAAAAAATATTTAAAAAAAACCCAAAACAAAACAAAAAATGTCGTGTTTAAGGATGTCCTGTGACTTGCTCTGAATCTGGCTCACGTTTTGTGTCATTCACCGTTTCCGTAAGTCTCATGAATATATTTTTAAAAAATGGTTGTGTTGAAAATCTGTTCTAGGATGATGAAGTACATTCGTGACTTTCGTTACTCTAAGTCCTTTACATTTATGAGCAAGCTAATAATAATTAACCCTTTTCTTTAAATTTATGACAGAAAAAGCTGAAGATGATGATTTATTTGAAAAAGATTAAAGCTTTCAGCTTTAAATAGCATCCACTTATATAAACCCCGTAATAACTAGTCTATACGGAATGTCATCAAATCAGCGAGAGAACTCATTACAAACAAAATTCCTTTTTTTTTTTATCTCAACTGAGCTGAAAGCTCAAGTGAGCTTATCTGATCGATTTTTGTTCGGCGTTCGTCCGCCCGTGAAGTTTTCACATTTTGACGTCTTTTCCAGAACCACAAAACCAATTTTGAACAAAGCTGGCACAAAGAATTTCTATGTGAATTTGATTCAATTGTTTAAAAAGAACATACTTTCTATTAAGAGATAATAATTCATATATATTGAAAATTCGTTGAATATCTGAACATTTTTAAAAATATTTCTTTCTCAAAAACCATTTGGAAGGAAATTCTGAAACTTGTGTGGAAGCATCTTTAGGTACTAAATTTAAGTTAAATTCAACTACATTTACATCATATATGGGTTTAGGAAAGGTACCAATATAGGGGTTGAATTTTAACCTCTGCATAAATAGGATATTTTCACAAATCTTGTTCTCAAAAGTCATTTGGCCAGAAAGGATGACACTTGTGTAGAAGCATCCTCAGGTAGTGTAAATTCAAATTTGTTCAAATCATGATCTCCATATATTGGATAGAAACCAATTGGGGTTGAGTTTTTCACATGGGAATAAATAGAAAACACTCTTTAAAAATCTTCTTCTTAAAAATTATTTGGCCCGAAAAGCTGTAAGTTGTGTAAAACATACCCAGGTAGTATATATTAAAGTTTGTTCAATATAGATCGCCTGAGGTAGAGTAAGACCACAATGAGGGGGTGAATTGTTACATAGGAATAAAAAAATATCATCGTGGAACATTTTTCATCTCAAAAACATTTGACCAAAAAGGTTAACACTTGTGTGGAAGCACCATCAGGTAGAGTTAATTTAGGTTTGTTCAAATTATGACCCCCTGGGTAGGGTGGAGCCACAATGTGAGGGGATAAATTTTTACATTGGAATAAATAGAGAAATATCTTCTCAAAAAACTTAAACAACATTATAATCTAAATGATTAAGATAAGAATACATGTACGTGGAGAAGGTTTGAAAATCTCTTTAAAAATATCTTCACTCCTTTATTGTCCAAATATTTCGTATTTGATACCATAAAGCTGATTTGATCAGAAATACATTAATGGATTTTGTTGCTTATGTGAGCGATATGACAATTGGGCTCTTGTACTTTAACATCTGTATACTTTAATTGATATCAATATGGATAATACATAAAAAAAAGATGGATAAGAATTGACAACTTTAGAAACAGCAAAGATCCTTTGGGTCAGAATAACAAATGTATGTTTTTATGATTAATAGAAAATCGACAAAATATTTTTTTTGTGGATTAACAGTTATGAAAAGCCAAAGACGCTTAATTAAAACATCTAGTTTAAAAAAAATCAAACGTTTCGTGTATAGATATAAATGTTAGCCCTTACCGTAGAATATATTAGACATTCAAAATTTAATAATTCAAGTTAAATTATATTTGTCGACGAAAACACATTAAATGAATTATGAGCATGAATTCAATAAAAAAAAATAACGCTAAGTTTAATATCAGCTCCTGTGTTTATTAAGGATCATTAATCAGCAGAGAATCTTGATGAGTATCTTTTGCACAGGATAAAGTTGGTTTGTGGTGAAGTATTACATTTCACAACGACATAGAGGTAAAAAGGTAGGCGTAGTGTGAATCACACGATTTTCAGGACAGGGGAAGTGACCCTTCAGCTTTGCGCATATACCAACCGCTCAGCCTGATACCAGGCCCGAGATTAAAAAATAACAGTGGGTAGTTCGGTAGGTTAAAATGGTTTTTAAAGATTTACATTTCTTTAAATGTCAATCACAAGAACAAACAAGAGATATAATAACACAAGCGTCAAAAGAAATGCTACAAACCAAATGTTGTTTTTGAACAAAAACTATTTAAAAAATACGTAGATTCTAAAGATTTAAACAATTTTTAACCATTTCCCCGTTTTCTTTGATAAAGTTATTGCATTGCATGTAAAATCCCTTTACCGACACATGAACAAAGTGGTGTTAGTCTTAAGCCTCAAAATACATGTATATTGTATCTACATTTATTTATAATTTGTACATGTACACAAAAACATAGGTTCTTAACCTCATAGTGAATAACTATATTTGAATTAGTTCTTTAGAAAACTGTTCGACTACAAACTAATGTAAAAACTGAAAGAGTATCAACGGAAGTTATATGAGTTATCAGGCACATCACAACAAATCTTATTATGTAACTGTTGTCGGTCTACACTAATAAAGGATTTAAAAACCTATGTTTCCGCCTCTTCTATATATTTAAATAGTCACTGCACTTTCACCATTTTAACATTATTATAAAAACAATTTTTAATCTTTTCCCCGTTTTCTTTGATCATACGTTGTTTAATAGTAAGTTGGAGTATTAAAAAAAAAAAAAAACGATTGTTTTTATTTTTGTTTTATATTACCATTTGTATGCGTTTTATGCGAGTTTAATACCAAAAAAAGGGAAAAAAAGATTCATAACGAGATCGTATATTACAATTATTATATTCATCTATTTTAGTTGCATATTGTAGACTTAAAATTAGAAAGAGCACCCAATCCTCAAAATTCCTTGATCCATGCTTTTGAATAAAAAAATTGTAATGAATGATTATTCGGAATAATTGTCAGTTTTCTAACGAAATAAAATACTTAAAGAATTGTGCACACATTATTGTCAATATTGATATGTCAAGAACTCGAAATAAAATATGTTAGTAATACTTTTTTCCCCATATATTTGATATAAGTTTGTGAATGACTATGTTACAACTAACAATGATGCACTGCGTTAGCCTATTATTCAATCTAATAATTTTTTTTTGCTAAACATTTAAAATTTAAACTATATAAAATTTCAACCTTTTAACAATTTCCTTTGAAAAATTAATAAATATATACATTTTTCTTTAAACAAGCAATCAGGTTTGTACTCTTCCCGTTTTGGTTCTATATATGACTTTGTAACGACATTAAATGATACCTTTTTCAGATAAGCGGGGTAGTAGAGTTTGTTTGAGTTAAGTTTGCATAAAATGCTGTAATTGTCATTCTTTTGTTTGATGTAACAGCACCGCCGCCATAGCTTGTTGTGTTGGTTTTTATTGGGTAAACATTACCAACACATGTGAAGGTAAGTTTTTTTTTAAAAATTACGCGAGCAAACTTTATTGAAATCAGAAGCTTGAGCAAATCAATAGGATAAATAATAGCACTGATTTGGAGCTACAAGTAGCTATGGTGATTTTTTTTTTATATAGAATGTATGCCAGGATACATTGGACTGAATTGTACAACTAGATGTCCGTATCCTTCATATGGAAACAGGTGTCAAGGACATTGTAACTGCAGCAATTACACGTGTGATGGATCCACAGGCTGTAGAACCCTTACAACAGGTCAATCATACTTTCTTTATAAATGTTTACAATGTATCAATTGTATGTTTACTAATATTTACGTTCTTCAATAAAGAATATACTATTTATATTTCGTTTACAATATAACTAACTAAAGGTATTCCATCTCTTTATTGTTTTATTGGACTACTCTAAATAGTAGAATAGTAGAAACCTGACTAAAATCAGATCTACACAAATTGTGTTTAATTTTAAAACAACATACATGTATGTACGAAAACGATATGAAACGAATTCATCAGTGGAGGTTTTTTCTTTAGAAATACGTTTTTTTTAGTTATATTAGTGAATTGACTCAATGAGTGATAATTTTTTAATCTTTTTAGGTTCTCTATCTGTCATCAGAACATTACAGTCAACCTTTAATGAAAACAACAAGTGGGAAAATGGTACAGGTATTTTTTTCATAACTGACTATACAATATGATAGACTTTATTTTCACAACATTTACGTACTACATTACAAAAAACATTTAATATCGAAGAACACATTAAAGATGAAATAAAATCAAGTGTATTCAAATCCAATCGCATTTTTTGCGAGGAACACATAGTGCTAAACGTTTTTGCCAAGTTATATGGGTTTTATTTGTGCACGGACACTGCCCTGTTTATTAAAAAAAACTCAACTTACAATATGAGGCTAAGTTTTTGTGTAGTCTCAGCGGGTCAATTTAAAAAAATGATCAACTAAACGTGTTCTTCGTGGTAGGCGCAAGGACACAACGCTTGTAGTATTCTTTCGTGTACCAATAATTCCATTTTCGGACAGAGTAAACCATAATTTAGCATCTTTCATGGACAGAAAAGGAGTCTTCATGGTGAAAAGGGGTCGTAGGTAAAGTGCGTGCTTTCTATCAAAGAAATCAAACATATTTAAACATGTCTAGAAAGGAACAACATAGCATCAATGTATAGCCTCCGGATACATAAGTAAGTTAACATTTCTTGTTTTTATAATTTATAGTATTACTACAAGCTTGCTAATTCAAAAGAAGCATTTGCTTTGTTTCTTTGATAATATTTAATTCTGAAAATATAGGAAGCAGAAATTTTGTGAAACTGTGTGTCAGCAAGACACGAGTTACTCAAATACTTATATCATAATTTAAACTACTTTTTACATAAGAAGAAAAAACTATAATTCAATAATTAGAAATTAAAACATATTGGATTAGTTTCCTTTTTAAGATGTAAGTTGCCATCGATAGCTTCTTACTTCTTTTGCACAACGAGAGAAACTTAATTTTAGTTTTTGTAGAGAGCAGCCCTGTTTCGGCAGCAAATCCACGTTTAAGGATATTTAAAAAAAGGAGCAATAGGTTCCACCATTCCTCACTTTTAAACACATTTCACCAAACTCCGTCAAAGTATGGTAAACAACATTCTCACATATTGCATACCACGTTTCATGGTTTTATGCATTTTAACTCACCCAAACTTATAGCTCAAGTGAGATTTTATGATCATATTTTGACAAGCGTCCGTATGTCCGTATGTCTTTCCACATGCATGTCCTTTCGTCAACCTAACGTGACAGAAAGCATCATTATGTAAGGGAAATTACGGTTTATTAAAATGAAGGACCAGGCATTTTGTCAAGGGTTTATAATTAAGAATTATTGATTGACGTCACGATAGGTGGTCTAAGTTCATCATTGACATGCATAAGAATGATTTGAAAAATATGATATGATATGCTTACCAGTTTTATTCGGCTTTACAGTCTATGGTTAAGAGAAGAACTGATTATCCAGTAAAGTGTAACAAACAACATTTGGAATAATGGCTTATCATACACATCATTTAAAAAAAAAATTACATTTTTCGAATTCAAAACAATCATATTAAACGCTCAATTTTTCTGTTGAATATAGTTGTACTTCAAGACAGCGGTAACATATAGCGTACCGGAGCAATTTTTGATTTTGTAATAACGGTGATCCAATCCTCACAATGTAGAGGATAAATACATACTGGCCTTCAAACGATTTTCGAAAGGAGTTAACTTTACACGACAACTAACATGTTTCACTAGCCTATTGACGTGAGCAATGTTCATATAAATCGGATATAACGGTAGTAATTTTCAAGGATCTAACTTACACCTAGTATCCAATACTATAACCTTCATGTTTTGTCCGGATTGCGTCCAGGGATACCCCAGTTGACCATTAAATGGAATGACGTCTATACGACCCCTGCTATGTTAAGCTAGCCTGGTGGAATTAGCAAAATGGTTCTAACAGTTTGTTAAAACGTTCTAATGGCTGGCTTAAGTTCAGAATCCAATAATTGCTCAATTCATCCGGCTACTTATACATGTTAATTGTCGTGCAAATTAATTTCCTTTTACGGGTCAAATGGGCTGACAAAATATAAAGGTTAGGTAACTAGATATGAGAATAGTTCCCTTGATATAACTGTATAATTTGAAAATTTCACCAGGATACATGTAGCTATACATGCCGCGTCAATTGGTCTGTTCAAGGACATCGTCCTGATTTTCGTTGGTTTCTTATTATCTCAAAATGTAGTCCAAAAAAGCCCTTAAGTTTTCAGCGATGATATACCGTATTTGAATATGCGTGAAGCTAAGCATTTCTCATTTATTAAAGCAAGGTGTACAAAGGTTCTCTTTGTGTATAAATATACGAACTGTTTCTAGAACACTTTACTTATGAGGTGATTGATTAAGTTGAAAAGTGTGATAAGTCGTGTAATTTAATATCTCGTAGTTGCCACTCAATAAGATTTGCAAAGCTGTCCGTTTCAAAATACGATAGAAAAAAGGAAGCTGAAATCGAAACAAGTTTTGAAGTAACCATTAAAAAATGGCTGGTCTATTTTAGCTCTTACTATCATATCCTCTACACTATTAGGAGTTTAAATGCAACCTTTGCCATCCAATCTGTAGACATTCTATCCATACCAGATACCCTAAAACTGAAGAAAGCAATTTGGTATGTTTTAACAATATGAACATCGATTAAAAAATGAACGATACATTTTTACATTAATGATGAGTAATAATTAATGATAATTAATTGGAGTTGATATTTAAAAATCAATTTAACATACAAAAAATGCATTAATCTGTATTCATGTATTTTGTAATTCTGGGACATTTTATATTTGACTGTTATATACAAATAGTTTTATGAGACAGTCATGAAAAATTACTGATTACAGAAATGTTTTAACATCACTCAACTCAGTTTTATTGATATCATACTGACGATGCATTGAAAACAACACATAATTAAATCAACTGCATTCACATGACAGGAAGAGGGAAATAACATTCTTTCACAGATATTTATAATTCTACAAGGAGATAACTACCCTGCGTATACAACCAAGAATACTGTAAATCATCAGTGAAAGTACGTGACATTATCAATTTAGGTTTTGGAGTATGTTTTCAATACTTGTAACAATATCAACCGTTTGTATTACCTGTAATGCAACTATGACAGCTGTGATATGTGAAAGGTATGATTGTTAGTATTGTTGAATAACACTACTTTTTTTAGAATTATATGCGTAAACATTTATATTTCCAAGTCATTTAGCAATATACCTTTTAGACATCTAAAATAATTTCGTCACAATATCAGTCTACATCCGTTTTAGTTATTTCAAAGGATGTTGTCCAGGTACCTTGTGGAATTATAGAAAACAAATATGTGAAGGTACGATATTTTACTGTTTTTAGTAATTTGCGTATATATTAGTGAAAAAATATAGAGAAAATATGTGATGTTGTCTAAAATCATAACAAAATTAGATACTTTTACAAGTACATATACAGGTATACAATTCTGATTTGTAAGCATGTATGGACGGATACCATGGAGAAAACTGTTCCCTAACATGTCCTCATCTATTTTTTGGGAAAGAATGCCAAAGGCAATGTAACTGTTCGGAAGACCTTTGTGATATTTCTAAAGGCTGTCCGATTGAAACCACAGGTATATATTTCACTAGCATTTTGAAGCTATGATATATGTATACACCTAATGACGAATATACGGTATTAAATGTATTTTTAAAGGAACAAAAGAGATATTTTGAATTCATTTGTCAACATTATGCTATTGATAGTTTTTGGACTTTTTTTGCATTGTATCTTTTTTTTTTTTTTTTTTTTTTTGTTTTTGGGGGTTTTTTGGTGGGTTTTTCGTTTGTTTTTGGGGGTTTTTTTTGTATGAAATTAATTTTTTTTTATTATCATATTTGTCATTCAAATCTAAATACCACGTTTAAAAAATGACCAATATCATTTAAATCAAAACATCTTCTAGGTTGTATACATGAACGAAAAAATAATTATAAATGGGCAGGGAGGGTTAACAGTTAAACGCACCTACGATATTTTGTTTTAATTAGACAAAAAATTAAAAAATCCGATCTAAACAAAAAGCCATCCACCTGCACAAATAGAAGTACACGTTCTTATTAAGCTTTGATTCGTTTTATCCCGATTTTATACTTAGTAAATTGTGGTACCTTTGAGGTTAAATGTAGCTATTAAATGTTGATATTTAAGAATAAAATAGTGTGGAAACAAATATTTACAATTAACTAAAGTAGAAATTAGAGAGCCTTAGAATTAGCAAAATGTTTGATACAGATTTTAAGTGTTTGAATTGTTAAAAGAGATATCAAAACCACTTCTTAGAAATACACTGTAAGGCAATGCATTTAAATCCAAATCATTATAGTCATCATTGATTGATTAAGAGTAATTACTCATTTGTATTCACAAATAGCGTTCAATACTATTTAAAGTATTGATCGATATTAACTAACATAAAATTTTCACTTTTGAAACAACTTACAATCGAAACAATGTGATAGTACATGTATGTATTATCACAGATATTTAAATTCGATATTCGATATTTAAATTCGATCATTATTTTTATAACTATTTCCTTATTTTCTCATATTCAATAGGTTTAATTGTTCCTCGCCTAGACCAGAATAAGTGTAACATCTCTATCTAGTTATATTGTTTATTTCAAACCAGTAAATGTTTTCTTGAAAGCAATGAAGGCATTTAACAAAATTAGCATAAACGTTATAAAACAACAACTATTTGATAGTATAAAAAAAGTTTGCAAAATTAAACCTCACTGGAATATGAAACATCGACTAATATATAGCTACAAGTTGTTACACACAAGTGCTGCTCCACAAACAAATGTTCTCCACAGTACAATCTTTTTAATTTTAGTCATCTTTTGTCAGTTTATCACCAACTGCAGTTCGAACTTTATTTTATTCCACAATGATGTTTAATTTATTTTTGTTAGCTGTTATCCTGTCAAAATATTTTGTATTGGGTCACAATATGGCACATAACGTTTAACATTTTAACATTGTACAGTAGAAAGGTCAAAAGTCTATTATTTAATTTTAAAAAATGCAGATAACACCTTTAAGTAAGGTAAAAAAAAAAAAGAAGAAAAAGAAAGGATTTTGCTATTGGATATTAAATATTAAGTTAGGAATAATAATCAATAAAAAAGAAGATAAAACAGACTAAGTCTGAACTAGTAAACCCGAGAGTTTAAACACCAATAAATATATACAAGAACGATAGTGTAAATGTACTTATTATTATTATTATTATTATCATCATCATCATTATTATAACCTGGCTAATATTGGCTGCCATTTTAATTTTGACAGAAATATACATTTGGTTTGTTAAACGTTCTTTGACGTGAATCTTTTTTTCTTTCAAATAATTGTTAAGAACAATGAACTGAACTTGTCTGTAAGAAGATTTTGTGCGAAGTAAATGGTTTATTTAATTTATTTTCAAAGCAAAATAAAGTAATTGAGTAATAAATTGTTAATGTAATGAAAACGTTCGTAGTCTACTGATTTTAGGGGAGAATGCAATACATATGTCGTACGCTTAATCAAATGATTAACATATGCTGTGATAGTAGATCATGATAGTAGATCATATTTATATTGTTGGGGTTTTTTTTAAATAAAACCCCGAAACGATGAATAAATCAAGAAATAACCAAGCTTATTGCTTAAAATTAAATTGCTTAATTTTAATATTCCGCCAGTATGAGAGCTGCCATTGAACTTTGATTTGTCATGTCACACCATCAGCTCCGGGTTGTTTCATTCACAGAACCTTTGTTTTAACCAATTATAATATTCCCTGACAAGTTATGGGAAATAAAGGAACAATATCGATTCAAGATCAAAGATATCAAGAGAAAACTTTCCTCTAAATCAAAGAGTAAATTCTTTCACTTGTGAATACAAATGTGCACGTATGTCATAATCTAAAATACAAGGGTTAGTGTCAGAGAATTCTTATCGTATCTGTGAAAATGTCGAAAGATGCCAATCATTGTAAAAGATGTCTGTTGTTATTTGGACCCGGTATTTCTTAATTAGAGAATTGTGAACGTATTTTAAAACATCCCGATTACAACATAGTTATTTTTTCAGTTGAAGCTAGCGCTAGTAATTTTGACTTGCTTAAACGCTTCAACGTTTACTGTTGAAACCAAATGTGTTAAATTAAGACTTGTGTTATTTGTTAAGTAAGCAGTATCGTGGAATGGTTTTTTAAACGATTTCTAAAATTAACTACAATAACAACACATAACAATGAATTACCAGCGGTCAATTTTTCAATAAAAAATATACTGGTTATACATATCAAATTGTATTATTTTGATTGGCTTGTTTACGTAAACATAATCAATTTTATTCAGTTGATTACCCGAGTAAAATATATGAATAAAAAATTATACAATACAAATGGAAATTGTAAAGTACAAATGAAAAATTTTACAATACAAATGAAAATTATCCAATACAAATGTAAAATTATATACTAAAAATGGAATGTATACAATACAAATGAAAAACATACCAAAGAAATGAAGAATTAATGAAAAAAAAATATAAATTTTAGAATGAAAATTGAAATTATACAATGCAAATGTCAAATTATAGAATACAAATAAAAATTTATACAATACAAATGGAAAAAGATCAAATATTGCAACTTTTGATATGCCATAGAATAACAATTTAAGCCACGTCTTGCTGCCACAATATTTACTACATGTACGAATACTTATAATTACACCTTTTTAATACTTATACACACTGTCTGTTCGACAATGCTCATTACACACTATGACTGTTCGACAATGCTCATTTATTTTTAATTAAGTACGCGTTGTGGCGTTCTATGTACGAATTCAGTCAATAACTTAATAAACAATGACATTTTACTAGTATTAGTATGCATAATAAAAAGGCGATCCAATGCGATTGTCTTACAAATGGCTACATATTTGTATAATTAATAATACATGATATTCCTAAGAATAGATGCGAGCTTATTTGAATACATTTGCTGATACTTACAAATATTATTAAATATATTTATTCCTCTACTTTTGTATAAAACACTCACAAAAATGTCGTAGGATAGTCATACTCTTTTTAAACAAACAGTTATTAAATATTAATTAAGTTTTACTATTATCGGCATTTGACACAATGAGGACGAATTGAACATTTTCTTAACGAACTATCTACAATATGTCGCAGTGTCTCGTAAATAAATGACAATGAATCCCTGGTACTGATTTCAGCTACATAGTGGTTCTTTATTTCGAGGATTATATCAATAAACTAGACTCTTGTTGCTATAGCAACAAAAAGGTCTTCCGTTTCTCATGTATAAATCTGTAAAAAAAAAAAAAATGCATTTCTCTTATAAAAAAAAAGGATATATTCGATACTGTGATGAATCTTTCAGCAACTTTTTCTATGTGAAACAAAACAAAACGAGAAAAAGTCATTTTTAAAATTTGCTCTAACGACCGGAAGTTACGCCGGATCAACCGTAAACATATCTTCATACATTGTTCAATTTTCCCTCAAAGTTTGGATGCTTAAGCATTTGTCAGTTATGAGATCTCGTTGAGAAAAGGTTTATTGTCTCGGGACAGGAAGCGGACGAACAGAATAGCTTAATGAAAAAATTGTTAATATATCTTAAACATTTCACTCCCGTACACTACTTTTTATCAAGCTGAAACAGTGTTAAAAAAAACAGTTAAACTTATCAACAATGTCATTTGTTTGAACTCTTCCGGTGAGGACCGGAAGTGACGGCTGACAAAATGTAACACGTTAAACACATCTTCTATTAAATGTCTATCACCTCTGTAAGTTTTTTGTCTTGATTACTAACAGTTTCTGATTAACGGCGGGTACACAATTTAGTATAAAAAAGCTACTTGAGATATTTGAGATATCTCACCGGAAATAGATCTTTCTTTGTTTATTTAACATCGCATAAATGACTTATGAAAAGATCCATACTAAAATAATTATTCTATGGAAAATAACTACAAAAGGTAAAAAAAAGCAATTTTTGAAGTGCTTCCGGTGACGACCGGAAGTTACGCCGAACAAAACAAGATAGTGTAAACACATCTACATATATAGGTCTATCATCCTGCAAAATTTAATTGTTCAAGTCATTACCATATTTAAGATCTCGAGGAGTCAAGTTTTTTGTTTTGTGACAGGAAACGGACAAACGGAAGTACTCGGTGAAAATTTAAAGTTAGTAGTTTTTATGCATTTGACAATTGCATTGTATTGCCTATCACTTTCTCTAAAATTGGAAAAGAAAAACAGTTAAACTTATAAACAGCTTGATTTGTTTGAACTCCTCCGGTGTGGACCGGAAGTGACGGCCGATAAAATAAAAGCAGTTAAACACATCTTCATTCAAATGTCTATTATCCATGAAAGTTTCGTTTCTTGATCACTTATACTTTTTGAGATCTCGCGGGTATAAAATTTATTTTTAGAAAGCTACCTGAGATATTTGAGATATCTCACCGGAAGTGGAATTTTTCTGTTGATTGAACATCGCTTAGATGACATATATAAAGATTTATACTTATATATTCATTCTATGTAAATTAAATTAAATGTGTAAAAGAATTATTTTTTTAAGTGCTTCCGGTGACCACCGGAAGTTACGACGAACAAAACAAAATAGTTTAAACACATCTACACATATAGGTCTATCATCCCTCAAAGTTTGGATGTTCAAGTCTTTATCGTTTCTGAGATCTCATTGACCATAGCTTTTTGCCGCGGGACAGGAAACGAACGACAGGAAGTGAATTTTGAGAAAATGAAAAAAACTCCTCGAGCTATTATCATTCTCTATCAACCCTGAAAATTTGCAGAAAATCTATCCAGCCATCTCTGAGAAATCTTGTGGACAAAAAAAGGGGAAAAAAATAATAATAATAATAATAA
>WFKH01011925.1:33725077-33738233 GCA_016163765.1 Magallana hongkongensis | reverse complement strand
GAGAGAGAGAGAGAGAGAGAGAGAGAGAGAGAGAGAGAGAGAGAGAGGGGATACTTACGGAGACATTTCAACCACAAGATTTTTTTATATCGATATGAAATATTGTAAAAATGATTCGAATACAATATGCCTTTTTGTGTATGAATGAGAGAGAAAGAGGAAAATTATGTTTATGTTAAGGTGGAATAACGCATCATCACAAAATGGCTGACCTCTGATCGAAACGACATGTCGTTTTATTAAGAGGATTGTAGCGACGACAACAGGTAACTTTCTTCATAGCAGAGTGGATAAAGTGTCGCCCTCGGGCTCTCGAGTTCAAATCCCGCAGGGGCTTTTGTTGTTACTTACTGAATTGAATTTTTAAGATATTCATTTTTTATCCACAAACTGCAAATTGTTCGCTTATTTGACATATGTACAGTTTATTTATCATTATATCTTTCATAATCAAATAATGTACTGTTAATTTGAATGCCTTGTGTAGGTGTGTTACTAGTATTCCACCTTAAGCTAATATACTGGTATTAATAATAGGTTTTTATAATGCAAGTTAATTTTGTCAAAATACAACGTCCAAATTCATGATATATATATTGAAACAATTCTTAGTGTATGTTAGAAACTGGTCACCATTCAGTATGCTCTAAATCACATTGTACATGTATTTCAAATCGATAGAAAAATTGAAAAATTATACAGGTACATGTAGCCACATGTACTTTAAAGTACCTTCTCTCTCTCTCTCTCTCTCTCTCTCTCTCTCTCTCTCTCTCTCTCTCTCTCTCAAAACGTCTGACTATCCCTTTAATGAAACCAATTAGAAACTTAAAATATATTAGAATGTCCATCAGCTATTTCAATATAGACATAATTGATTTTTAGTTTTGTTTAGTTCCGTTTCGTTTCGTTTTGTTTCGTTGGTTTCGTTTCGTTTCGATTATTGGTCTGGTTTGGTTTGGTTTTGATTGGTTTCGTTTCGTTTCGTTCGGTTTCGTTTCATTTCGTTTCGATGTCGTTTCACACTTTAAAGGTACCCGATTTAAACAAACACGAATCTTTTATACAGAAGTAGAACTGTTGATAAATCTAATGTCGTTTTTTTAACATCAGCAAATATATTTAGAAAGACAACTACCTGTTCTTATTAATAAAATGTATTCAGTGTATAAATCTGAAGTCACTAAGTCTTGTAAGACAACCGTATTGAACAGCCTTTTATCTTACATACTAATATTAGGTAGATATTGAAGTCTTTCTTGCGTTATCAACATGATTCATGCATGAATCGTCACAACTCGTACTGTATTCACAAACCATCGTACATTGTCTAACCGACAGAAAAGTTGACACGTGAATTTATATAAGTGAAAATGACGAAATTTTATTACAACCATTCGAAGTACATGTGCATGTAATAATCGTGACAATAAATCGTGGCTTGACTTATTATTCGTTGAGACGTCATTGGAACAGGACACACCTTTGAAATTGCTGACTAAATTAGTAAAGTAAAATAAATCAAAATAAACCACATTTTTAAACATCTAGTACCCTGTCTTCATATTTTTTTTACATTACTTGAAAGGGTGGTCTGCAATGATTTTGTATATATAAAACTTGATTATCTTCCTTATTCTATTGCATAATGTTGAAATCTTTGGAAAAGCTGACAGATGATTAAAGAAATGAATCAAACATCTTCATGAAATTAAATTACATTCGTACTGCAGTATGTGATAACCTGACAAAGGATGCCTCAAATTATTAAAATTGGGATATGGATAACATGTAATTTGTATAAGGAACAAACTTGCGCACTACATTGACGTGTAGCTTTATGATACCTTATGTTTTATATTCCAGAGAGGCTGAGGTCTGCTGACTTCTTTGATGCTATTAAAATAATCAATGTTTTATATTTACATCCATTTAATTTAGGGTTGAAGCTGTTGATGCTTTCAAGGAAACAAATGAACAAATAAAACTTATAAAGATATGCATCATTTTGTATTTATTTTGGTCTCGTCGAGGAACAATAAAGCATATTCAACTTTGGAGAGTAGGGAAATATAAAATGTCATTTAAATTAAAATATAAGTTTGCGATATTCCATACTAGCGCCTTGTTTATTTTATGAGTAGTTTCAAAAGCGTATACTGAGTGTTGGTTTGTATCGATCGATCCTTTAACAAGTATTGTATGTTATTTGTGAATTAAATCAGTACATATTCTTAATCAATTAAATATGACCCCAATTCATCAATTGTAAATATTTTGACTCGAAGTACATCTTAAAAAGTGGTTTAGATAGCTCGTTTAACACTAATCACACTCAAAATATGTAACAAACACTTTACTTCATCTGAGACTCCTAACAATATATAAATTCAGTGATTTATTTTGGCGTGCGCCCTGTGTAACGAAGAATTTTGACCCGGGTTGCAAATTGACCCGGGTTTCACTTTTCAACTTCGAATGTGTTGAAAAAGACCCTGGTCAGTTGCAAATTGACCCGAATCGTGGAATATTGATCAGGAAACCGGTTCAAAATTCAACAGCAAATATTTACACTTTCACTAATTGATATTTTTAACCTCGATTTATTTCATCAACAATTTAGTTTTTTTTTTCATAATTATTCTGAGATTTACATGTTTACATGTTTTAACAGTCGGACAAAAAATATAAGATTTCCATGACCATTTTTCGAATTGACATAATAACCTTCAGAAATGTTTGAACTATTTTAATCATAGTGAACTTTTTGCGTATAACTGCTGTTTTGTGTGATATCTATATTTTAAATTTAAAAAAATGTTTTTATAAGAATATAAGTATACATGGTTACAGGATAAACTATTCATTCAGTAAAACATTTTTATACTAGTTTTGCTTGATAGGTGTACAAATATAAATAATAAATAAAAAAATACACCACAACATGTTGTTTAATTTTGGCTTTATACTCACCCTTTAAATGAAAATTGTGATATTGTTAATTGTAAGTTTTCTGGACGGGCGTTAATACAAAATTTCACTATTTCAAAATATATACAAAATATAAGGAACTTTCAGTTTACAGGTTTAGCTCCAAACAGAGATGGTCAGAACTTTTTCGCAAGATTGTCGACTGAACGCCATGATCTTACATAGCTCTAATCAATGGTATATTTAATTTTTGCAATGTAACGAATAAATTATATATTATTTTGTTTAACGAACATATAGAGAAATAAACAAACTGCACATGTTATAAGTCACGTTAATTTGTGATTTAACATCTTTTTTAATAATGAAATTAAAGTGAATAATTGGATAAAAAAGGAATTTCTTGTGAAGCGTTTTGGGCCTGTCTTAAAAGAACTAAAAGAAGAGAGAAAAATATGCTCAAATACTTTTCTCTCAAGACAACTTTCTTTTTTCCTTTTTTTTTTTTTTTTTTTTAAATTTTTACTTAATGTTAACCAAAACAATGATTTAACATTCAGAAACCAGTGCATTTTTGAAAAAGGTTTCAATTTAAAGCTGCCTTTAATTGTTTAGATGTGTATCAATTGAAAGCAAAATTTAATATTAGAGCATTAAATAAAGAGTTATTGCAATTTATATCACAAAAACAAATTCTCTGTTATGTAACTTTAAAAAGTTAAGCAATATTAATACATTACGTCTAGGCTTTTAGGATAAAACAAACAATGAAAAGGGTTTTTTTTTTTTTCAAAGCTTTAATTAAATCATTTACGTTTTCCTGTTATTCAGGGAATGCATCACCTCCCTTCATCATCGCATTATTTACTTGCACATTGTTAAAACTGTTCGTGTTACATTGTATATACCGTTGACATTGAAGTTTTTTGGAACACTATTACTGAAAAAAGCAATTAAAAATGCCCATCAAATGTTTTATAAAGTTTAGGTAATGGGAATTTGCAGACAAATCTACCCTGATAAAGTTCAAAGGGTACGAAATGAAGTTCCCTATATAAGGAAAACAGATGTAATCTTTGGTTTTCACATAGCTCAAATGTGTATTAATAGCATTCTCACCAGTTTCCACACAGTGGGAATGACTACTCTTCGATTCAACATGCGTGGAAACTATATGGAATACTGAAGTTTACGATGGTTGTGTTTTGGTTTAACCTCAGGGAAGGCTTTTAGATTTTAAGACTTGTAGGTATACACCTTGGAAAACCCTTGGATCAGAGTACAGTTGTTTCCGTGTTAATTCCTCAGTAATAAAAATCTAAACGTTCACTTTAGTTTTCACCCATTAAGAAACGACTAAAAGTCAAAGCACATCTGTTTCTGCATTGTCTTCTAAAGGTAAAAAATTCCAGATTTTTAATCAGTTTCCTCATTAGGTAGTCCGATATCCATTTGATTAGGCACAGCTGTTTAGTGTAGTTCTCAACATTTGGAAACTTTAAGGTTGTGTTCAATACCAATCAAAAGGGATATAAAGGGTTCGTTTAGAAAATGTTCAATCCGTTTGCATTCTGTCAAATGCTGATATTAAGTAGATTTTAATTATCAGTTAATTTGAAAAAAAAAAAATGCCCTATCCTACGACATTTCCAGATCAGTGTCGTTTTAATGCAGAATAAAAGCTACTGTAACTTTTTAAGTATTAGCAAATAAACGACTATCTATTCGTAGGAATTCAATGCATTTTCTTCAATTTTCTAGTCATTAAGACAATTGTATTGAATCGCTTTTATCTTTCATATTCTTAGGTAGATATTGTTGAATTATCGACTGAATTCGTACATGAATCGCCACAACTCATACTTAATTCATTCAACACCGTGCATTGTCGAACAGACATATAAGTTGTGTAGTTTCATAAAAAGAATTTGTAGGATTTCATTACAAGCATTCGTAGTAAATATTGTGACAATGAGTCGTGGCTTAGCTTATTATTCATATGAGAAGCCACTCGAAAAGGACTCTCATATTTACTAAAACAAAAATGCTGACTAAATTTGTAAAAGTAAAGTAATGGAAATAAAATAAAAAAAGAATTTGCTTTAGAAGTTCACATTGCGATGATTTTGTTTTACTCTTATGATCAATTATCAAACGCATCTACAACAGTTTATGCTTACGTATCATGACATGACATGACACTTTCTGTATACCTTTCTTATTCTCTTTTTATGTCAAGTGTAGTCACTTATTTAAATTATAACTGTGTAATAAATGAAATAAAATACTATTTTGAATATTCTTTGATGAAATCAGTTTTAAACAAGCAACGTAAATGACTACGCCACGATTCGACATGCGAGAAACTATATAGACTTTTGCGTTGGTTGTGTTTTGCTTATTCTACAGGGAAAACTTTAAATATTTTAGTTTTTCACATTAAAAAAAACTTTGAATCGGAGTGCATTCGTTTCAGTGTTGATTAACAGTAATACAATACAACAGTAATACAATACAATCAGTAATAATCATCAATACTACATTCACTATAGTTTTCACAGATTAGGAAACAACTAAAAACCAAAGCACACCTGTTTTTACATTGCTTCCTTGACGTCGAGACTCGAATATTTTATCAGGTTTTAGTATTGAGTAATCCGATATCCGTTTGATGAGGCAAAGCTGTTTCAGATGGTTTTAAAGATATAGAATCTTTAATAATTTGTTCAACATCATTAAAAAAAGGAAATACATTGTTCTCATTGTGTTAAGGTAATGATCCATACCCCACTATATAAATAAAATGCCTACATAATTTTTTTCAAATTTCTCAAACATGTATCTGGGAATATATCCTTATTAAATTTTACCCAGTTGGCTGGTCCATCGGTATTATAAAAGCTAGGACCGTTGCTAAAAATAGAACCAATTGCGGAAAATGGTGCTTTTTTCATACATTAAGATTACATACATTATTAGCCTAAGCCTGAAATTTGACTTTCGGAAAATCATTTTTTGACTGATATCCTATGTAAAATGAACGAATTTATTTTTCAAAACAAATACTTTAATGTTACAGGTGCTTATTTATTAAAAAATAGATAAATTTGTTTACAAATAAGATAAAAGAAAACAAATTTTCAAAGAGAATTTAATCTCTTATAATTTTATTTACCTACAGAATTCTCTGAAATATTGATAATGTTTATCCCTTAAGGCCCTTAATCAATAGAAAATAAAATTACCCAATGGACCGGCCTTGTTAGAATCCCAATGGGCGTATTTTTGGTAAAATTAATTAAAATATACATTTCGAAAAAAGTTCCGTAAATATAAAATTTTGTATAGTTTTATCATTTTATCTCTCTAAAAAATATATTTTGCTTTTTGTTAAATAGAAAACATGATTTGAACAAACCGTTGATCAATCTGTATTATTTAAATCGCACAAGATGGTTATTTTTAATATCGGTAAGTATTATGGATCGAGATCGGTATTTAGAAATTGCAGTCACATACGCGGAAAACGCTAATTACTTGATATGCTTTCAAGATAAAACCTATATTCATGTATTTTTACTGGTTTTAAAGACTATTCTAAAAAATGAAATAACTTTTCTTCAACGTATAATTTTAATTCTAAAAACAATTTTTTGGGGAAAATATATTTATGTTCGTTGCTAAGCGTATAGAGTAAAGATCGGGCACGGGCAAGACGTAATAATGCGTGAATTACGTCAAACGTTGTTTTGTGACGTATGGACAATTAGCTTAAATGCCGATAATGGTAAAAGTTAATTATTTTATATTTTGATTTAAAAAAAGGGGTATGTCATATCCCACTACATTTTATGTGAGTGGGTTTTTTTTTAACAGACGTAGAGCTATTGATATATCTAATTAATGACTTTTTAAAGTATTAGCAATTATATTCGAATAAACTCCTATCTATTTTTAGGAATATCATGTATTCTTAGTACAATTCTGTAGTAATTTGTAAGACAATAGTATTGGATCACATTTTATCATACATACTAATAGTAAAATGTCACCACGAAGTTATGGACTGAATACGTACATGAACAGCCACAACTCTAATTTAGAAAACATTGTGCATTGTCGAACAGACGCAGAAATTTTGTGTAGTGGCATACGTACAACTGGAAAAAGTGTCATTATTATCATTCGTATTAAATATTGTGGCAACAAGACGTGGCTTAAATTGTTATTCTATGGCATGTCAAAGAGTGTATAATTTCAATTTGTACTCTAGAATTTATATCTGTATCCTGCAATTTTTCATTTCTTTGGTATGTTTTTCATTTGCATTGTATAAATTTCATTTGTATTATATAATTTTACATTATATACATTTTAAACAGATATCGGATTACTTTATGGTAAAACTGGATAGAATCTTTGAGCTGTGACGTCAAGGAAGCAATGTAAAAACATGTGTGCTTTGGTTTTTAGTCGTTTCCCAATTCGTGAAAACTATAGTTAACATCGGGTGCTTGTATTACTGAGGAAATTACACGGAAACGACTGCATTCCGATTAAAAAAAAATCAGTGTGAAATACTAACAGGTTTTATGTGCCCCTTTGTAATACACAAAACACAACTATTGGAAACTTCAATATTCCAAAAAAGTTCCAACGCATGTGGAATCGTGGCTCAGTCACTATGATGCATGTTTACAAATGATGCCAAGCAAAGAATATTCAAAGTATAATTATCCTTTTTTATTTATAACACAGTCATTAGTCACTACACTTGATTTAGAAATAGAGCAAGAAAGGCATTCAGTAAGTGACATAATACATAAGCATAACCTGTTGTACATGCGTTTAAATGAGAATTGATAATTATACTAATATTTCTTTTAAACTGACAAGTTCTGGAAAAAAAGGAACACTATCGATTTGAGATCGCTCTTTGCCTAAAGAGATCAAGAGAAAAATGTCCGCTAAATACAAATAGAGAAAGTGCATATGTTCTCAGAACTGGTTAAAACATTTTCACGATGCTGCTAACGTTACAACTAACACGGATCTTAATTCAACACATTTGGTTTCAAAATTCAACTTTAAAACAATTACCCCAGTCAAAATTCCTAGCTTCAACTGAATAAGTATGTTGAAATCAGGATGATTAAAAAAAAAAAACATTCACAATCCTGTAAATTTGGAATTAGTGGGTCAAAATAATGACAGCAGACATATTCTATGATGCTTGGCATCTATTGACCATTCCAAAATGGGATTCTTCTGATATTTACATTCCGATTTTAGATTACAGGCTATAACGTGTGCACACGCTCTGTTTGGGATTCTGCGGACATTTTCTCTTGATCTCTTTGGGCAACAGAACGGTCTCAAATTGATAGTGTTCCTCGTTTTCCAGAACTAAACATAACAGTGGTCGTAAAGACGTCATTCCATTTAATGGTCAGTTGGGGGTTGCTGGGACCAAATTGGACCAAACATGAAGGTTGTAATATTGGATCCTGGGTGTAAGCTAGACCCTTGAAATTACTACGATAACCGTTATTACCGTTTTATACGTAAATTGCTTAACAGTATACTTCAATAGGGTAGTAAAACATGTTAAAGGTCTGGAGATCGTGCAAGAGACAATAAAAATTATTTGTTCTTACCTTAAGAAAATTGCATCACCATTATTGTAAAATAAAAATAATGCACAAGTACGCTACACATTTCACCTGTCTTGAAGTATTGTACTTATATAATAAGGGTTATATATAATCTAGCTGGATTCGAAAATTCTTTTTTTTTATTAGAACAAATCTGTACACTTTGTTTAAGCAACTTTACAAATTAGTTTCAGCATGCTGTGTTGGGGTGCCCTTTTTACTTGTATGTAAGGAACTCATTCTACGACAACATTGTTAATAATTTTGACGTTCATTTATATGTAGTTATATGTAGAACTAACTCATATTAATGAGGATACATTGTTTTACATTTTACTTGTGGGGGGGGGGGGGATAGAACCAACTACATGTACAGTATTAGAAGAACACGAAAATAAAGATTTAATCTGTTTGTGTGCAAAATTTGTCTGTGGTGCCATCGCCTTTTTTAATAGAGCTATGGCTTCGAATATGTAAGTGGCTAACTAGCTGAAAAAATGTATATAACGTACCTCTTTTTCTACTTGTATATATAGTTTGCTTACATTTGTGCGTAGTTCTATATTCTTTGAATATCCTTACGTTTATTAATTATATGTAACTTGTATTGTATGTGACATGAAATCTTCGAAAGGGGGGAATAAACATTTAATGAATGAATGGTAAACACGTTTACGTGAAATATTGTCAAAATCTCATGATTACAAAAAATATGAACAGCCAAAAATTGTTCATACACAAATTGATTAAAGGTGATGCCTCAAAGACTACATCTTAACGTACAGTTAGCCGGTAGGGCCATATGGATGCTACAAACTGGAATATCACAAAATGCAGTAGGTAGATTGATGAACAGGTCACAAAGCATCATGGATCGTTTGTGACGAAGGTTTCATGAAACATAATTAGTTCAGGAAAGACCTCGAAGTAGAAGACCACACTGTACGACCGCCCAGCAGGACTGCAACTTGTACTACAAGCGAAGCGAACCCGATTCAACTCGCAAAACTCAAGGGGTTTCACATTTCAAATCAAACTTGCAGGAATTGGCTTTTCGAAGCTAACTTATATGCAAAACGGCCTGATACTAGCCAAATTTAATGCAGACCACAAAATTAGGACACTAGAGTTTGCAAGAAACCATGCAAATCGTCAAATCCGTCGCTTGAGATCCGTATTCCTTACAGACTTATCTAAATTATGTGTGTATTTTAATTATTTAAATGATGGAAGGCGTTGAGTGTGGAGACAGAATACTGAACACTTAGTGACTGCCGTATGGCTTAGAATGATGGCTTTGAGGCATTTCTATTCAAGGGTCAACGGAGTTTTACGGCATTGACCGTTATCGGGTATACAAATGATATTCTTTAATCGTAAGACCATTTGCCGGGGCCATGAGTACATAATTTGTTATAATGAATTACGTATGTAGTAAGCCAGGTCCCGCCGTCACCAAAATCTCCAATCCCTTAACTTAGTCCTCAACTCAAATTCTCAAACGAAATGTACATACATTTGAGGTCAAAACTCAGACTTGAGGCTGAGTATTGACGAGAAAACTTGGTGACGGCGGGGCCAGGCCACACAGAGCGAACATCGTGCATGAACCGATACCTTGAGGCAAAGACTCTTGAGTGAACGGAATGACCTTTGAAGTCACCAGACCTCAATCCTATTAAACATTTCTGGAATGTTCTAAAGAGGCAGATCCTACTACATCAAGCATTTATCAACATTTGAAGTGCTTTGTTGGAGGAATGGGATCGCCTTCCCCAAATGACCATTCGTTCAATCATAAGAAGTTTACAAATGCAAATGTAGTGCTAGTATTCAGACAATTGGAGGCCATATAAAGTACATGTATGACTTATGACATATGTTGGGTCAATTGTCGTCATTATTTTAAACAAGTTATCCATTTACTAAGTATAGAAATCCACTTTGAATTGGAGAGTGCTCATGATTGAATCTCTTCTTTTATTCACTTAACATTAATTTTTTTTTTTATCAAATGTGCTGTTACATAAGAGTAAAAACTTTGTAATTTATTTTGATAAATTATGTTTTATCGATATAGAAGTAACAAATGAAGCTTTTTATAACCCTTAATTTTGAATTGGTATTTTCATTGGCATATTTATAGTCACAGCTTACATGTAAAACGTCAAAAAACGACAAAAAATGACTATGGATAATTACATATAACAGATAACTCGTAACATTGGTTTAATATTTTCCTTTCATGTCTTTTATTGTAATTTACTCAGTATGAGTGTTTTCTTTTAGATTTTTCAGTACCCGAGTCGATAAACAAAAATTTCAGTTCTTCGCGGCATGTTTAGAATCCATACTTTTAATGAATTATATGTTTTCGACTTTTCCATGCAAATTCGTAAATCTCTTACCTTTTCATTGTTTCGTGTACATGCGGAACTTCTCTGTTTATAAGCGGAGTTATCTCTCTTGCGATAAAACATCACTTCCGTTGGTTGATTTTATACATTAGATTATAAATATGTCATAAAAAGATAATTTAAAGAAAAAAAATGAGTAAAGTCCCGGGGGTCTAGATACTTGAGGGTGGGGGGATGGAGGGGGGTCGGTTCTGTCCTCAACCACCTGTGAGTGGAAATTATTTTTGTTTCAATAAGTCAACGTCCTGTTAAATGACTACTTTGTTTATATTGTATATTCACATCAGAGCGGGGGTATCACTAGTAAGCATTGGCTAATATCATGTTCTTTTAAGAATTATAACACCAGTACCTAATTCCCAAGGTTCTAGTACGATTAAACTGAAAAATTATATATCGCAGCATGCTGCCACATCGACTGTTTTTAAATGTGAATTCTTTTTCTTTTATATCATTTTTATGCATTTAAATGTTAAACTTAGCCCCCCCCCCCCCCCCATTGTGATAAACCTTTGGTTTCATTGTACTACTTAAGTAAAGTATGAAATAATTCTTGGAAAAATGTATGTTGTTGTCGAAATGGAGACATTGAGCTAAGTTGGAACTAGTTCATTTTGTAGCTCTGAAGAAGATGAAAATGTAAATAGTAAACTAAAACGACACCGACAGACGGCCGGGGGAAAATCATTAAAAAATAAACATTCGAAAAAGTGAGAGCAAAAAACGTTATTACTTTTTTTATTCATGCAAATTGTATATAAAGTACATTGTACTAAGACCCGTATCAGTGGATGAAATAGATCTTTAAAAAAAATAATAATAAAGAAGACGTATGTGCATGGATATAAGACCACAGGTTGTAAGTTTGTTCATATAAATACAAATATTAAGCATTACTAAGTGTTCATCAACACAATTAATTGTGCTTCAAAAAATTTATAAATCTACAGAAACAAAGCATTGTAAAACAAATATCACTGGTATGGTTATAAATTGGACTGTTCACTAACAAATTATCTTTTCTGTTTGACAAATATAAGCTTTTAATCTCCGATATGCAATTATGTCTATACGTTGCTGAACATCTTATCTGATCATAGACACCATTATATAATCACTGCACGGTGATTTTGCTATTAAATATTTAAATCTCTCTAGCCAGATATACGCGATACAATAAATATCATTTTGATTCAAACGACTAGATGGCAAGGGGGTTTTAACTTATCTACGGTAGGTTATTTACTTGTTAAACTTGCCTGTATGTTTTATAGCGTTTCTGGACCCATCTTTTTTCTTATTTTCTCCCTCCCTCTTTTTTCCTCAATGTAAATGTGCAATGTTTAGATTTGCATCATGTAAATTAATTTTGATAATTGGTAACTTTCAAATCTAATTACGGTAACTCATAGGGATAAATAAATGTGTTGTCACACTTATAGGCCTATCTAGTTTTGTTGTTTTTTATTCAGTACAAAAATGAATTGTGTACAAAAAGTGAAAATAATCTCTCCACTATATAAGCATTCTATCTACATTAAATTTGCTTCCAAATATATTAGACATACTGTTAAGTGTTGGAAACTGCGTATAATTTTGATCAAAACTTTTACAAGATTTTTTTAAACATAAGTATCTTGAAATAAATACATGTTTTGCACATAAAGTATACAGTAGTTATTGACTCAGGTGTTTTATGCAGTACCTACAGTATGGGGAAATCACTGTGCTCAAAATATAGATAAATCGATCGATTCTCAATCAATCGACACATACACGAGTCCAGATCAATTTCGAGTTATATATTAGCAACTCAAGCTACGAATATCGACGTCCAAGTAAAACAACGGTGCCATTTTTTTTGGTAATGCTACATTGAAAGATTGTACTGTATCGTTATGCTTTTGTTTAAGACTGTATTGTTGTCTGCCTGGACCGGGATGACAGACTACACGATTCAGAAACACCGTAGTAAGTCGCACGGCCATATAATAATAAGAATAGGATTGCTTTCCGACGGTGCAGTTCTTTGGTAGAATATTTACAAAAATATTGAGTGGTCATGAGCTCAAGGTTTGTTTAAGTTGGGACTTTGGTATTTGTGTGACAGGCACGTAGCATCGTTTTTGAAAGTGGGGGGGGGGGGGGGGGGGG
>WFKH01011925.1:33697843-33713626 GCA_016163765.1 Magallana hongkongensis | reverse complement strand
AGAGAGAGAGAGAGAGAGAGAGAGAGAGAGAGAGAGAGAGAGAGAGAATATCAATCTTGTCGATGTTTCTATATATCTGGTTCGTTTGGGGCTTTATTAAAACAGTAGTGTAGAGAGATCATGGGCAACAGAGAAGAGTAATTTGTGATATTTATTTTTAACTTTTAATAACTCGAATATATTTGAATTGTAAAATGTTGATACCCTTCCAGACATTACCTGTCTCTCTTCCTTTGAAATACACCTACTCTGTATTGAAATAAGAGAGAATCGCTTAAAAGTGACAGCTCAACAGACATATTCACTGGTGTTTAAATACAAAATAACATAGATAAACATCAGTATTAATCGAATTGGCGTTGAATAATGGTGACAGATATCTCGGTAGGGGTTTGTTAATTTGCATATGTTTAGTGAATCTGTATTAGCTGTCTGCATGAAGAACTGGAGGTAATTTTTCTTTCACTGTTCTATTTTTCGCCAAACAGGACAAGTACTAGCATTGAAGAAAAGGGTGAAGATCAAATTACCTTAAGGTAAGAATAGAATATACGTATAGTGGTACCTTTGATCGCAAAGTAAAACATAACAAACAGTTTATTACGGATTGTAAATTGTATAGATAGTTTATTGGTATAAACAAAACACAGTACTGAAAAACTGTACTTGATCTTACATTTATAATGAACCCTTTTTGAATGTATGCATACTTACCCACTGTTGACATTAATTACAAGTAAAACATTTATACATATATCAACATGTCTGAGCCGCGTCAAATGTACATCTGCTTAACTCCAAACTGTTGACCTTTGATTTCGCTTGCTTTTGAAAAGATATATATATATATATATATATATATATATACAGAGAGAGAGAGAGAGAAAGAGAGAGAGAGAGAGAGAGTCGGTTTACAGTACGTGTGTCCATGAAACAGTATGACACGTCTAATGTTTCTGTTGATTGATGTATATAGGCACGGAATCGTGATATGGCTATAGCAATGTCGCTATGATATTTACTAACGTTAATACTGACATTTAGTTACAGGTCTGTATCTCCAGGTCTGAAATATTCGAATGTGGACGACCTGGGAACTAAATTTCCGTACGTGTTAATGAGTTGCATTTTCCGGCGCACAAAAATTGCGCTAGGTTTTGACTGAATAATCTTATTTCCATTTTTTTTCAGGACCGGGAGATAAAGGCTTGCAGCTAACTGACATTATATATGATTGAAAAGATTGAAATCAAATGAATGATTAAATTGAAATTTATATATGAATGTAAATTGCGACTAATAACTGTGCGTTGAATGTCAGTTTTACCTGGGGGTCAGAGTTTGCCTTGTCACCGTGTAGATTCTAAGCGTAAATATTTAACATTCAACAATTGAGGCAAGATTGATTATTTACGTGACCATGCAGGGTTTTCTTTATGATAATCAAATTTGCAGAAATGAGAAATGCGGGTACATGTAATTGTTAAACCTTCTTAACCATTAAAGGAAACAATTTAAGCATCTGGCGGACAATTTCTTTATCTGGTGTCATTTTACCTCCCAAAAACCTAGAAAAAGTAAATCATGCACTGCATACCTCGACTAATATTTCAACCAGGAATAAATATATAGGTAACAAAATGCAAAACAACTTTGGAATCTTTTACCACTCATGATCAGGTACATGTTACTCAATCTTTAAGTGAAGATTGAATAACAGCTACAGTGGCATTCATGTATAATTTGAAAACAGACTTCGTTAAAAAAAAAAAGAGCTCTCAACAATCTGCACTTTACACTGAACCAAGTTCATATTCCGATGAACTTTTTAACTTGCTGTTTATTGCGCCTCAACAACAAACACTGTATTTGATACATGTAGTTACACTGAACCAAGTTCATATCCTGACGAACTTTTTTTTAACTTGCTGTTTATTACGCTGGGCACAATGGTTTTATGATCTAGTGGACATTTTGTCTATAGGTGTTGGATTTTAGATATAACAGGGGACAAAATATAAAATATCGATACACATCACTTTATAAATGAATATTTCTACAGATAAACATTTATCTAAAAAGAAATCCAAAACACCGATTGGTATACATTTACAACTATAAGAAGAGTGAACCCAACTCCTTACGATTACATAATTGTGTACTTATTATATTTATAATGAATTGGTATGTACATGTACATGTAGAACAAAAAAAAATTAAGTTTTTTTTTCTCTCCCCTCTCTTCCCCATTGGACAAACATGCTGATGTTATTGTCACGCAATTTCTTGTTATGCATAACGAAGCTGACAGAATTGAACGTGACGCTATCGGAAAAAGCACACCAAAGCGGTTCTGATAATAATTCTGTTTGCCGGAGGGGGAAGGGGTTCCATTTCTAGATTTGCTCATGTGACTTAAGGATTGAAAACGACAGTTACATATGTATACGTAAGGTAAGAATAAGCTATTTAGGTTCATATCAAACTCAGATTATGATGCATTCCCACAGCTAGTGTGCAAGATAAATATTTTCTCTTTACCTATGGGAGTCGGGTACTCGGGCAGCTCTATGCAACCAGGTAAATGTAAATTGATTCCACTTTTCTATAAGATTTGACAAAGTAATTATTTTTTTTTTCTAATCTGATGATCATATAATATTATGCCTGTATGCTACTAGACTTAATTTTTTTTACAAAGTATACACGTGTATAAACTATCATAAAATGTCAATCAACGGAACAAATCGCGAGAACGTATACAATCTGTACTTGGTATCCCTTTTTACACGGAAGAAGTGCTTGTAAAACAATAAACCTTATTTCATTCAGATATATAATAAGTGATAAAACTAAAATATTCAGTTCACGGAATATGACCGTTAGTACCCAAAGCTAATAGATAATACAAATGTACATACACTATTATCACTTTAATCTCGGTTATCGACTTATCGTATAATTATATGCAAAACCGTCGACGAGATGCAAATGTACATTGTATAATGTACAAATAATTGTTGATTAAATTATGTTAACGTCCACCAGGTAAAATACTCTCTTTCTTTCTTTCTTTCTTTCTGAAATTGTAATGCATGGTTCTTTAGAAGCTGACAGGACTGAAGTCTACACGCCCCGTTCATCGTTTGGTCGAAACCTTCAGCGACCTATTAGAAGAAAAATCACGGACTGTACGAACCTATAGAAGACTTTTATCTAACGTACTGATGTATACATAAACATTGATTTAGTGAATTTTACTTACTTTTTAGTAATGCGATAGATTACTTAATTGGTTAATAGAAAGATGTAAATATAGACAATTAATAAAATGTTTTGGTGGTTCATGAGTTTTATATAGGTAGAGTTCATTGTTAAAAATAAATGAAAAATAACGTAACCCGCTAATGCGGGTACCTTCATACCCATCTTGGATCACCAAAGAAGGCATTTTATTGTTTAAATGCACAGCTGAAGGCGTAACCCCCCCCCCCCCCCCCCCCACACACACACACACACGCACACACACGCCAATATATGTCCTATTGATCCTAAACACTGCTTCCCAGAGTGTCTAGCCGTGTTCCGTCTCTTGAATTATTATTTATGTTTTCTATGTTAATTAATTGAGCATTACAAGAGAACGTCGATTATCATTGAAAAAAAATGTCAAACCCATTGGTTCTCGGTATGTTCTAAACTGTACAGTATGTACAATGTACCGTAAAGGTTATCGACATAGATACACTAGATTTATACTTTCTTTATACAAAAAAGGTTAAGAACATTGAAATTTTGAAATATAAGCATGCGTGTAGATAAAACTATTTTCTCAAGTGTCCAAGGTGAGAGATGTGCTACATATACCACTTTGAAAATCAGCCATTGTAAATAAATTTATTTCATTGCTAAAACTTCCCGCATTTTAATTATGCTTTACACTATTTTTATTTTACAGAAATGCTCTTTTGGTGCTGCGAAATGCGTCAATATCTGACATGGCGGGGAAGAAAAGAGACAAGCGAGTGTAAAAACCAACTATTCAAAATACATATATTTACTTAGTCTGGATATATATGGGGAAGATGTCTGCGTGGAACAGGAATCAAAATCGTGTATGTTACTTACATGTATATTGAGTAAACATATATATACAAGCGATATAATGTGGAATGATTATATTATATAGTTATATAACTATTTTCAATTATACAAGTTAGTATGTTTATATGCTCTATATAATTTTTTCCTAAAATTTTAATTTATCGGTGCATGACATTTCGGTCAATTGGAATAACCTAAACATATACATGTAATGAAGTTCTATCCGTTATCTTTTTTAACATGATTACAATGAGTAATTATTTACATGAATGTTTTTAAGAAGGATTTTGTTAGTTTCTTTGAAGGTCAGACGACACATTCCTCGAAAAATGATTTTTCAACGGCCTGATAATATACCAAATAAAATCATTATTATTAATTATCATTTTTAAATTGCAAATTATAGTATCTTGCACAAATGCCTGGTAAGGTACCCTAATTTTTTGCAAGAAAGCTTGTCAGAGTAGTAGTAGTAAATCAATAGCAAATTCCTGTAAAAGGTTATGTAAAAATGAGGAACGTGTCATCTGGCCTTAATGAAGGTACACTTTCAAAATATACAAATTTTGTGCTTAGTAATTTTTACTGTAGGGTCACGGATCCTATGGATAGCATTTCTTTGCGTTATGTGCTTAAAACCGTGTTTTTAAACATTTGCGCTATATGGTGTCCTGCTGCAAGCTTTAACAGGTTTATTACCTAGATTTCAAATACAATGTAAAATAAATAGTTTCTAGAATCGTTATTTTAAGATTATATGAATTAATCATAAGTTTTATTTTGTTTTTAAACATCAATTTATTTCCATTCAACAGTGTTTGGGCATACGGTTGAGAGATTGCAAACATACAAGTAACATACATGCATGGTTGAGCGAATTACCGGATCCGGCAGTGCCAGCTAAATTAGCCACATATTAGCTATTAATAGGTATATAAATTTATTTTTAGCATGTATCATGTGCGGAATTTGGTGCGGGGGGGGGGGGGGGGGGTTATTAGCCCCTTCACGGTAACTGCGGTACTGCTCTTTTGCAGGGCAAAATGTCATAATTTGGTGAAATGTGACGTAACGAATTTGCCCTGCAAGAGAGCAGTACCGCAGTTATCGTGAAGGGGTCTATTGTGTTTATTGGGGGGAGGGGTCCGAATCTTTTTTCGGTATATATAAATTTACTTTGTGAGCTTAACCCAGATCCGCGCATGTGTACATGTATGTTTGACGTGCTTTAAACAATAACACATGACATTCTGAAAATTTCTTAATGGAAATCTTGTACATGTAATATGGTTGCCGTAGTTTTCTGTCTTTTTTGAAGGGGGATTTGTGGGATGCAAGCATCATCGCAAGATAACATCGCAAACAAGATAAACCAAAACACTTATTTTCCTTTTGTGATATACTTGATGAAAAGGGGGGTGCTTGATCCCATTTCTACGTTTACGGTCGAGTAGTTTGAAATCATTCATCAAAAGCAGGTGGTTTTATCATTATATTTAAGGAATGTGATTTTTTTTTTATTACGTCTTTACAAACACTGACACAGCCAATCTTACAAGGATGTTGCTCGAACGAGTTGGAGCGCCCATCTAATATGTAGGTCAAAAAATAATTCCCGAATTCCCCTTCGTTTTTAGTCTCGTTCAACCAGACGCTCGGCTGTCTCTGTAAATCTCCGACGAGCAGAGATTTACGGAGACAGTCGAGCGTCTGGTTGAACGAGACTACTTCGTTTTTAGGGGTTTTCCGCCAGCGTATCGATGTTACGGAATCGACCGAAGTTTACCGAATGGAATGACTAAAAAGGTAGCGATACGTGGTCCGAGCCGGGATTTTCGAAAATGAAAAAACCGGGGTTTTGTGGACTGCTGGAATTTTACTTATTTGTACTGCATGAAAACTTCAGAAGTACTTATCTATAACAACATAAAATGTCTCCGCTGAAAGTTTTATAAGTAAACAGTATTTTTTTAAAGATAGCCGATTGTAATTTCACTTTGGAATGCCGGCCCTATTTTGCAGCCCATTTTAGTCGCACTCGGTAAAAAAGAACTTTTTCTAAAATTTGGTCAGAAAAACCACATAATCTAGTTTATTTTAATTATTTTATCAGTAAATACAGTGTACAAAGCTTCTTTGCATTTATTTAATTCTTCCAAAAATTATCATGATTCGAAACCGAAACCTGTGCAGAGGGTCATGTTACCCCATTATTCTGATCATTGTTTTATGTACATTTTAGATGCAAAGAATACTTTTCTTTCATTTTTCGTCAAAAAGATTTTTTTGAATAGAAAGATAGATCAGCTACAATAATGAGTGGATTCCAGAATCGCATGCGATTAAACTTGATCGCAATGCTGTTTGTAATACTTGGATGTTGGGTAAATATTTTTGCGTTGCTCATGCCAGGGACGTATATACTAATGTCTCTGCTCATGCCATGCATAACAAAGTATTAAAGTGTAAGATACCAAATGTCTAATCGTGTACTTCCATAAGAGAAAATGCTGTCATGCAATGAAAATATGTGACCATGGTTTTTTTTTTTTGATTTTTGTTTCAAGATTGTATTTGAGTACATCTCTATAATTATCCAGAGTAAATCTATATAGCTAATCCTAGCACTGCTGCCTCAATGCCAGCTTTTAAAGTTTAAAATGATTTGATACATGTATGAAAGTCTAGATTTAAATAAAAAAAAAATATATAAATACATATCACTCTCTCACTTACAAGAAAAGAAAGTAAGAAGACTAAATGACATAGATTTATAAGTGGTATTAATAATATGTACAGTAACAGATGAAGTGTAATCTCACTTGTTTAAAACCTCATTTCTCTGTCAAGTTTTGGATCCTTTTTGCTAAACATTTGTATCAATTAAGTTAACCATGTTAACAGTGAGTGTGCAGTTCTGGTATCATCAACTTTTAGCTAGTTAGATCATATCAAGTTAAATTTACGCAACTATGAAGGGGATGAAGCGAGGGAAGCAACCGAACCCCTTCTTAATCGCGTAAATTTAACTTTATATGATCTAACTTACTAAATTTCTAAGCCAATCAAATATCAATTATCTCTCTTTTGTTTAGGCCTTACGGCTTTTTAAGCTGTCAATCGATATTTGACGTTGCTGTGAACTTAAAGAAATTCTTAACGATTAAAAACATCGTTTAATAGAAAATATTAGTGACTGCTGATTGGATGAAAAAGTGGGTCATGTTCTAATTCCCGGTTAAAACACTTGAAGCATGAGCGATATGTACTGTTCACTTATTGTCATGTATAGTGGTCTGTATAAGGCACCATACAAGTTCAATGTATTAGAACTGCTTTTATTGCATGTATATATAGGTATAGGTCTGACATTTAAATTTATTTATTGATTCAATTGGAGCATGGTCAAAGATTACTGATAAGCTTCTTTAAATGATCTTTCTGATATAAGCTCTTTGACTTAATAAATTTATTAAAATAAATGACTGAATGACCGTCTTGGCAAGTCTGTTTAAATTGTGAAGTGAGGGCATACATGTGTGTTCAAATATTAGGAGACCATTGTGGTAAACAATGTTAAAGATCGTTTACTTATTTAATTTGTTTAACAGTCATTTACTGCTATAATGTATGATGCATGGATTTCAACATGGCAAATCATTTTACTTGTATACAATTATATATATATATATATAGTTATTCAGTACTTGTATGACTTCCTTATCCACTGAAAGGCACTTACTGGGTAAATATTTGTTTGATAAATTGGCAATCCCCATGCAAGATCCGGTTCCCTAGGAGAATCCGAAGGATAATTTTGTTCGTCAGGGGCTGTTAAAGGCCTCATTGCAGTACGTAACTTCCTAAGGTTGAATTTTCCAGAGGGGGAGGGGCGAACTAACCTGCTCCCCAACAACCCCCCACCAGAATCCCTTGCATGATTCTCTTACAACAAGGGCCTCTTCTTCCACTAAGTGCATATCAGATATCATTTTTTTTTTTGAATATGTTATTAAGGTAGTACAAAACAGTATCCGAAAAACAAACACTTCGGAAATCCTCGCGCAAGTCAAACGTTTACGAGAAACAAATAAATGACGTATGTCACGTTCTAAGTGTCTTATTATGACGTCACGCCGTGCAAGAACTGTTCAAATAATACTTTGTAACAAAGGGGGGAGGGAGGTTTAAACTTCTTCTTAAAAATATCTAGTGGTGGAATTGTTTTGGTATTTACATAATATTATCTACATATTCCAACAATTTATATGATAATTTTTTGTGGAATTTGAATGATAGGAATTTAAATAAAAACGGTATTTAGTATGGCGAATAGCTCCAAAATAGGGCCTTCTCGCATATACTTTGAACTTATTTTATTGGTACAAAAAGTTATCAAAGTCAATGATTATTATTTTTTTAACGTTTAATGTGTCTTAGTCTCTTTGTTAATAGATATCTGCCCAAAAAAATATTTTGACAATTTTTTTTCTTTTAAATCATGTATTCTGATGAGCCTAACCCTTTTCTAACAGGGTGTCGGTAGCCATAGTTGTGACCTAGATTACGAGAAAACTAATGGTGGACATTTTTTTAAACTTTGTATATGTATACAGTTTTATATGATTAACATTTGGAGCAATTTAAAAAAAAAATGAATTATGGAAAAAAATTTCGCTATCTGTTTTGTACTACCTTAAGTTGCATTTTAAAAAGAATACTGAACATTCAGAAAAAAATCATTATTTCCTAATTTATAAATACCTAATTGTGGGATCAATGATAAAAGTTGAAGTGTTCAGTACTTGAGTAGATTAAGTATATTTGTATTGGAAGCATGCCAGAACTTAATACATGGATTAAATAAAATCTTTACCTATTTAAAAAGTACAAAGTCTTAGATCATATATTATGATAGTAAAAGTTGATATGGATCTCTCAAATCTGTGTCATTGTTTATCTTTTTCCATTTAAGATACAGAGTGTACATTGTGTTTATGTTTCTTTGATATTGCTTAAAGAGCAGTTGACAGTTTTACCTATTTTATACATATTAAATATCTATTATAATACCTGTTTCGGGTATACTTTAAAAAGATCCAACCTGTCAAACATTTATGTCATTAAGAACTTCATTTTTATTGGTAAAACAAATAAATACATAATATTGTTTTTGACAATTTTTTTTCTAGTTATGCACAATCTTAATTTGTGTATAGTATGCATTATTTATTAAATAAAGCTAAAGCATTCTCTCATTGATTTATCTCAACTAACAAAAGTCACAACCCAAAGTTTATGCATGCTCAACTAGCTCAGTTTATCCCCGAACAACTATTCGCCAAACTACATGTGTAAACACCTAATTATTATAGGCAGTTATGGGGTCCTCTAAAGGAGCACTGGTAAGATATACATGACAGTGTTTACCTGGATTCCCCTCCTCAGTTAAATTAGAATAAATGCATAAGAAATAAATGCTAAAACCTAGCTATCAAAAGCACAACAATAATGCAGTTTCCAGTCATTTGTTTAAATTCAGACACATGAAGTACTGTTCAACAACATCTTTTATATATTGCTATAATTTAGTACATTTTTATATAGGAAAGGCTTAAAATAGCCTTTTATTTTGGAACTGCTGACGGAAGTTTGCCCCATATCATAAACTATACATTTCTAAATGTACTGTCTGAAATAACCTGCTTTGTGTCTGGAAATTTCTATGTTAAAGATTTTCTTTTGTTGGTTAATAGAAAAACAGAATACCTGCTAGTCAATTTTTTGTTGAAAATATGTAATTTGTACATGCAAATTGTGCTGAATTGATAACTGTCCAGATTACCCAGATATTCCCGAAATAATAGTTTCAGTTTAATATTGTCAAGTAAAATTAAAAAAGAATTAATATATTCACGTGTGAGTAAAAATATATTATTTGAACTAGCTCTGTGTGTGAAATCAAAATATCTAGAACATGCATGGAATAAAATTGTTGAACATATAAACAATGATACATATAACTATAATATGTTCTTACCGAGATGAAAATCTGTATCAAGTAAGAATTTACAGGGACCTTTAAAGGGTCTAATACTCATGCACTTTCAATCATTGTATTTTACATTATCCAGTATATATGTTTTTCTTTTAGGTATCAAGAGCAATAAGTTACTCCTGTACAGTATCAAGATCAACTGTGCAGGCTGTAGATGACTGTCCAGACAGTGAAGAGAAATGGAAGGAGGCTGCAGGGAGGAAGAACTGCTCAGCTTATGCCAGTCAATGTGATGAACCTGAGAGTCTTATGTACCACTGTGTCATCAATGCATTTGTCAATCAGACACTAGAAGTATGCGCCTATCGCAGGATCATAGTGTCTGGTAGGATTTGATATATTAGCTCATTTTACATGTTTTAAGGCGCAATAGTGTAACTCCCTATTTTCATTTGAGATGTTTTCCGGAGAGGCTTGCAACGGTATCGATATTGATCATGGAGGATATTTATATATTTCTTTTAAATAAGGGATTTCCTTTAAAAATTGTTTGTTTAGAATCACCGCCTGGAGGTTTCTAGACCCAGGAAAGAGGAAGGGATTTTTTTTTTCACTTGAATTTAAGTAATTAAAAATTGGTAAAAATAAAAATCTCCATAAAAAAAATGTGGGAGGTATTTCAATGAGGCAGGAGGCAATTCCAAACAAACAATAATTATATTGGCCTAATATGTATATATATTTTTTATCAAAATATAGTATTGTGGTCATTTGTGGAAAACTTTGAGGAAATTAAAAAAAACACTTTTGAATCAGGCAAGATGAAATTTTATTTTTATGATTAAATAATAAGGTAACCAAATTTACATTGTAAATACATTTAATACCACTTAACTTATCAGTAAAAAAAATACTGCAGGGCCCAACATTTACAAGTGAAACACATGGCTCAGTGGTCATAGACGTTAGACCAGTAACCCAAAGGTCGCTCACAGGTTCAAACCCCACATTGATCATGAGTATAGAATACATATAGCTAGAATGTAAAATTTGACACCAAATTTCAAAATCTTGTCAATTTCAAGTCTATTATGAGACTGTTCTCTCAGGCCCTCCAAAACACATTTGTTATACCCCTGCTCCTGAAGGAGATGGGGTATCCTGTTTTATCCTTCTGTTTCTGTCTGTCCATCAGTGTGTCTGTCTGTCTGTAAAAAAAATTGTCAAAGTTTTCTTAGCAACTATTACTCATAGAGGCTTGAAATTATAACACACTCTTTGTTAATGCATGCCAAATATTGGAATTAATTTTTGAAGAAATTTGATGTCAACTTCCTGTTAAATATTGACTTTGCTTATTTTGTATATTCACATCAGAGCAGGAGTATCACTGGTGAGCATTGACTCTCAGATATCTTGTTTTGTATGTTTTTCATAAAATAAACTTCAAATTAAAGTGTAATATTAAATATGATATTTAAATACCCTTATATAAAAAGAATATAAATTAAATATCATGCTATATAGTGATTTATGATACAAACTGATATGCTTATTTATTTGCAGGTTACTGTACAGAATACAATATAGGTGGAAATATTATTCAACAAAGCTTCAGAACAAACTGTACACAGTTTACAAAAAATCCATGTCCACTTGGATATCAATCAACAGATGCGTACAAGTGTAAGTTTCAAATGCTACTTCAATTTTCTACTCATCTATGAACATACTTATAAGCTTTCTGTATTAAAAAGAAATAATGAGTGAATACATGCTCAGTACCCTTTTAGACAGATGATTTGCTGCAAAAAATTTCTTGAAACTTTGTACATGTTGTAATACATGAAATAAGGACATAATGCGTAAATATGTATTTCACAGGGTATTGCATTTCCATTATTTTTGCCAAGAATTTTGTCCTTCTTGTCATGCTTATAGAGACATTGTTTTTCTTCTTAATGCTATTTTGCCAGGAAAGGTAAAACTTGTGTGAAACCAATTAGGGTATGGTTGAGCCATAATTGAGGGGGGGGGGGGGGGTTTTACGTAGTAAAATACATGTATTGTGAAAAATCCTTAAAAATATTTTTCTGAAAATCATTTGGCCAGAAAGCTGAAACTTATGTGGAAGCTTCATTTCAAGTTTGTCCAAACTATGATCCTTCGGGGGTAGGATGGGGCCACCATTTGAAGCATGTGAAGGTTGTGTGTGAATTTTTACAAAGGAATAAATAGAAAAAATCTTTGAAAATTTTATTCTCAAAAACTTAAACAAATGGTGTTTGATGTTTAACATAAGAATATGTGCAGAACAATTTGAAGATCTTTTAAAACAAGATGTACTCTTATACTGCTAACTGATGTCAAGATATTTTGTTCTGGTACCATGAAGTTGATTTCATCAGAGTTATAGCTTTTGCTGCTCATGTGAGAGATGTGGCCCATGGGTCTCTTATTTTTATTATTTTGTGAATTTATGCATAAAACCCTTCAATTCATTAAGGGTAGCATTTTCAAATAATGTGGGAGCATGGAGTTCATAATAATAATTTATTGCCAAAATTGTTGAAAGTTTTCAAAATATATTTATATTTTTTGGTCACCTAAGTCACTCAGGTGACCTGTTGCAATTGGTTTTCATCCGTCGTGGTCTGTCGTCTAAGGCATCATATGTTAATAATTGACAGAACATTTTTAACTTCTTTTAAAACCTACTTGGCCTATTCTTTTCAAATTTAGTATGATGCATCTATGGGCCTAGGGGATCATAAATTGTAAAATTCATGATCCTTGTCCCATAGGGGACCTAGGGACAGGGCAAAATTGGTCAAAATTTGACCATTTTCAAAAATCTTCTCCTCTACTCCCACACATTGTAAGAAATACTGAATTCATATTAATTATGTAGACCAGGAAGTCCTCTACCAAAATTATAAATTTTATGTCCCCCGGGGAAGGTTTTTGACTTAAGAGCTGGGCCAAAGTAGATGTAATAATAGTGTTAATGCATATAATGTTTAACATCTTCTTCTCTACTCCCACACATCTGTAAGAAAAACTGAATTAATTCTTTAATATGTAGACCAGAAGGCCTAGGAGCTACCAAAATTATAAATTTCATGTTCCCCAGGTTTGGGATTTTGACTCTAGGGCAGGGTCAGAATGAATGTATAGTATTAATGCATAATAATGTTTTTTAAAAATCTTCATAGATTCTCTATACTTTCACACATCTGTAAGAAAAACTGAATTCATAATTATGTAGACCTGAGGAAACCTTCTACCATAATTATGTTAACAAGGAGGTCCTTTACTAAAATTGTAAATTGTTCATGTCCCTCGGGATAGGGGTTTTGACTCTAAGCAGGGCCACAATGGATGTATTGTGTTAATGCATATATAACGTTTAAAAATCTTCTTCTCTACTCCACACATCTGTAAGAAATACTGAATTCATAATAATGTAGACCAAGAAGCCCTCTATCAAAACTGTACATGTAAATTTCATGTCCCCTGGGGTAGGGGTTTTGACTCTAGAACAGGGTCAAAATGGATGTACAGTAAAACACGGTTATAGCGAACACGCTTATAATGAATTGACGCTTACAGCGAAGTGATTTTCATTCCCCGTGACTATATTACATGTTGTAAACTTGATGGATATAACGAATTACGATTATAACGAAGCAAAATTAACCGTCCCTGGCACTTCGTTATAACCTTGTTTTACTGTATGTTGTCAATGCATTTAATGCTTCAAAATCATCCTCTTCACTTTAGCTGATACTGAATTAAAACTGACTGCATATTAAGAAAGAAAAGAAAGCCGACTGTAAATTGTAAAGGATCTATTGCGAATAACAGTTGAATTGACCTATAGGACCGGTATGGGTTTCTCTCTTTACAAAAAACATATCGATTTCCGTTCCACTTCTTGATTTTAGGCAATACATAGTAAACTCCTAGGTTCTAGTTCTCATAATGTATAGTTATTGAAAAAAAAGTTTCACATTTCTGAGCAGTATGAGTTATGGTCGCTTTTTTTACTTGATTATCTTTAAATTTTATTTTTCAGTTTACTTTCTATAATACGATACATGTTCTTTATAATAATTATGCATTTATTTACAAGGGATGTTTTAGAAACTATCGAAAGTCTTGCGTGACGTGATTTCAAAGATCGCAAACCCTTTGATTTTATTGCTACAAATAATGCACGTCGCCTAAATTTTTTTAACAGAAATATCAGGAAGATTTAAGAGGATTTTTACGAGGCGTATGAACACTATCGTCATTCACCGTACATTAAACTGAACTCATTCTGTAGTAACAGCTGCATTCTTTGTATAAAGGGACTTACCTGATCCCGGGATGAGAAGGGGACGGATTTCAAACTCTAATGGACCCAGTCCCACTGCCTTTTTTCTAATCTATAAACCTTCCTCCTGCAATTTAGGCATAACATGTCACCAATGCACACAATTTTTGTAAAGAATGAACTGCATCTACTTTGCGGTACTTCGCTCACAATTGTACCATTTCCTATATAAAAGATGTTCTGGAAAAGCAAACACAAAAGTTTTTGCTTGGCATTAACGTGGTATCTGTTTTGAGTAACACAGAGATTCTTGTCCTCAAACAAAGCGTGCTTACACTAAGGTATAGTTCAGGTTGATTGCTTTTACATGTAGTTAAGTATATACTTTTTCCATTGATATCTTTAATTCAAAGAGCAAATGTGCATTTAAGGAAGAAGATCGAAATTAAACATGTTAAATATACAAAATGCACAATTCTGCATAAAAAAAAGGTGTTTATAAATGTTGTTAATTTAAAAAAGAAAAAGTGACCACAGATGGAATCGAACCAGGGCACAAAAAACATCTACATTTACAGAGCTAGCGGTTTAACCTACTGAGCTATTCAGAACTTACACTCTTCGGTGTAAATATAGACCACAATGATAGAAATCAGTTTCCCAAATTTTTTAACAAAACCTATCAAAATATCTTAGATTTTTGTTAGGTGCAGGCCGGTCCTGAAGGATACCTAGGCCAAAAATCATGCAGAATTATACCATTTTACTGAGAAAATGCTGTTTTTGCCAACTTTGATGATTAGTAATAAAATTGCAAGAGCAATATGATAGGTTCAAAACCCTTGCAAATTCGAAAAATTTAGAAATACATGTACGTACAAAGAAAATAACAAAAAAACCTTGATTTTTAAAAGTGATTTTTTCCGGGATATCCATCTCCACTATATGTCAATTCAATTGTTACTCACAATAGATCCTTTCATGTCTCCCAAGGTAGGGGTTTTGAATCTAGGGCAGAGCCAAAACAGTCATATATTGTATAGGGTAGGGGTTCTTACTGCAGGGTGTGGCCAAAATGGTCATATAGTGATCATGTATTTAACGTTTTTTTACGTCTACTGACACAGAATAGAAACTGACTGCATATTTAGAAAATTACCATTGAGCTGTCATCTAAAATTAAATATCATGACACCTATACTGCTGTGGGGGGATTTATATTAGTTTTATTATTTTTATTTTATTCTGCTCTGGAATTTCAATGAAAGAAATGAGTTAATTCACATAATAATGAACCTGTCTATCAAAGTTAAGATATATTGTGAGAGCATTTTGAAAGAGTTGGGGGGGGGGGGGGGGG
>WFKH01011925.1:33672257-33697743 GCA_016163765.1 Magallana hongkongensis | reverse complement strand
GGGTTGTAACAGTTAATGGAGTTATCTTCCCTTGCTTGTTCATATTTAGTAATTAATGTAATTAAAGTGTATGATTGAAAAAGTTATTCCAGGGGTTTTTTTTTATTTTAAAAAACCTAACCAGAACAGTATTTGAACTTTCCAAATAAAGAAATAGACTTGTTAATAGCTTAATGGCTTACCAAAATCACTAAGTACTGTTGTCAAATCAGTTGAAAATCATAGTCAATTAATCGATAGAATCGGTTGTCTCTTACCAACTGATGATCTGCCAATATTCAAATCGGTAACAAATTGTACTGAATTCATTTAAATGGGGCACCAATTTTTATGCTATGGTTTAATTAAAAATATTTAAGTGCTATTTGCACTTAACTTTTAAAGCTTATAAGGTGTATGCTGTATTTTTCTCAGTTAAAATGATACATATCTTTTCAGATTGAAAAAATAACCCTGTTTGCGACAGTTGTTTATTTCAATAAATAAAAAATTTTAACAGTCAGAGGTGTGACTGAAATCCATCATATTGAAAAATGCATGATGATTTCTAATCATAAAACTGATTTTAAGTAATAACTGAAATTCATCATTTTTTTTTTAAATGATGAAAAACAGTCATAACTATTTGGAGTTTATTTTAAAATATGGAGTGACCTCTGAAAATAAATATGACTATACCATCATTTTTTATCAATATTGTAAGTCTGGGCGCACGTAATTATCTCGTTTGTTTTACGGGGCGCACTCATTTATTTTGGTTTCAGTTGTTTGTCAAGATGTTTCTGTTTCTCTACACAATGGACCATAGCAAGATAGTGTACTTTTTCTCATTAATGAAGTAAATGGGTTGGAAGAATTGACTTGGGAATGGAATTATGATGAAAACATGTCATATTTACAAAATTGATAAAGACGTACATTATGTAATTAGTAGAAATGACAGTAATCAGTTATTTTTCAATATGATGGATTTCAGTCACACCCCTGACTGTTTAAGAATAATTAAGAAAATGATAGGTATAGTATTAATGTAATAAACTGATTATTATCGATTATAAAATCTCAAATCGATTATCGTAAATCGACAATCTTTCTAACTAATCATCAATTAAAAATTGATCATATCGTGACAAAACTACTGATAAGTGGTACATGTAAAATGATGTTTGGATAAATGCCAGATGGTGATGAATTAATACAAGTTGAATATTGAAAAACTGAAGCATAAATAGTGAGACAAGGTAGATTTTTCTGGTTATTTTTTTTTGGTTAAATGCCCTAAGGAGTATTTTACATGTAATTTTTCTTTACTCCAGATTGAAACTTAAAATAACATGAATAAGTGCATGTATATGAGATTCCTTGACAGGTCTGTGTATGGGCTATGGTACTCAGGTGACCGTTAAGGCCTGTTTTCCCCTTGTTTACCATTAATGATTTAACCCTGGATTAATATTGTGTAAAACATGTATTATCATTTTCATACCCCAAAATCATTATCTTCCTCTAGGTACCCTATTTTAGGGTGAAAAAAAATGTGCAAATTCAATCTGAATGAACATTAAAAAAATACAGTTCCACAAGAATTGGTCCCATGAAAATAAATTATTCTAAATTGAAAGCTTTGAATTGTTATATCATGTTTTCATAGATATATGCAGGGTTAGCAAAAGAGAGATTGCATTGTTAACTTTTAGAATTATTTTGGCAGTCTGTTTATGACTATATATTCTAGCAGTACTGATTATTTAATTAAGAACTTTAAGTTTAATATATGGTTTTATTTAGTTTGATCTGGACCTCAGATTATGAAATTATTATTTTCAATGTTGCACCAGGAATTATATAAAACCTAATCATGTTAATAGAACTTGCAAGCATCTGAGTAAAATTCACCCCCAGAAATTTAAATTTACATGAAAATTATTTTAAGCATGTTTAGTTCAAATCTTTTTTGTTAATGAGTGAGGATTGGGCAAATAAAACAATTTTAATAGTGACCTTTTGTGAACATTAATTTCATTTCAGTAGAAGTATTGCATGCAGGGAAATATTCACCCCGATTTATTTTCACCCTCGTTGTCAGAGGGTGGATTTAACACTGGGCGAATTCCAATATCTTTAATATTGTCTTATATTATCTATATTTAAACACAATATTGCCTGGGGGTATTCAAGGCCGAGCGAAACTGTTTGCGAGTGTATAGAGGGACGAAAATTAGACAGGGCGAAAATAACCCTGTATACAGTATTGTATTAGAAGGGCTAGTATATTGTTTGGGTACATATATCTCTTGTACATTTTGTCTAAATCAGTTTTATTGTTGTAATTTTCTTTTGGTACAGATCCAGGTTGCTATGAGTTGACAAAAAAGACAACAGCAAAGACTACTCTCTCAACAACAAATGCCACTCATATGAATAAGTATGAAATCTATTCAACTTTGTTTCGATAACTTTTACATTAGTTAATAATACTTTCAACTTGTCAATTTCTTGTGAGTTATCATCATTTTTTGCAGGATATATATAATCTTTGCTAGTTGTTAGCAGTGGGGTTAAATCTTGTATGCCTATTTACCCACTAGGATTTTGGGAATTTATTAAACATAAATGACAATAAAATGTGTAAAGAAATTTGAAATAATTTGGACAGGTTTTGGGGCAATTCCTGTAAATTGGCTTAACAACTAAAACCTCCTGCTTCCAGTCAAAAAGAAACTATCAATCATATATTATAAACAATACCATGAATACCACAAACGTGATTTCAATTTATAAAATTTGAAGCAATATACATTTTTCATCTTGTTACCTTCCTGAAATGAGCTTAAAATGTTAACTTTTATTTCTCTGTTTTTAGCTCACCTGAACTGAAGTTTTCTGATCACCTGTTGTCCGTCGTCCGTCAAAATTATAAAAGCAGTGACCCTTGATCTAATAAAGGGACCCCAGAAGGGGTTCAAAGTTTAACATAGAAACATAGAGGGAAAATGTTTTAAAATCTTCTCCTGGAGAACTACAATGCTTCAATTTGTGAGATTATTTTGCAAGCATCCTTAAATAATGTAGATTCTAAATTAATAAAGCTGTGACCACCAGACTAATACTGGGGCCCAAAGAAAGGTTTAATGTTTAAAATAGAAACATAAATGGAATATGTTTTTGAAAAATTTTCTCGAGAACTACAATGCTACTGATTGTGAGATTACTAATGCAAGGATCCTCAAATAGTATAGATTCTAAATTGTTAAAGCCAATCATAAACCTTGGACCAATACTGGGGCCCTAGAAAGGGGTTCAAGTTTAAAATAGAAACATATGCTGCAAAATAGAATGTTACAAGGACTTAATTGTTCAGGTGAGCGATGTGGCCCATGGGCCTTTTTGAGTATTTTTAATGCTTCATCTTTAATAGTCAAATATTGAGTTACAAGATTACAAGCAAGATACAGAGTTTGAAATTCTTTGATTTGTAAACAAACTTAAGTCTGACAAATGTTTACATAACATTTTGTCTGAACTTTTCACATTTACATCATCTTCTCAAGAACCACTGGGCCAATTTCAACCAAACTTGGCACAAAGCACCCTTATGTTAAAGGGATTTTTAAAGTTGTGAAAATTAAGTACCACACCTTTTTAAAAGGGGAGATAATTATAAATTATTTAAAAAATTTTGATAAATTTTCAAAAATTGTCTTCTCAAGAACTATTTGGCCAGGAAAGCTAAAACTTATGTGGACCCATCCTCAGTTAGTGTAAATTCAAAGTTGTGAAAATCATGACCCCGTGGGTAGGGTGGGGCCACAATTGGGGGGGGGGGGGGGTCAAATTTCTACATAGGAATATAGAGTAAATCTTTAAAAATCTTCTCAGAAACCAATCAGTCAGGAAAGCTGAAACTTGTGTGGAAGCAACCTAGTGTACTGTTGATTCAAAAGAGTAAAAATCATGGCCCTGGGGGTAAAGTGGGTCCAGAATCAGTTGTTGAATTTTTACTTAGGAATATATAGAGTAAATCTTTAAAAATCTTCTTCTCAGAAACTAATCAGCCAGGTAATTCTTTAAAATTGTTTAGACTTTGGTCCCTGGATGATTCTTGGGCCTCAAAAGGGGTTCAGAGTTTGAAGTAGGTTTATATCCTATCTATGAACAATTGTTTAGGATCTTTTTGAGAACTGCAATGCTCAACATGTGTTATTACTATAAAATAATTCTGTTAGAAATGGGACTAATGATAATAAACATAAGAATATTCAGGGGGGAAAATGAATTTTAATTTATGCAGGATCTACATGTATTATACTACATTGTCCAGAACGTTTGTATTATGACTCAATTAAGCTGATTTTATCATAGTTTACCTATTGTTCCTCAGGTGAGCGATGTGGCCCAGTGGCCTCTTGTAATAAAGATGAAAGTAACGGGCTTTAGTACAATAGCATGATAGAGTGATCATTGCCTGTCAATACATTGATTAGAATTACAGCAAAACTCGTTTATAACGAATTTCAAGGGACCATAGAAAAAACTTCGTTATAGCCGTAATTCGCTATACGTTTATAACAAATTTGTCTAAAATATTATAGCGAATTCGTTATAAAATAATCGGCTAACAGTTTTCCACACTATCTTAAGTTATAAAATTAGTATTACCGTCATTTACAAAAAAATGTCAATATGACCATTTTATTTCAATTTTTAAAAAAAATTCCGTATACTATTTGAATTTGAGCTTTTATATATGCATCAAAAAATTGCATGTATCTTCATTGAAATTTGAAATGGAAAAAATTCGTTATAAAAATGATAAAATACGTTAAAATTTTGCCAGCGGGGGTGTAAAATTACTTCGTTATAGCCGTAAATTCGTTATAGCCGTGTTCGTTATATCCATCAATTTTCTATAGGTTTATATAAGAAATTTGCCGGGACATGAATAATAATTCGTTATAGCCGTAAATTCGCTATATCCTTGTTCGTTATATTCGAGTTTTGCTGTATAGCTCTTTAACATATCATGTAATATTTTTTTTTAGTTAATATAGTCTGTCCCATTTAGTTATTGCTTCCATCACTTTTTGAGGATTTTTAATAAACATACACCTGTACACATACCTGTGAAAGAATTACAGTTGAAATCAATGAAATGGAAAATATTTGAGAAATTTTCATTGACAAATTATCCTTTTTCACTCATGAATTAAAGTTTACAAAAATGAAAACAAATTTCTTACGGAGATTTATAATGGGAAATCTTTACATCTTTTCTCCATTCGGAAGTACTCTGGACACACCGAGCAACTCTTCAATGTTATCATCCGGGCTATTTCATGGCTGATGCAATGCAAAATCCCATGGACTATGTGTATTGAAACTTAAAGCGGTAGAGGGGGCGTTTCAAAACAGATAATCTGGACATTTTTCATAGGAACATAAAGAGTAAAATCTTTAAAAATTGTTTTCTCAAATCAGCAGAAAATTACTTGATTAAGATACTGATATCATAATGGATAAGAAGTATTTAAGTCAAATACTAGGCAACAAAATATGCAGTTTTTGATGAAAAATTACATTTTTGAAAATTTTAATTTAGTAAACATGAACAAAAGCTCCAGGCGGATTCGAACTCATGATCTGCGGTTCAGAAACCCAATACTTTAACCACTGAGCTACAATGATATACAACACAATCGAACGATGTAAACAGTTTAACAAAACATTTAAATCGCCATCTTGTGACATAGTGTTTTAAAAAGTATAAGTTTAGGTGTAGTGAGGTGCCTTAAAAATCTTCTTCTCAAAAATCTTTTGGCCAGAAAAGCTTAATCTTGTGTGGAAGCATCATCATATAGTTTAGATTCAGGTTTGTTCAAATCATGATCCCCGGGGTATAATTGAGCCACAATTGGGGGGGGGGGGGGGGGGGGGGGACAAAATTCAACATAGGAAGATATAGTGAAAAATCTTTAAAAATCTTCTGGAAAAGCATTCAGTCCAGAAAGCAGTAACTCATGGTGAAAGCACAGGTTTTGCATATTTAAGTTTGATTAAACCATGATTCCATAGAGAAAAGTGGGGCCACAAAGGGTTGGTGGTTATAGGAATAGAGAAAAATTGTTTGACAAATACTAAAACAACAAAAAGGACTTGGTCTTGACCATAAAAATATGTGGATAAAAATAGGCAGATTTTTAAAAAAAATTTGAGCAAGATTTACTGTGCTTAGCTGACAAGATATTTTGATTTGATTCTGTCATGTTGATTTGATCAGAGTTATGGCTATTGTTGCTCAGGTGAGCGATGTGGCCCCTGGGCCTCTTGTTGTAATCATTGTAATTAATGGACAACTTTTGATATACATTATGTAAAATACAGACAATCCGATGATTTGTAGATATACGGGGACTAGAACCATTATGTGTTATAACTTTTTATAGGGACCAGCAAGACTCAATGAAAGACTAAAATCTACAACATAAGGTACAAAAGGGGACCCTTTTTCCGACAATTGTAAAAAAGCTGGAGGGGTTACTTATAGGGGCAGGGGCACTTATTAGGGATAATATGGTAGCTTATAACTTTTAAAATCACTCACAAAATTTTACATCTATAGTTCAGGATAGTATTTGGTTCATTGATATTTTTTGCCATCTATTTCAGTGATAAACAAGCAGGTGGAGGGTCATCAACAGACATCATATTGCCAGTGATTCTAGTTGTAGTTTTGGTGTTGATTGTTGTTGTGCTTGTCGGGATCTACTTGATACTCATCCGAAGAAAAGAGAAATGTTTTTTTTTCAGAAAAAAAGGTAATATTATAATTGATGTTGATTATATAGTGACACTGGTATCAATACATTTTTTTATATACTGTAAAACAAGAAAATATGCTGCACTACAAATTTATCGCCTTTGGAGCAACTGCAACTGAGTGCTAACGGTTATTTATCTGTATTAAGTATCTTAAAGTTAAAAAGAGTAACTTCAGTTGTTTTTGTGATACTAAACGTGTGAAAAAACTTAACTTACACAATTTCGGACTGTTGATTCTGTTTGTTTACACAATTACACAGATAAACAGTATTGACCATTTCAGCAAAATTATGGACTAATTTATTCAATTTTTTTGCTTTAGTTATTTAGTATATATCATTATCGTCTTCAAAATTTGACCGTCAACAAGCAGAACTGATTAATTTCTAGCTGTTTGATAAGTGGTTATATAAATAATAAGTCGACACCCCTGGCTGTTTGTTATTTAAATGTAAAATTACTGTGAAAAAATGTGGTATGCGAAACTCACCATTTAATTTCCCTCACCTTTATTTTTGGAACTCTTCTAGACTGAGTGTTATTCAAGTCGCTATGTTAAATTCAAAGTCAGATAACTAAAACATTTTTTCCTACAAAAATTACACACCATCGTCAATAAATGAAGTTTTAATATTTATCTATTGAAGTTTTAGACAAAAGTAAGTGTATTGTTCTCAATGACATTTTACTGTACGCGACTTGGAAATCGAAATCTTAATGTTGCATGTACACAGAATTAAATCATTGATACAACAAGTTAGAACATATTGAATTTAACCCTTTTAATATAAAAGCTGCATGCACTGAAATTGAATTTGGCCAATGTTTTGGTAATTTCACCAATGTTTTGGTACTTGCATTTGCATTAAAATATGTTTATAATGTCTATAACAAATTTTGTCACATTTTTCTCACCAACTATTCGTTGCAGATGCTGGAAATATTAACATACTCTTTGTTTAGGTTTTGGAATTCATTTTGATACTTATCAGATGTTAATTTTCTTTGCAATGACAACTTTTATTATTTTTTATCTACATTGTCAATCAAGTTTTTGTCAAAGATTTCTTAGTACCAACAATTCATCGCAGATGGTTGAAATTTTAAAACACTCTTTGTTCAAGTATGCCATATGATGTGATTCATTTTTTAACAAAATCGATTTCACTTCCTGTTAATCATGTTTATTGTTGATTTTGCTGATTTTGTATACAGTCAAACTTGTAGTAAGCAGTCACCTGTGGGAGGCACCCAAAGTGACCTCTTAACAGAGGTGACCTTTGAATAGAGACTTATGAATTTGCCATCATCAAATATCTTATTAAAACAATTATTGGATTTTATTTTAACTACGGTATATACTTGATATTTAGCATAATGTATCAAAATGATAGATAAAGTAATTGATTTGGTGTTTTTTATAGTATCTGTTACATGTATATTTACAAATAAGTACAAATACATATCAATGCATTGTGCATGCAATTGTTTATATCTTTTTTTTTAATTATTGAAAAAAGTTATTACGTGGTATAACCTTCTCGCTGACATTTTCAGAATAATAACACTAACTATTTTCATGAATACCGTATATTTGGAAAACAAACACTTTTAATACAAATCAACAATTTATTTTTTAACCGACTATGTCCGAACTCAAAATCAAATTATTAATCGAGCAATTTTCTCTTGCCTCGCCGCGGACATTTTTGACACCTATTTCATTTGTGTTTATAAAACAAACATTGTTTATACATGTTTAAACAATTCACTTGATTCCCATTCGTATCTGATCTGCCAATTATGTATTATAAATACATCGATTAATTTGGTTTCTCTCACCTCAGGCGTATAATTATTGTTTACATTTATTACCTGACATTCGGAAGCCATGTTTAAAATCCCCGGGTGTATATCATGGGACCGACCAAAATGGCCGCCTAATGCATGTCGACTGTACAGTTTCGGATCAAAATACGATGACCGCTGACCGCGTTAGACAGGTGACCGCTCTTTAGAGGGCAATTATATAGGATTTTTCATCGGGAGGAAATAAAATGACCGCATACGAAAGGTGACTGCTTAATAGGGGTGACCGCTTCGGCAGTTTTGACTGTATTCACATCAGAGTGGGGGTATAACTCTGATTTTCACATAGTTTCATGTATTATGATCATTAGACAAGATGGTCTCATAAAGGTGATGCCTCGTCTCGGTGAGCTCTTTAATCTGTAGTTACCTATGTTTAGTTACTACATGTAAGATGAGTCTTTAATACCAGCATCTACATGTTCAATATACCAGTAACACCAACAAGTAATTCAATTTTCTTTTTGAGAAAAACAAATACATCTCAACAAAAAGAAATGTTAGTATTACTTGACTTGTATGAAAATGAATGCAATCCATGTACTTATAAAAAGCAACAATTATAAATAAATGAATATTTTGTAACATAATATAGATTTACGTTATTCATTCGTGGATAATTCATATTGCTCAAGAACTATGATGTGTTTGCTGAACTGAAGTAATGAAAATGTAAATAATGAAGCGTATAATCTAAATAATTTTGTTGTTTATAGATCCCAAAAATATATACGAAACAGAAACTGAGGAATCATTGTCTTTAAGGGTCCCATGCGATACAGAAACAGGTATGAGGTATTCCTGTAGATCATTACATATTGACAAATCATTTGTTGTCAATATTTATGGTATATCTTGTAATGTGAATAATTATCCTCTTGATGCCATTGCTTACTGTTGAAACGAGATTATAATAAGAGAAAAAATAGCCCCTAACCAATGTAAATAATTGTATATTACATTAACTATGCTGAAATATTGCATTTTATTTTTCAGAGGACATTCATATTGCACCATCTGGCCAAATCATTGGAAATGGTATATCTTTCTAAATCATCATTAAATATCTATAATTACTGAGTGCAATGTTCATTTCAATGGCAATTGAAAGTTTAATAAAATATTGTAAATACAAAGTTGTGAATGCCCATATTTCATGTTTAGTTAGTCCTATATAAGTATCCTTATGCAGGTTGTAAACAGTGATGATGTATCCACTGTACAACTTTTGAAACATGGGAAAAGGACATGTTTGCAATCTAGCACATTTATTTCTAAATTTAACAATGTAGAACTGTTATAAAGAATTTTCATATTGTTCACATTGCATTGCCTTCGAGGTCATAGAGAGGTAAGCTATTTTGATATTATTATATTGTATTTCAAGTCTTAGGAATTTTCAAATTATATTTCAAATATCTGAAGATGAAGTTATAATCAAAGAATGATTGTAGACCAATAGAAATATGTTTTAGATACACATGATATACCTTTATGTGCTAACTGTTGTTGCCCAACTTGGTGGAGCAGAAGAAAAGGTTTTGTTTAAATCATTGTTAAAACCATAAAAATATATCTTTTTACAGGAATCAAAACAAGAAAAATAAAGATTGTTAATGAAGAAATATTACCCGGTAAGTTTTCATTGGGTTTATTTTTTAATAAAAGCTTACATTAGGTCATACAAGTATTTGGTTGCCACATTATTTTTGGTCATTCCTTAAAGCAGCTTGGTCCGATTTTATATAAAATTTTGTGTACGCTTTTAAACGATGGTTAAGCTAAATATGTGTATAATAATAGACAATACAGAAGTTTTCCTAGTCAATTAAACCATATTTCAATAAAAAAGAATTATTGTACAAAATTTCTTTTACAAAACAAATGACAAAAAAAGGGTATCGTGTTATTTCGCCTCATATCAAAATTCCCCTCTGGCATTGAGGCGGGGATGATTGGAATTACACCTTTGACATCGCTTTTAATAGCGTCTAAATTTGAGTATTGTTCTGGCAAATCAAAAATAAACGTGTACATTTTGTTCACTATCATTTATGATGTTTGTTTTGTTTACAATCGATGCATAACATGCGGGGTGAATAAACCTAAACAATCGGGGGACGAAACAAAACGTTTCCCTTTCCTAAACATTCCCATAATGCATTTTGGTTTCTGTTTTTGTTTGCCTAAAGAGAAATTATTTTTATTTACTTTGACTATTTCTAACTTTAAAAGGAGACCGATTCTGCTGGTGTTATTAGGCGAAAGTTTATAACTTTCTCAGAAAATTGGTTTGTATTGGAATTATTTGATACTGTGATAGCCAAAGAAATCGGACCATGCAGCTTTAATTGTTATACAGATTTATAAACTGAGAGAGTTACTGACTGTTGCTTTTGGCATTCAGAATGCGATTCTATACTTTACTTAATATTATGAACTGATGTATAATGCTATTTTTAATGATGTATTCTCAAATGTGGTCAGTATGTTACCTAGTAGTCTGTATGCGGTAATTACCCCACATTAACTTTTAATATAATGTACCGTTAATGAGCTCGACCTTGAAATTTATGTCATTTTGATCAGCCAAGAACATGAAGAAAGACATTTCCTTGCAAGAGGTGCTAAACTCGTTGCAAAGATATCTTCGGTTCACATTTTACTTAAATACTCGATAATCATAATTACAATGTACCTCAGGTACATGTCCATTCAAAAGTATGGGAAAATTCCAAGATTTCTATTTTGAAATGCCCCTCTATCTTATCAGGTTTCAATGTATGGCTAAAAAAAAAAAAAGTCTACAAACTTTTTGCATGGAAAAGTACCTGAATGATAACGTTGAAAAATTGTATGAGATATTCCTAGTGACTTCCAAGTGGAGAAAAGATGTCAACATTTCCCATTATAAATCTATTTAGGAAATCTTTTTTCGTTCCTTTGTTTTTTTATGAAAAATGATAATGTATCATGATGAAGATATCATGGATATTTTCTCTTTCATCGATTTCAATTGTACTTCTTTCACAGGTATGTGTATTTTTAGGTCACTTGAGTCACTCAGGTGACCTATTGCTATCGGTCTTTGTCCGTTGTCGTGCGTCTGTGGCACTGTGTGTCCTGTGTTAACAATTTTACACTTTTAACTTCTTGAAAAATATAAAAGCCAATTGTTATTTTTGGTTTGAAGCACATCTATGAAAGGAGGAATCTAAATTGTTAAATTCATGATTTTACCTCCCCACAGCCACTTGGACGGGGCCAAATTTGCTAAAAAGCAAATAGTTCACAAATATTTTTTCTACTCCCACACATGTCAAAAGAAATAAAATAAATGCATGGTGGAAGACTTCTACCAAAATTGTGAAATTCATGACCTCTGGGACAGGGGCTTGGGACCTAGGGAGGGGCGAATATGACCATATAGTGAACATGTATAATTTCTAGAAAATCTGTATACCCAAGAAGAGAGGGCATACTGTTTTATCGTCCGTCCGTCCTTCCGTCTGTCTGTACGTAACAAAACGTTCTCTCACATTGTTCTTAGCAACCATTAAATGCAGATGCTTGAAATTTTAACACACTCTTTGTTAGACATCCCATATGGTGGGAATCAGTTTTGTACCAATCGGACGTCAATTGAATTCACTGTTAAATGATGACTTTGTTTATTTGAAGTTTAAATTTTCAAACAAATTTTCATCAGCAAGTGTTAATCACAGATGCTTAAAACTTTAATACACTCTGTCTTTTGGTATGTCATATATTGGGATTTATTTTTATACTAATCAGATGTTTACTTCCGTTTCCATGGCATCTTTGATTAATTGTTATGTAAATTTTCAAACAAATTTTGGTCAAAGATTTCTCAGCAACTATTAATCGCAGATGCTTGTAATTCTAACACAGTCTTGTTTAGGCATGCCATATGGAGGGATTTATTTTTGTAGAAATCAGATGTCAACTTCCTGTTAAATGTCAACTTTGCTTATTTTGTATATTCACATCAGAGTGGGGGTATCACAAGTGAGCATTGGCTCACATATATCTTGTTTTTAGGCCACGACTTGCATACATCTAGTTTTTAGGGCAACTGTGTAACTCAGGTGACCTGTTGCAATTGGTCTTTGTCCGTCATCATGTGGTATGCAATTTTTACATTTATAACTTCTCCTTGAAAAATACAAAACTGCAATGCCAATTGTTACCATTTCTGGTGTGGATCATTTCTATGGTAAGAGGAATCTAATTTGTGAAATTCATTGCTGCACGAAATCCCCATAAATTGGTGTTCAACGAACAACGATGAAACCACATTATAGAAAATATTGAAGTCATAGAAAATCTTTTTCTGTACTCCCACACATGTGGGGGTGGGGGGGATGAATGCATGATTATGATGTCCACGAAGTCCTCTACCCCTTTGTCAGGGGTTCAGGCCGTGGGAATATGGCAATATAATGTTAATGCTTATAATGTTTAAAAATATTCTTCTTTACTCTCACACATCTGTGAGAAAAACTGACTCATAATTATGTTAACCAGGAAGTCCTTTACAAAAATTTAATACTGCATTTAATGTTTCAAAAAACATCCTCTTACTTCTGCTGATACTGAATAAAAATTGACTGCTTATAAAGAAAGAAAATAAAGCCATCCATCAAGATTTTAAATTTCATGCCTCCCAATGTAGAGATTTGCATCTAGGGCTGGGTCAAAACACTTCAATAGTGTATAGGGTACTGGTTCTTAATTCAGGGTGTGGCCAAAATGGTCATTTAGTTTTAATGTATATAAAATATTCAAAAAACGTCTACTGACACAGAATAAAAACTGACTGCATATTTAAAAGAAAAAAAAACAACAACTAAACATTAGGCTGTCATCTTTAATAATGGGGGGGGGGGGGGGGGGGGTATATATTTCTCTTATTATTTTATTCTTCTCAGGAATCTCAATAAAGGAAATGAGTTAATTCACATATAAAGAGAACGAATGAAGGTATATCAAAGTTTAGATATTGTAAAAGCATTGGGAAAGAGTTCAAAGTTAATGTTACAATTAATAGAGTTATCTTCCTTTGCTTCTTCATAATGGAGTTATCTTCCTTTGCTTGTTCATATTTAGTTATTAATCATGGAATATAATGTAATTAAGAAGTTGTATGATCAAAAGAGTTCTGCAAGTATTTTGAAACAAAATCAGTTTTTAAACTTTCTAAATAATCAAATGGACTTGTTAATAGTATAGTAATAATTGGCCAACCAAAATCACTGATAAGCAGTATATGTAAAATAATTTTGGTATAAATGCCAGGTGGTGATCAAATGTTATTAAAGGTTGAATATTCAAAAGCTGGAACAGGGGAAGTAACACTCTATAGCTTTTAAAGCTTTTTTTGTTCAAATGCCCACAGAGAGAGTGTTTGTCTGCCCCTAGGGATGTGAGGTTATTTTCTATCAGAGTCTTGCACATTTTCAATATCAGGTCTTGCACTCTATTATGATCTTTTTTTCTTTTTTTTTCTTTTTTTTTTTTTTTTGCTACATTATTACATTATCGTAATTTTTCTGCTGCAAAATGAAACTTTATTAAATGCAAATATAAGACTTCTCTATAATTTTGGCTATGGTACTCAGATGACCGTTAAGCCTCCTGTCCAAAAAAAAAAATGTTTAGATGAAAATCTGCATTTTTTAAAACTTTTTTGTACAAGATGTACTGTAATTATTTGTCAAGATGGATTTTATGCTGTAATGCTGATTTGAACAGTCATGGATATTGTTGCTCTGGTGAGCGATGTGGCCCCTGGGCCTCTTGTTTTTACTTTACTGATAAATCATGCAGTTTACCCATACTTATAGTAAAATACCCATCTAATATATGGCTGTTATTAATGGTCGTTTCCTTCTTCTTTTATATCATTTTGATTGGCAACGGAAGACGTTTCACTTCTCTGATGAATGGTTCAAAGTTGTTTTCTTTAGTACAAGCAACTGAGAAAATTTCAAAGTAATACTGCTAGAAGTGGGCCTTGATCCTCATGGATTGAATATAATGAAGGACCCCAAAATAAACTTAAAACATTCATAAAATCTCTAAATATCTATCTTATGGTTTTAAAGGACTATTGATAATAACCATTTCTTACAAACTGGTAGAGAACTATAAAATGTTTTCCTATGTAAAAATATGGAAAAGGATAATTTGAATAAAAAACAGAATGAAAGCAAGTCAAATGTCTTTTAATAGCAGTGAAAAGACCAACATATATTTATGTAAAGCAAATCAAAGCGTGCTGCTTGTTTTCTAACAGTATACATATATTTTTATTTTTATTTTGAAGAACATTATTTAAAACCAGAAGAAGATCCAAAGGAGGTACATTTGTTTTTTTTGTTTTTTTTTATTAATCGTTTGACTGTATAAATGATAATATGGTCTATGCAACTGTTCGACTGTAAGTCTGTAATGAATTTCATGAAATATTGCATACAAATTCCAAAACACCCTAAAAGAGATGAATATATACACATTGTATATGTTGGTATCTAGTAACAATCAAATATAAATGATATAATTTTTAAAATAGATGGTATGCGAATTTAAACGATACTATTCCAGTTAAAATTGTATGATGAGGTTGTTATGCTGTTTTTAATTTTTGCTCTTGAAAGATTTTGAATAAATCGATACTTTTTTTCCAAGGACTGCCAAACATTGCTTAACCGTATCAGTGATGGATTAACAGGACTTGCAATTATCCATTCTGAAAACAGCAATGCAGACAACCAACTCAATCTTGCAAACCTACATAATGGGTATGACAACCCAGGGTTATCCTTCTCACAGGAATCAAGACAAACATTTGAAGATGATCTTGCACAAGTGGAATCTTTGATTGAATATTTCAAAAAACAAAAAAATAAACCGAGGATTTGCAAGGAATGATTAAAATGCAACAATGAGTTTCACAGTAAAAAAGTTCAAATGGGAGAAGTATTTATTTGCAGTTTTTATCGTTTTGTATATCCTGTGTAATGTGCTTAAACGTGATGCATGCAATCGTGTATGCTATTCATGGGATTGTCAATGAAATATAGATTAATGAACATATGTCAGTATATTTATTTTTACCACATCAAGTAATGCAATTAGGCTAACTTTTAACCGTAATATGTGTAGAATTTACGTTTCTTTATACAGTCTAGCTTATATAACAATTTTGAGAGTAAACGGTAAAAATTTAAATTGATTGACATCATCTGATATGGAAATTGTAGATACGTGCAATACATGATATTATGGAAAAAAATTCTGATCTTTCAGAAGTCGATAGAATCTGTTATTAATGCATGTATATGCAATTGGGTTTAGAAGTAAAAGCATATCTTTGTTGTGATTATTTACTAATTGTATATAGATTGGCTTGCGTAAATCTTAATATTACTGCAAGTTGTGTTTCTCTTTTATATATATGTTTTTAATATTTTTGATGTATAAATCAACGATGACCGGTGATTCAAAATAAAGTGATTGTGTGTCAAATTGAGTTGCTGGCTTCAAATTATGCAATAAAGATACAAATGTAGTTAACAGAAGAGACTGTTGAAAAAACAAATGAAAGGAACAACCCTTTAAAGGTGGCATATCATTATTCTGTCCAATGGTTTCAATTTCAATTTTGACATTCTGTTGACGAAGGTTTTTTGCAAATATTGTGTTAAAACTAAGAGTGGCATTTTATCGAAAACTTTTAAAACCGTTAAGTTGACTATTCTTTTATGCAAACTATTTGTTAGAATAACTGAATTTACTGTTGCCATCTACAGGTATTTTCTTAATGATCCGTTTACTCTATTCCTAAAAAAGAGTATAACGCTATACGCTATATGTTGATATTGTTATAATCTGCATATTCTTTGGATGGTCAGAAGACCAAGAGGTGTACGATCAGTACTCGAACGCGTATTGTTACATAAACACCAACCTTGCTAACAGACACTCGTAGATGGGCCCTACTGGGTGCAAAGGTCAGGGAACAAGATCATAACCTTCGTTATATTTACTGCCTAACTGAAATGCCAAAGAAAACCATGTGATCTAAATTCGTATACCATTACCATTCGAAGGAATGTGTTTAGCAATTAAAATTTCAAGCTATCTTTCTTGATCTTTAATACCATTTATACGTATGAATATCTTTAGCTCAGCAATGGCGAAAAAAAGATGTTGACACCGATTTTCTTGCTTGTTAGCTCACCTGAACCGAAGGTTCATGCGAGCTTTTCTCATTACTTGTTGTCCGATTGTTAAAATCGGACTAATACTGTGTCCCCAAGAGGTGTTCAACAAGAGGTGTTCAAAAATATGAAGGGAATATGTTAAACAGATATTCTAAAGAACTACAATGCTACAATTTGCGAAATTGCTATGCAAGCATCCACATATAAAACAGATTCTAATCGTATCCCGAGACTGAAACTGGGGCCCCAACGGGGGTTCAAAATTTTACATAGAAATACATTTTATAGAGAAATTGTTTTAAAATCTTCCTTTCAAGAACTGCAATGCTACTATTTGTGAAATAACTTTGAAGCAAACTAAGATAATGTATACTCTAAATTGTTCAAATTATGACCCCCAGACAAATACTGGGGTCCCAAGAAGGGTTCAAAGTATAACATAGAAATATATATGGAACACGTGAAATACAATGCTACAATTTGTGAGACTACTATGCAATCATCCTCAAAGCATCCTCAAATAATGACGATTCTAAATTGTAAACATATTAGGGCCCAAAGAGGGGTTCATAGTTTAACATTGAAATAATTAGAGAAATCGTTTCAAAATCTCAAGAACTACAGTACATTTTCTACAATATTAATTTTTGAGATTACTATGCAATCATTCTAAGATAGTGTAGATTCTAGATTGTTAAAGTCGTGGCCCCGGACTAATACTGGGACCTTAAGAGGGGTTTAAAGATTAACATAGGAATATATAGGGACAATGTTTCAAAAACTACAATGCTACAATTTGCGAGATTACTATGCAAGCATCCTAAGATATTTAAATTCTCAATTGTAAAAATTGTAACCCCCGAACTAATACTAGGGCCCAAGGAGTGGTTTAAAATATATTGAAAATATATAGGGAAATTGTTTAAAACTTGATTTAGGCGTCTTGTTTGGTTACCAATTAATGGTATTCCACATACGACTGACAATTGTGAGCTGCCAGCTGCTTCCTTTTTACTGCTAGCTGTTCATATTTTAACGATTACTTATAGTACGTCAATTAACTGCTCATTGCTAATGATTTCTCGTATCTGTTCAAAAGCTGTATAAGCAGGGCCATTCCAAACGCAATCGAGGTTAAGGTGATATACATTTGAAATTGAATCTATGATATTATTTCATTAATCCTCGATATCTAATGTTATGCAATTATTGCTGTTTTTGAGGTCAATACGATGATTTAGCTACCCGATAAGTACAATATTTTCTGGGCTAAAGGAGAGGTGAATATTGACCTTCAAGGGTAGATACATCCTCGTATCGAGCGAAAAAAACAAGCAAAAGTTGATTTATAATATTTAGCGACGAATTTATACAGACATATCAAACTGTGAAAGAAATTTCATCTCCTTTCATTTTGAAACCATAGCTAAACACGCGATATTTCAGTGGACGACATAAATTGTGATTACCAATGATAGCATTTTGGAAATTCACAATTTAATTTTAGTCCAAGGTAGGACAAAAATAATCAAAAATTAAAGACCTCCTAGGTCAAGTGCAGATGAATGCAACGTTTTATTTGTTCTAGATTGTTGGATATCAATCAAATTATGATTTCGATTATACGGAATTGCGGAACTTGGCAGAGTAATATCCTTTACTTCGTTATTGGATGGTACTGCCGTGGTGTGGATAGGACGAGTTAAGAAACCCGAATCCCACCACTATATAATATGGACTTTAATGATATCATTATATTGATCCCTTGAATCTTATTTTTACCAACTTGCCGGCACCTGGCAGGTGCCTTAGCAAAGGTGTTACATGTATCCTGGAAAGTCTTCTACTCTTCATGGGGAGTAGCCCGTGTCCAAATATGAATATAAAGATAAGGCAGAAAAAGCTTCCAGACGACTACTCTTTATTCAATATTTAATTACACTTTTATAATTTGACATATTAATGATAAATACTGATATCAATTACAATGAAATTTAACAAACATTACAAAAATCCCTATAATAAAAATATTAGGTGAACCCAACAAATCGATTAACTTTTTTTTCAGAATTATTATTATTATACAAAATTTATATAGTGCCATATATAATTTATAGGAAGTTACTCTACAGCGCTGTACATATAAAAGTTATTGGCATAAGAGCTAAGAACATAAATAATATACCTAAATACACTAAATTAAAAAATATATAACACTATTTTTTGTTTACATGTAAAATTCAATGCTGTGCTGTCTCTGTTCTCAATAAAATAAAGTTTAAAATGCGTAAATACCTAAGAATAGTCTGAATAAACCTTGCTAAAAAGATAAGTTTTCAATAATTTTTTAAAACTAATAAAATATCCCTCTAATTTTAGATTTTTAGAAAGGTTGTTCCCCAATGTAGAACTAGCCTCGCCGAACCGCCTGTCACCATACGACCTAGTCCGCGCACGCGACTGAACAAGGAGCATTGAGCTCTCTGAGCGCAGAAAACTATTTGGCTTGTAGACCTGGACCAGTTCTTGTATATACAATGGCGATGTTCTGTGTAAGGCTTTGAAAGTCTGTAGGATCAGCTTGTATTGAATTCGATGCTCGATTGGAAGCCAGTGTAACTTGACTAGCATTGGTGTTATGTGGTCATATTTCCTAGTACGCGTTATTTATAATCCAAGCAGCTGTGACTTGAATCCTTTGAAGTCTTGACAAGGAACTGGTATATACACCGTGTAGTAAAGCATTGCCGTAGTCCAAACGAGAGGTCACAAGTGAGCATCCAAGGGTTTTATTAGCGCTCTCTGATATTATGGGTCGAATGCGACCAATGTTCCGTAGTTTTTTTTGGTTACATGATTTTGCGATATTTCGAACCAGGTGATCCATGTTCAGTTCCGAATAAAAAATGACACCTACCCTTTTTTTTTTTTTTTTTTTTTTTTTTTTTTACAATTGATAAGACGTTAATTTTGTTGCCGTCAAAACTGATGCTGAGTTTTTTAAAGTAATTGATTTTGTGTTTTGGAGCGAAGACAATTAATTAGCTCTGTTTTTTTCTTGATCAATCTTCAAATAGTTGGAACGCATCCAAGAACCAATATCAGACAGGCAAATTTGCAGACGAGATGCTATATCTATCCAGTTGCTAGTAGGTGTAATTGCCATATACAATTGAGTATCGTCGGCATAAAACTGAAAACTCATTTTGTGTTTACGGCAAATATCACAAATTGGTTTAGGAACAGACTGTAAAGCTTTGGTCCAAGGATCGAACCCTGTTGAATTCTAAAATTCAATTGACAGTCTCTAGACTTAGATTGACCTGTAGCAATACTTTTATGTCGATCACTGAGGTATGACTGTATCCAAGGCAACACCTGTTACTCCAAAAGAAAATTCAAGGCGATTTATAAGAATAGAATGCGTGTTAGTGGATCGATTCTACCCGTATAAAAAGAGGAGGCATATAGACAGCCTCTAGCTGACTACTGGAGAGCTGTGTTTTTTAACCCATCCATTTTTAACCTAATAAATAAATGCGATCAGGTCTATACTAATGATCTGACGCACAGTGGTCAGCGGTTGAAGTTTATTTTGATCCAGAGTAGACAGGCTATTGTCTTTTTACTTGTCTGTCTGTCTGCTATAAATGATTTAGATATTTTCTTTAAAAAGCTGCAGTTTAGAGAAAAAAGTCTTACTAGTATTTGTTAAGTATATTAATGTTAATTTATATTTTCATGTACTTTGACTTATTCATGCAATGTCATGTAATCATATGTGTTCGTTTTATCGACGGTCCCTATAATAGTTATTGCAATAAACTTAAATTCCAACTGGAAATCATCTTCACAACGTCAAGGCTTTGTGATTACGAAACTCCACACAAACCCTTGACATAAGTCGCTATTTAAAAGTCGGGCTCACGCTCAACAATACGTAATAATTCTAAAAATAAAATGTCCAATGAAAAAACTCCTTTTGAAACGTAGTTTGGGTTGAGCACAAGGATGGCAGATCTCGAACGAAAAATTTGCGAAAAATTCAATATTAATTGTCTCACTGGTTATCAAAAGCTCACGATATCATGTTTAATAGATAATCGGGATATATTAATTGGAACTAAGCACATTTGACGTACGTATGGTGACTTTCCATCCAAAGGTATTTATAACTTCAGAAAGCTGTTACAGTGAACGATTTAAAATAATTAATCAGCGATATTCGGTTCGGTTATTATCCATACAAATGCGATAAGAAGATCGAAAACTTGCTATTTTCTGGGATCAACGTGTGCGCAGCCACATTTGTTTACATCGTTTCTGATATGAATGAGAACCACACTCTGATTGGCTCCAAATTGAGACTTGGAACCAATGAAATACGATGGCCTGAGCCCGACTTTTAAATAGCGACTTATGTCAAGGGTTAGTGTGGAGTTCCGTAATCACAAAGCCTTGACTTTGTGAAGATGACTGGAAATCGACCACCATAAAGTACTTTTACAAACCCTCTCTTTTGTAAAATCAATTTTCTTTCGGTTTTTAGGGGGTTGGGTTTGGTTTGATTTTTATTTTTCAGTTGTAGGTTAATTGGTATTGGAGGTCACATTGACTAAATCAGGAATGTCATTCAGTTTATTTCTGAATCACCATCAGAATGTCATTTATTTATAAAACAAATTCAAACTCCTTTTTCTTACTTATTTCTTTATCAAATTATATTATATTTCTTTTTATTTATTGATTACCAAATTCATATTAATACATTAATCAAAACAAACAATGGATAATTTTTTTCATTTTTTTCTTTCAATTGATTCATTCCAGCTAATTTGATTTCCGAGCGTTGCCTTTCGTAGAACAAAATATAAAGGATAATGGTAAATAAGTAGTTTTAAAGAAATAAGGAATTTGAGTAACGTGCTTGATTGCAATATACATCTGTTAACTATATCGAGCTGTGGCGGACATGTTAGATTTCTATATTCAAAAGCGAAAATGCAGGCACTAACTGTGCGTCAATCCAAAACAATTTTCATAACACACCGCATCAAAGTAAATTATGGTAAATATAATATGATATTTTCCTTTTATTTAATTTTTTCACTTGCATCTTAGGTTTACAGTATATTACACCATTTAGATATGGCATCTCTCCATGAATAAGATTTTAAATTATTATTCTTTTTGTGTAATGATGCTATCTAGGTACATGTAGAGGTTGAACTTTTATGAGCTTTTTGTGGTTTCATATACAAGTGTATGTACACTTGAAAACGTTCGTGCAATATACCGACATCGTGTCACAATTAAAAATTACAATGATTGATTTCCTGTTGCCAATATGAAAAATATTTCAGCATTCTCGTATGATGAATTGTTTCCGGGAACATTTTCATACGTGTTCACTATGCCAAGAGTTCGATGTTGTCGATCATAAATACACACAACTGAGTACGTGCAGATCAAAAGTATATCAACGCATCCAACAAGTTGTATACACAATAGTATTTCTTTATTCACTGTACTTGCTTGCTGCGTTTCATTTTCTTCATTGTTCCTCGATTTTTCCACAGTATTTTTTTCCACAACGAGAACAGTGCTGTTTTCTATAGCAGTAGAAGTGTTCTTTCCTACATGGGATATTTGCTGTGAAACTGTCGTATCGTTTTCTGAATAAAGGAAACAACAAATAAAGTTAGTTTAACGATGCTAAAAATGTGTACTTATGCCACAATATAAGGCTGTCCCGTACAAATGACCATAGTGTTGTTACGTGTTTTAACATATACATATACATATATATGAAAATATATTACAGTATAATAAAAAAGCCAGTGATAGATATATAGCGGGGACATGCTCCAAAAATAAATTTAACGTCAATCTGGTAAAATCCTACGCTTTATGTAACAGTGAAATTTCTTATTGTTTGACCTAACTTGAATTCAATTTTTGCATGGTGCTAATTGCAATGTGACATATACCCTTTGAGAAGAAAATTCCTTGTATTTTAAATGTACCATCAATTAAAATTGGAATGCAACAATTGTTATCCTGTCATTAAATTAAAAATTACCCATGTTTCTCCTACCATTATATGTACCAACTGGATACTGAATTCATTTTTAATCAGGCTTTAGAAGACTTATATAACTACGCAAGAACAGAATTCGTATCGTAGACATTAAAGTTAAAATACATTACTTGTCACTTTCATTTCCTCACTGCAATTAATGTATTCTATGATCAAAAGTTCATCTAGTTATAAAATTTATTTAAAAACTGCATTTTGTCATTAATATCAAAATAGGAACCAAATAAATACATTTTCATATTTGTGGTCATTAAAAAAATAAAAAATATGATTACTTATGGGTCGATCTCAGCATATCATTGTGACATAGATAAATTGAATTACTTGTAGTAACATCCATACATCCCGTAGAAACATTACACAACTCTCTGCTACAGTTACATGTTCTTTGACAGGTCATTCCGTAATAAGGATAAGGACACAATAATGAACAGTTCACTCCATTGTAGCCTGGCATACATCCTATAATAAATACGAGGGTCAATCAAAAAATACGAAGACAATGTGGCTGTCTACCATATATTTTTCAATATAGTCAAAACTAAAAGATTAATTTATGCAACAATACTTATTTTATTGATATACGAAGTTTCATTCCATTTAATGAAAGGTATTTTTGTTACCCGATTTCAAAATCAACATGTTTTGTCACCACGGCGCAGGGTAACGTTGAAAACATAACGTCAAGATAACGCAAGATCAGTTAATAGAAATATCCAATCTTTATATCACCCTGAGTCTGTTGTGCTTTTCACCAGACAATTTTAATCGGCACTATATCACTTGACATCTAATTTGTTCCCAATTGTTCGAAAATCATAAGTTTGTTCCTCGAAGTTTTCTTATTTTTTACCGCATGTCTCTTTATTTACAGTAAGACAATCCCTGGATGTCAGATGACGTTGTTTATTTTTTTATCAAATATTTACTGATATTCTATTCACTTTAGTACACAAAATGTGTTAGAGACACAAATGTGAAAATAATTTTTGACTTATTTTTTCCACCACTGAGCATTTTCACAGTTTTTATCGGCTTTTTCCCGAGTTAGATCCATACTGTTTATACTTTTCGTTGCGCCGTGACGTCCGGCGACGTCAATGTTTTAGTTAATTTAAGGGAGGTCTATATGTCTTTAGTTACTGATATCTGTTCAACAAATTTATATATCCCGTCATCATTTGGTACATAGAATAACATATCAATTTTTAATTTTAGGTTTCAATTTTAGTTGGTTTTAAGCCCAATTTATGGAGATATTACTTTCACCATAATATGATTTATTGTTAACGGAATACAAAGATTGACCTTGCGCCGTGACCTCATTTTTGCAGAATAAGATTCTAAATAATTCTGAGAAATAAAAGAATATATGATTTTTTTTTCAAATTATTTTGAAACAGTTGCTAAATTATGTCTACTAAATTTAGTTATAATATGACGTTAAATAATGTAAACAGATAGCCATGCTATGACCTTGAATTGCTAGTATTACATATTGGTCACTATGATACTTATGTATACCTAGATACTGCGTAATTAATTTTGGTAATGATAATTAACAGAACGAACTCTGTGACTTTTGTAGCACTGCATAGTATTCCTAAATGATGTTATGAAACCAGGTGCATAATACGGGCATAATAATATCCAAATTGAGAGTTTATAAACAAATTGTCATATTTGGCGATTCTGTGTCTGCATCGTAAGTTCTGGTACTCTATATTGCATCATGTATTGCTTATTCTATATAACCTTTGTAACCTTTTAGCCATGTATGAATGAATGTATTATGAGTAAGTGATGCCTCATACCCAGATGGGGGACTCCGAGACTCAGGACTGGAGACTCAAATCCTGCATCTATACTCTTTGATAGACAGTTTTGACAGTTTTGTTACTTAATTTAGAAATAAAGTATAACTCTGGAATTTGAACACTAAATGTTCACTCATGATCATCGTAGATGGGCCAAACCAGTCAGAACTGTCCATCATAAGTAAAATGTTATATCTACTCGTGCAAACTTATGTTAACCAGATCTTTGATTTGGGCTGCTTTCAGTTGACTATACGATCACGCTGATTAATAAACTACTTGGTAACAAACAATTGGACTTGCTGATCATTCAGAAGAAAGGCTTACAATAACATAGCTATGGCAAAAGTCTTCGTATTTTTGATTGACCCTCGTAATTCATGCCTAAACATTACTATGCTAACATTTTTTTCGAGCTATTATATCCCCCCAAAAATAAAAATCACTTGAATGCGTTTGCAAGCACAACGTAATACACAATTTGTATTATTGTTATTATTGGGCAGTGATTATCAATTTGCATACATTTTAGAAAGTAGATAATGAATCCATAATGTTTACATTTTAATATGCCTTTTGTGTGTGTATATATATATATATATATATATATATATATATATATATATATATAT
>WFKH01011925.1:33656474-33671857 GCA_016163765.1 Magallana hongkongensis | reverse complement strand
ATATATATATATATATATATATATATATATATATATATATATATATAAGTGTTGTGTTGTGCATGTACTATGCCTCAATAGTAGTCAGGGTTTGATACATAGTGCACGAGCCTCCGGCTGTTGTATACACAGACGAGCTTTGCTAATAAGAAGCTGTGACTTTTACTTTTGAGTGTGTCTTTTATAGTCCCTAAAAATAAACACCGGAAAAGCAAGCGTTCGTTCTTTCAGATCAACCAACTGATTTGATTGAATATTTAATCAACAAGTTGCTGTACAACAAAAAAAAATCAACGAGCGTTTAAGTACTTTTCAAGAAATAAGACACGATTGACCTTTCTGAGAAAACTCGAGTTGTTTAGCAGACGAAATCTCATTGAATTTTTACTTGCATATACCTTCTCAAGCGTCATTTAAAAAAGCGTTTTAATCATGCTCATGTACAATTTCTTTGAAAAATGTTCAATCAATTTTTTCACAAGTTTATCAGAAACTTTAACTTTAATATTACCGTGAATAATGAGGTATTTTTCATTGTTTGATGTCAATCGTATGTATCTACGTTTTATATATATAAAAACCGCCATATACATCATCGGCTAACGTAGCGTAACAGTAACGCGTTAAGCTTTTAGACGTAATGAATTTAGTGTCGAGAGTTCGGAACCCGCTTTCGACGCCTATGAAATTTTCATTGAAAACATTTGACGTGCTCTATTTCAGCATAGTATGCTAACGCTATATAAACCCTTTGTATACTATGCTAAAATAGATGAGTATTCAATATATAGCGACACAATAAAATGTGTACTTTGATTTTTTTGTAGTGTCCTTTCTGATATTATTTATTTTAACAAATAAAATATACAACATGACTATTACCCTAGTATACATAATTAAAATAAAAAAGAAAATATAAATACATGAATATTTCATATCTCTGGTATGCATCGTATTAAAATATTATATTATTTGGATTGTATCTTTAGGTAAAATCAATACATAAGATATCTTTATTTAATTTTAAAAATGTATTCAGTTCAACAATGAAATAGACAAACGTACGCTCGCATTGCTGAGTCTCTGAATTCCAAGACGAATCCGGGCAGCAATTTTTGAAATAGCTGCAATTCGAAATATAAAACTATATTATAGTACTAAAGATTTTCAATGAAAAAAAATAAAAGTGATATTTTTTTTTTGGTATTTAAAATCAAATTATTCCAAGACAACTCATTTTTTTTTTAATTTTAAACCATAGAGAATGCTTATAAGTTACATTACAATAATTTTTAAGACCGTTTCTCTGTAAATATCAAAATTCGGTGGTCATGCAAAGTCACCGGTTTTCATCATATTTCATATTTTGATACATGTACAATTTGGTAAATTACGTTGCAAGACAACCCTAAACTGCTGCTATGAGGACTGGTTGCCTTGAGAACAGAAGTAACATATATTTTTTTTTTTTTATTTCCATTTTAAGTATTTTGAAGACAAATTGCAAGTGATTACAACAGTTTCAGCTTTAAAGAATAAATAATAAGATAAGAATATTGTAATTTTTCAAATTATAGAAAATTATTCTTGGTCAAATAAATAGCTAAAATGTTTGGCAAAAAAGATAATATATATTTGTGAAAACTAAAATCCGCTGCTATAGTAACAACACTACAAATCACAGAAATCTGCTTATTTTGAGGTACTTTTGAAGAATTTTTACTCAAGCCTGTAAAATGATACTTCAACATAAGTTGAATGAAAAAATCAAACATGTCCTCAATTTTCAAACGATATCAGTTGAAACTGCGACATGTTTTTGGCAAAAAAAATGATAATAGAAAACGGCCGTTGCCATGACGTTTTGAACAATTAACAAGATATGAATGGTTTTCTTTAATCCACATATTTCCGTAATAGCGGCAGATTTAAGATGGTGAATAATGCTAAAATATCTATTTCGTAAAAGTATGGCATGTTTCCCACAAAAAACAACAAAAAATGGTTTTAAATTGTGTTTGAAACATCAACTTTTGCTTTACAAAATTACATGTACTTCAATTTTTATTCGTTTTACCTTATTTAAACTTTGTTACATATACCATAGCAACAAGTGCAATTTTTGTTTTATCTTAGATGTATATTTTAAATGTAACTTTAAATCTATGTCTTTTTTTTTAAAACATGCGAAAAAAAAAATCATGTTTTGGATTTTGATTTGCCCACCAATGTTTTTCTATAATTTGAAAATTGACCATAAAAATGTATACAATTTTATATTTCATAACTGAGATTAGCTGCAATTGCTTTACATATTAATTACTGTAAAGTTGCAAAGATATGCCATTTTCTATCTTTGGTCTCCGTTACCATTGCCACGGTAGCCCATAGCACCAAATTTATGGTACTTATTAGTTGCTACATGTACCTTTTTTATAATTATGTATTATTGTACGCAATATAAAAAAAATTATGATTATGCGTGCCGGAACCCTTATATACAATTTTGATAAATACAGAGAATCGATCTAAGACTTACATGTAACTATTAAATGAAAATTGTAATGCTTACCCTTCACATCCTGAACGTTCACATATTGAGCACATTGATAATATTGATATTACTATTGCTAACTTTTCAAAAGATTCTCTTACTAGATGAGTTACACTTATAACCATCCTAATCGAAAATTGAACGAGTAAAACAGAGAAAACCACACAATAACTCGTTTTAAATAACTTCAATATTTTTTTACTTCCCTCTTCCTTCCTTCAGTGATAAATGTTGAATTTTTGCACTGTATATGTACAGTATCTTTTTTTTAAAGATATATTAGAATCAGGTTAATAATGCTTCGAATGATTATAATAAATTGTATAAAGGAAAGTATATGCTACTCACAAACTGTAAATTATATATCTTGATGTGGGTGATACCTGCACAATACGTTTATACTGTATGACAGCATTGAAATATTGACTGATAAATATTTTATCTGGGCTTTTTGGAAAGCAAACTTCTGGCTGTATGTAGACAAACGACAGTATTATTTTACAAGTAGCACAACTGCAAACTGACGGTAAACACCCAACACTCCCCCAAAAAGGTCGTTTCGAAATAAAATATAGTAATAACATGACCGTCATGTTTTTGGTAGCCGTTCATTGAATTCAGTCACTCTCTGAGGATTCGCCGCCGGAATAAGAGAGAGAGAGAGAGAGAGAGAGAGAGAGAGAGAGAGAGAGAGAGTAGGGGCTGGCTTCCATTGTCCATAAACCTCGACCGAGAAAAAAATTTTCATAGTCCTTTTTTAAGGAGAATATAGTGCAAAATAAAGACTGATACATGTATTAGTTCCACATTCTAAAGCCCATTAGGGTTAGGAACAAAAAAAATTAAATAGAGTAAATTTATTATGCTGTACCTCATACCACCTTGTCATGATATATTCTGAATTACTTGAATGTCATGATGAAAAATGTTTAGGGTTAATGAGTACTAAAAACGAAGTACATGTACATCCGTAGTGGTTTACATTACTAATTTCATAATGATGCATCATGCGGTAATATTAAACTAATCCGCCGTATAAGCACTGAAATATGTGTTATCCTTTTTCATATAAAAAAGAGAAACAAATTACTATAAGCCATCATAATAAATATTTTAACATAATTGTCTACATTTACTATTTTTACTTAATACTTTGGTACCGATTACTACTTCGACCTGATAATGCTTTGATATAGAAAAGAATATTGTCGAGTTTTCTACTGTGTCATAGCATCTTTTATTATTTTACTTAGTTTTGTAAAACATTTTTGTTACCTAATATACAATTCGCCTCGCCATCTACGAGATGGATTAACCCGATCTATTTTTGTAGTCAGTTAGTAACAAGCCTAATAAGTAATAATATAAAACAGTTGAAAGACTTTAATTGTTGTTGAATATTATTTTGTCATTATCGTGCATATTAGTTTTGTTTGTTGTTTTATTTATCATTCAGTTTTTTGGAAAGAGCATGGTCGCCATCTTGGTCAATTTTCAATTTCTCCATTGATGGTAACCTAACAACAAAACTTTATGATAAACGCGATGACTTCAATTTTTCTATAGTGAACTTTCCTTACTTAGCAATATACCTTCATCACCTGCACATGGTGTTTTTGTCACTCAGTTAATTCGATACGCAAGGGCATGCTCTTCGTATGAACAGTTTCTAAGACGAGGCAAGCTACTGACGAACAAGTTGATAAAACAGGACTATCAACAGTCTCGTTTAAAGTCATCTTTTCGTAAGTTCTATGGTCGATACAACAACCTTGTCAGCAAATACAATCTTCCACTGAGTCGCATGCTGACTGACATTTTTCATACTTATTGTTAGACCATAATTAATTACCTAATTGTCTACGGACTTTTGCGGTTTTTATTTTCCCGATTACGACAAAGAGCACACGGTAGGTGTGACCGGTCAGCAGAGGATGCTCACTCCTCCATGGCACCTGATCCTGCCTCTGAGGTTTTCCAGAGGTCCGTGATTGCTCTGCTCTCGACTGTTGATTGAAAACCGAATTGTCCACGGATTTTTCTCCGTTTTTTCCCGATCATGATATTTCCCCAAATTACGACATTTTCCCCGATAATGACATTTTTACCGATATGACATTTGGCGCACGGCGGGTGTGACCTGTCAGCAGAGGATGCTTACTCCTCCATGGCACCTGATCCTACCTCTATCTTGGAGGTCCGTGTTACTCTGCTTTGAATTTGTACTTCGTTTTATGGATTTTTGAGATGGTTGGCGGATTGTTATTGTCATTTTTTCTTCTTAATGTCAAAAATTACGATGCATAATTAAGGTATCTCAAATGGTCAGTTAAAACTTTAACACCAGTTGTCAAGTTAAAAGCGAGACACAGTGCTCACAATTCTTTGGTTGACTCATGTCATGTCTTGGTCGCTTTGAGAAGCCATGCTCATGTGTACAACCTAATATGCAATCAATACCATGACACGGGCTTTGTTTACATTACAAACACATGTGATCTCTGTATATTGTTAGTAACTACGGTAAAATTTTAGCTGATGACTTGATATATCATAGTAAAATTTGAAGATAAAAACCTCTCTAGTAATGACCCTTTAAGTTAAACAGGAACTGTTTGTTTTTTGCCGTTTTATGTTTAATGTATGCATGCTTACGCACGTCTGCGTATATAATAGTATGTCAGTTATTTGAATGTGTCCTATATTTTTGTGTTATAGATAAGGCAATTATTTTGATATCTCGATCAAAATGAATAACTTGTTAAATTCATGGAGAGAAACAGTTCCTTTTGTAATGAGCTCTGCCAGGCACGACCGAGAACGGAATCCACAATTGATATCAAATGCAGCGAGAGAAAGAAAGGAAAGAAGAATATAGATAAAAACAAAAGAACGAAAGAAACAGTTATTTAAACAATACATTCCTGTGTATAATTTCTGTAACACAAAAAGGACTTCCTGAAAAGGTATACCTGATTTTACTTATAAAATTCAACATTAAGTATCACAATGCAATATTTAAAAGTGCATCAGTTGAAATAATAAACGATCAATAAAAGTTTATTTATTTCATGAATTTGCTTTCATGTAAATAAAATTCAAAATCATCAAACTATATCCAAGGTATTTAACGTTTTAATGTTGTAAATAGCTACACGGGTCACACTATTTTCAAGGAATATTTTCAAAAATGCAAATCAGGTATTCGGTCATTTTTATTACTGTAAATTTCTTATATTACGCGAGTACTTAATTCCGCGATCCCGCTGTTTTCTATCAAACCGCGAGAATATAAAATCGCGAACGTCGAACTTTTCTCCTTATTTCTTATAGTTCTCAACTCTCAAAAAATAATGGCGAGATTTTAAAATCCGCGAAGGGTGTTTCTCGCGATTTTGCGCGGAAATAAATTCCTCGCGTTTAATTAGGAATCTACAGTATCTGTTATCTGAAGGTGTTCATCAATTTCTACTTGATGAACATATGATATCATATCTTATTGAGTTTCACAAACAAAAATATATATAATAAATATTAGTTAAATATATTGAATGCACACAACCTTCAAAACTGAAAACTGCTCTTATCATTCAATTTACTGAAAGATAGATAAATTCAAGCAAAATTGTGAAACGTAAGTGCTAATTAATATATGTATGTACTTGTGACCATGATTGTGAGTATTGCTGTGTGAACCTGCACTATGGGGAAATATACGATTTCCTGCTTATTCATTTTCACAAGTTCATAAACAAATGATTAATAACTAATTATATGTAATATCATATATTTGAAATATAAATGTAAATTATTCGAACAAAAGAAGCCAAATAGCAAATCTGAATTTATTCGTTAAGGTAGTATAACATTATGACAATAATATTGATTTCTTTCATGAATGGAGTGACAAAAAGTAGTGACTGGCTATGTTTTAAAAATACGAGTCAGCAGCGATAAGTCCGTAGTGCAATCATTATAAATATAACACTTATAGTACACCACTCTTTTATAATACTTAATCCGCATGGCTGATCTAGGAAACCATTAATTAAAAATTCATATACTGATTAGTTCGTATAATTGATGTTGAATATATTTATAGCAGCGGTTGAACGTAGGCATCTAATCAGTAAACGCAAACATTCATGTAAGTGTTTAATACCAAGACATAACTTGAAAAAATTTATAATTTGTTTCACACTCACATTATTACTTTATATCAGATTTTCAATAAAAACCCAGAAAATGGACACATTTTATGAGGACGTTTAGTTTGTAAACAGGGATACAAAACCTACAACGAGGACGAGTTAAGAAACCCAGATTCCACCACTATATAATATGGACTTTAATGATATCATTATATTGATCCCTTGAATCTTATTTTTCCCAACTTGCTGACACCTGGCAGGTGCCCTAGCCAAGGTGTTACATGCATCCTGGAAAGTCTTCTGCTCTACATGGGGAGTAGCCCGTGTCCAAATATGAAGATAAATATCCGGCAGAAAAAGAATTTCCAGACGAATACTCTTTATTCAATATATAATTACACTTTTATAATATGACATAATAACGATAAATACTGATATCAATTACAATGAAATTTAAAAAACATTACAAAAATCCCTGCAAACAAAATAACTAACTAGTATTTGGTAAGCATATTTAAAGGTTGATTATTTTTTCATGTGCATTGACTAATTCATGCAATGTCAGACAATAATATGTGTTAGTTCTATCGACGGTTCCTAATATTTATTACAATATACTTAAATTCCAACTGGAAATCGCACACCATAAAAGTACAAACCCTGTTTTTTGAAAAACAAAAATTCTTCCGAATTTTTTGGGGGGTTGGTGGGTGGGATTGGATTGGTTGGGGGGGTATTTCTCAGTTATAGGTTAATTGGTATTAGAGCTTACATTGACTAGTTTAGGAATTTAATTCAGTTAATTTCTGAATCACCATCAGAGTGTTATTTATTCATAAAACAAATTGATTACGCATGCTCGTTGTTTTTACTTATTTCTTTATTAAATAAAACCTTTTTTATAATATTTATTACCAAATTCATATTAATAGTTTATTCACAACAAAAGCATGGATACTGTTTTATTTTTTTAACAGATGGATTCCAGCTTATTTTATTTCCGAACGTTTTCTTTTTTAGAACAAAATATAAAGGATAATTGTAGATATGTAGTTTTAAAGGAATAAGGAATAATTTTTTGAGTATTTTGAGGTGATAATTTTGGTCGACGTGGTTGAATCCAATAAAGCACGAAGGGCTTTATGATATATTTGATCACGCTTCGACCGAAATTATCATCTAATGATATGATATTCAAAGAATGATTCCTTATAAATATATTTATATATTTTTCAAGATTTGTACGATTAAATGTTGGAATATTGACTTTTTCCCCTTTTTATTTTGCAAACCCCGCTTGCGCCCCGACAATACGTTATTTGAATTTTTTGGAATGTACATAACAAAATCAATCTGCAGTGTAATCACAAAGACACTGGGGCCGAGAAGTTAGAACTCTAGATTCCAAAAGGAAAATGAAGGCTAAAACTGTGCGTCATTGCAAATTAAAACAATTTTCATAGCACATTACATCTTAATAAATTAAGGTACATGTAATATGATATTTTCCGATTATTTGATGTTTTTATTTGCATCTTACGTTTACAGTATAGAACACCATTTAGATATACCTTCTCCCCATCAATAAGAATTATTATTCTTTCTGTGTAATGATGCAATAAGGTAAAGATTGAACTTTTATAAGTTTTCTGTGGGTTAATATACAAGTGTCTGAACAAATATGGAAAAACGTTCGTGCAGTATACTGACATCGTATCACAATTAAACATTACAATAATTGGTTTCCTGTTGGTGAGACGAAAAATATTTCAGCATTTTCATATGCTGGATTATTTCCGGGAACATTTTCGTAAGTGTTCGCTTTGCCAGCAATTCGATGTTGTCGATCATAAATAAACAAAGCGGAGTATGTGCAGATTAGAAGTATGTCGACACATCCAAGTATTTTTATACATAATATTATTTGATATTTAACTGTACCTGACTCCTGCATTTTATTATCTGACAGTGTATAGTTCTTTTCTGTTGACACAATGTTGTTTCGTCTAGAGAAAAAAGTGCTGGTTTCTATAGCACGAGGAGTGGCGTTTTTTACTTCGAATATTATAAGCTGTGAAGCTGTTGTATCATTCTCTGAAAAAGAAATAAACAACAAATAAGTAATTCAATTTTAATGACGCTAATACTGACAAACATTGGTAAAAATACAAGAAAAAGGCTGCCCACCATAGTATCATTGATCATTTTTTTGCATGACATAAACATGATATATCTTAAGAAATAAACATTCCCTTTAAATATTGATCAAATCCCTACATTAATGATATCATTTTTCTGATTTGTTAACAACCTCTTAGAAACTACGCCACTACACTAATGCATCATTTTCTTTAATATTTGTTGTCATACCAACATATTTGCTGTTAAATGTAACGGGAAACACCAAATGGACATTGAGAGCATTTGGTCAACTGTTTCCTTTTAACTACTGAATTTTCTGTCGCCAGAAAACAAAACACATGCATACATTATAACTAACTAAAGGGTTAAATATTCTACATATATTTTTGGCAGATATATTACTATTTTGGTAGAAAATGAACGCTTTACATCAGATCACACACTTTCAATTAAGAAGCTCGAGGATAAACAGTTTAAGGAGAAAACATGCCTAAAGTGGTAAGGTAATAATTATAAAACGTGGGCGAAGAGGCACTATCATGACAACCTAAAATATTTGGAAGAGTATAATGGGTGATTTTTCAATATGAAAATATCGGGTAGGAAGGGGTAATAAACTATTATTTACCTCCCCTTCTAAACCGTGCAAATAGCCTTTGTGTTTATAACTAATATATGAGGGTAATTTACAAGTCTATATATAATGGATATGACAGTGTGAACAATTTACACTATTTAAAAGCCAGTCATCTAGTGATAGATAGCTGGGAAATCCTCGAATCTTTTTTCTTCATTATGATATCCTACGGAACCCAATAAATCACGCTTTATCTATTAGTGATATTTTTTAAGCTCATTAAATTCACACCCATTCGGTATCTACATGGTGTTAATTGCATTGGGATATACACCTTTTTGAAAAGAAAACCTCGTGCATTGCACATTTAGTTGAAAAGAAGAACAGCAGCGATAGCGTAAGAACAAATAATTTGAACACTAAAAGTTAGTTTTTTCCCCCTATTTTATTGCTGATATAAGTTAGATTTTTTATTTATGTGCTGCAATCATCCAAACGGTGACACAGTAAAACATAAAGTTTTTGAATGTATATTTCCTAAATAATAGTTGTTATTGTCTCTGAAAAACATATTAATTTTTGTTTTTCTGGCATTAAAATCTTGTTCAATTTATGACATCTTATACCAAATGCTGATCGTAGATTTCTGTTAGCAAGTGCTTTATTACATAAGTGTCTGCATATAACAGACGATTTTACAGAATAAATTAAAATTTTGTTAAAATATCATTTACGATATACGCCCATTCCGCTTCTTTACTGCAACATTTGTTTTTATTGTAAAATTGTCTTCTAAATAATACATCTAAAACTGACTAGTTTACAGATAATTAATAATTTGCACTATTCAATTTCATTTTGCGTGTTCTATGAAAATATTTTGTTTTCAAATTGTTTACCCGTGGTTACACTAGTGCATCCCGTAGAAACATCACACAAGCCTCTGCTACAGTTGCATGTTCTTTGACAGTCTTTTCCGTAATAAGGATATGGACACGGTAATGAACAGTTCTCGGCAGTATAGCCTAACATGCATCCTAAAAATATTAGGAATATGTCAATCTATTTATCTTCAATCATAAGTGAAACGTTTTTTGCTAAATGAAAGACATAAATGAACTCACGTTCACATTGTTGAGATGTTTCATTCCATAAGGAACCCGTGCAGCAACCTTTGAAAAAACTACAATTCCAAATATAATAGGACACTAGTCAATAAGGTATTCAAAAAAAAAAAATATGTAAACCAAACTCTATAAAATAGTTTATATCAATCTTCTGGAATCTGAACATCATTTTGGTTTTAAGTCATGCACGTGAGATAATATAAGTTGAAGTATAACATTTTGATGTTCATTTTTTAGTTCAAAAAACCGATTATAATACCTACCCTTCACATCCTGAACTTTTACATACTGAACAAATTGATAATACTGATATCATTATTGCCAACTTTTCAAAGGAATATCTTTCTGAATGAGTGAGATAAGCAACCATTCTGATTGTAATTTGAAAGCACACACATGGAGGAAATCACAACAAATGGTTTTAAATAACCTCAATTATTATTTTACTTCCCTTTTCCTTCCATCTGAGATAAACATATTAACGTTGATCATTTGCCTTATATACATACAGTACAAAGCCATTAATATATTTTGAAATCAGGTTGCTTTGAATACAAAGAACAAATTGTAAAAAGGAAAAGTATTCGCTTTGCACTGTGAATGACACATTTTGATGTGGGCGATACCTGGACAATTGATTCATTTTTTTACTGCATGGCAACTTTAAATGGATACAAACTGTAAGTGATTTGGATTTTAGCTGGACTTTGCGGAAAGCAAAGTTTTGGCAGCTGTGGGCAGACAAATTGACAACGTTATTACAACTAGCATATCTGCAAACTGAGGGCAAACAACAACAATCTTTTCCCCCCACCCAAAGAAAAAATAAACAACCAAAAAAAAAAAAGCCCACCAAAACAAAACATTTAATACTCACAACCGAAAAATGTCATGGAAGAAGTATCTGATAAACATAGTAGCCACACATAGAGCAATACCATAACGAATTTGACTTTTGTTCAAGAATGAACTTAGCGAGGAATTTTTTGTTTTTAATTTTTCTTCCTATTTGTGTTGTTTATACAGAAATATTTGATTTACTTAGGTTATTTTAAAATTAAATGTAATGATGGTTTTCCTACAAAACTAATGTTTTTGTTAGCCGTTCACAAATTTCAGGAGAGAGAAAAAGAAAGAGAGAGAGAGAAAGAGAGAAAGAGATACACTTTATCTCGAATTTTAAATTAATTGTATGCCGTGACTTATGATTCTAACAGTGATAGTCAAAATATGGGATAAAACAACTTGAAAAGTGAAAACTTTTCTTATTGGTCAATCTATGAATTTGGTTTTTCTTCAAAACGAATTACAAATCATGCTTGCAACACTTAAGCAAATGTATAACAAGTTGTAGGACTTTATTCGTTCTTATTTTTTTTTCGAAACGTGCACAGTAGCTAGTTTTTGAGGTTTTTTTTTATTCATCGTTATTTTTTTTATGGAAGGAGAATAGTCATAAATTTGCTGCAATTTTATTTTTTTCAATGTCAATAATAACGACAAATAACTTAGGCATCTTAAATGGTAAAAAATTAAAACTTTAACCACCTATTAACATCAAGTTGAAAGTGAGATGCAGTGCTCACGATCCTTATTTTTTTTGGACTCTTGGCAAATCTTTCTATACATTTGGTCGCTGAGTAGAAGTCGCGTTACCACTGTATTCGTGGACAGTGTATGCAATCAAAACCATGACACGGGCTTTGTTCACATTACAAAGAGATGTCAACTATTGATCTTGTTAGTAATTACTATACACTTTGGCTGATGTCTGGATATATCATGGCAAAATTTGAAAAAATAAACAACCCAGTGATGATGGCCATTAAACAAAGACTGTCTGTTATGCCGTTATCTTGGCTTTTTCCGGTGTCTTTGCGACAACACTACAACTCGATTTTCTAATGTATTGTCCTACACATTTCTTTAATGACTATTTTAATATCAAATCGTACTTTTGCTATAGATTATACAAATATAAGTAAAAAGAAATCATTCTTTAAACATTATGGTTTTATTTTCTACAATGTTATCAACGACTGGAATGCATTGCTTTTGGAGGTCAAGGAAATTAATTGTAAACAAAAATTTAAGAAAGCTATAAAATCTTTCTATAAGCTACTAATACAAGAGATACTATATGACTGCTTGTTCAAATCCATTTTTACCTTATTTGATTTTATTACTTTAAGGTTATAAATGAATAACTAGTGAAACATGTCATTTTTCAAAGTATTATGCTATGTTTCTTTTCAGTATTCCGCCGAAATTCCATTGTGTAAATTTGTAGTGTACTTTTGTTGCTATTAACTTAAATAATATTTAAGGACACCGTTTGGAATAAGCTTTTTAACAAGGCTTGTAAAGGGTATCCTTAGGAAATAGTTGTATGCCATGCAATCTAAATTATAACAATATTGAGCAAATTAATTCTTATGACGTTGCATAGTGCTGTGATATTGCTGTTTTTTTTTATTTGTTATATTTTATATGTGTAATCATGGCATTCTGAGATATATTTACCTGAAAAAAATAAAATGAAATGAAATGGGGTTATTAAATACCGTCCGATGTGATCAAATCTATCATATATCACTTCGAGCTGTACTTGATTTGATCACCCCGACTGTATTTGATCACCTCATAATACCCAAAGAATGATTCCTGATTGCTTAATTAAGTTAAATGTATGCATGCTTATGCACGACTGCGTATAAAATGCTGCACATTTTATCAGTTAATTGAATATATACGATTTTTTTCTATTATACATAAGGCAAATTATTTTGATATATCAATCAAAATAAATAATTTGTTAAAATCATGGAAAGTAATAGTTCGTTACTGTAATGAATTCTGTCTGACATGACAGGGATTAAATCTACAATTAATATCAAATGCAGCGAGAGAAAGTAAGAAAAAGATAGTTATAAAATTAAAAATAAACACGAAAAAAGGGATATTTTTTTTTCAAAACAGTCCAGTGCATGATTTCTGTAACACCTAGTTAGTATTTTATGAAAATGCATATATATCTGATATATACCTATACAATTATATATTTTGTTTTATAATGCCATGTTTAAAAGTGCATCAATTGTACTAAAATGATCAACGAAAGGTAATTTATTTGATGAATTTGATTTGATACAAAACCAAAATTATCAAACTATATCCAACGTGCTGGGAGCTTGAAATATTCAAGTAAGAACAATTATTAAATTCAACATAAACAGTGTATAAACAGAAATTTGCAGGGAGTTCCCACAATTAATGCTTATTTATGTGAAATGCGTAGCGATTTCATACAGCTCCCAGCACTTTTTGATATAATTGGGATATAATGGTAACACATGTAAAATGTCAATATATTTGATAAAGTGTATGCCCTTGCACTGCTGCATTTTATCTGACCCATTTCACTTTCGGCGTCATTTGCGTGAAATTCAAACGCAACACTGACTAAGATCATGATTTTTATTTTCTTTCATAAAATAATTAAATGCTGTGAATTTCATAAAAAAAATGTTAGAATGTTGTCTCTGTTCACACCAGTCGTCATTACCAAATTATTGAAATTGGAAAAATTAATTCATCTGTTGCCCTTACCAATAACTATTGACATAAGGGTGGTGGGGTTAAGTGTAAGTTTGTAATTTACACAATTATGTTTTATAATGGTTTATGTTACTCTGCTGGTAAATAAATAAGAAATACCATTAATATGTGATCAGGGTTACTTGTAATTATAATAAATATTTTTTGTAATAATTAAAGAAAGCAACAAAAATCAATATTTTTCTAGAATTTATTATAATAATCAACTTGACAAATAAAATGTTCTATAGAGATTGCTTTTCTGTGACAAACTGTTCAACAAGACTAGTGTTTTCTGACTTTCAGTATTATTCAGTCATGATATGGAATCTATGGCAATTGACCATATTCTTGCACACTACATGTATTCTCCTATTGTCTTTTTGATGTACATTGTAAGGAGGCAATGCAGTTGATAAGAAAACCAATGCCTGAAATGATGAATATTTATCAATTTCAAATTTAATTTGAATAGATATCAATGAAAGATATTATGATAGGTTACATTAAAATAATATGATTTTTTTTAAAACCCAGACCAAATATACATAAAGTTATTGGGTTAAAGAAAAATTTATAGAGTACCTACTTTTTTATCAACACCCCAACAAAGTGTCTGCAGTGGATCATTTACTGCTTTAATAACCCTGAAATTGAATAATGTGTTATAATAAGCAAACTATTGTGCTGAAGATAACATGAAAATGGAAGATTACTTTATTGTTGTGCATACTAATGGCAGTTTTAATATCAGTAATATTATAACAGGCATAATCAAATGTTTATTCTTTAAAATGTGTGGAAATTCAGTTCAACACTGAAATTTTGTTTATTCAAACAAGTAATCTTCCTAAAAAAAAGGCTAAATGAAATAAAACATTTCGATTTACATAAACAACAATAAAATCTTGTCTATATTCAATCCAGATTATCACAGTAATCTTTGTAGTACTAGCACAGTGTTTGGACTTTCTTTGTTTACATTTTCTTTGAACACGGAGGAAATGCGACCAGTAAAAAGCTTCAATGAACCTCAATACTCTTTATGATCAAAATTAGCGAATCGCAAAACATTTGCTTTGCTTAACCCAGTCACCAAATTGATGTTTTAACACAATATTACATAAAAACAAACGTAAACAAGTAAACAAAATCGAAGCAGAGGAATTTCCTTAAGTTTCGTTTCTGTTTCATCCTACAGTATTAGACAATATAAAACAATATCTAGGGAAAGT
>WFKH01011925.1:33643425-33653564 GCA_016163765.1 Magallana hongkongensis | reverse complement strand
ATATAAATATGTTACAAATAACACACACAAAAGTATACAATATTTCTAAAGTACTTAAATATGTTTACTATCTATGTATATCTATGTATACATTCTCTTGCATTCAATCTGATAAGATAAGCATGCATTTCTGAAAATTGACGTGCGTACATTATTAATGAATATGGGTGTTGATTTTTGAACATTCCTCTATACACGTTGTACCTTAACAATCAAAATCAATAGTTTATGTTCAACTGATTCATTAAAACACTTAAACAAAATTAACAAAGTTTACATAATGAATACAACATATATGCAAACATTTAAAAATTCTCATCGTGAAACTGTCCTTCAAAACAGTAGTTTCAAATCTAGAAGGTGAAAATCGCCAAAACGCGAGGAACTTTTCGCATGTGTTAATTCTTTACTTGATAGGACATCTAGTGAGTATGCCTTTACGTATCACAAATTGGCCGGCATGGACACAAACACTTCTTAGACTAACCAGATCTGACTTGACAAACGTCCTTTTTGGTTGATTAAACTAAAAAAAGCTATAGTCCTGCCATTGGAAGACGGGTTTTGTGATTTAGAAAAAATCTATTTTGTAAGTGTTGCAGCAGGTAGGGCAACGCACATTCTATCCACGAGGTAACGTTGGCTTGCAGAGACTGGTCATTTATCTTACTAATATTCATTTTTATGTTGAGTGTGTGTCACGTCAGGGGTCTTATGAGGTACTTGGCGGATTTTTACAAACCTTTGGAAATATGCATCATTATAAACTAGAAAACGTAAACAAAGAGGAGCGGATCAGACTATTAAAAAAATTATTAAAATACACAGAAACACAATACCAATACATTTGGTCATTATTTTGATAATTTTCATGGCTGATTTTGTCCAACCACACGCTTTCTTTGAGCAAAGCTGCGTTGCGTAAACAAGTTGTTCTGTTAAACAAGACGTTGAGTCACTTTCATACCATATTATCGAGCCTCTATCCGCCGGTAATAAATAACAGTTTGACATATCGATTGTGTTTATTTCACATAATAAAAAAAAGATATTGGGTGAACACTTTGGTCATTGTACGTATTTAATTCTACATTTGGTTTTATAATGAAATAGTTAAATAGTTTATCATTTGTACTGATAAATGATAAACGAAAGTTTATTCATTTGATGAATTTGATTTGACATAAACCAATATCATCAAACAATTTTCAATGTACTTCACATTCCAATGTTGTAATTAGCTATACAGTTCACAACACCTGTTTTCACGGAAAAATAAAAAAAAATATAGGAAAACACTCTGATTTATTTATTTGTTGAGAGAAATATATTAATTGCATTTTAATCAATGTGTTATTACAGTTCCAAATCCATGTTTATGTGTTAAACATTAGATACGATATTTCATTGAATTTAACACAAAAATCATATCTATTTTCCATTTTGATATCTAATTATATAAGTTTACTACTCAAAACCTCCATTCACTTCAAGAATGCTGGTACCATTCAATTCTGAATTGAATTTCAGTTGAAGAAAGGGACATTCAAATGAAATTGTAAATGCAAAATTAGTCGATGTATGTTTTTTGGACAACGATTGTAAGTATTGCTAGGTGAACTGCAATATGGAAAATATACGATTTCGGAGTGGATCAACTGCTTCCTGCCAATCCACTTACTGTAAAAGTGGTTATTTACACTGGTGGTTAAGTTCGCGTTTTCTATGGTCAAACAATACGCTTGGGTATTAAAAACGCGGATGCGTGATTCACCACTCTTTAGTTTTGACATTTTTACCATACGCGAGGGGGTATTTTAAATAAATTCCCCCCCACGCGTTAATATCCACTTTTACAGTATATTAATCATGAGCAAACGCTTAGCAAGTAATTACAAATGTATGGTATTTTTGACAAAAAAATGAATGTTTATCAAACAGCATGGATAAACATATATATTTATGATATAATACCTATTTGAATTACTTATTTCTTCTTATATAAATGGAAAGGTAAAAGTGAAAACTGGCTACGTTTTAATAATCCAACCAATCATACGGAGATGTCTGGTGATTCAACCTGTTTACTTGCAACACTTAACATAGCACTTAAAGGGGATTTGCGACCATCTTGTACAATTGAGCATAAAAATGTAGACATTTCTTAAACTGGCTTGTTTCTGTCACAAACTGACTAAACTGTTGTCAAAAATAAAAAAGCAATAAATGTGACGTTCTACATCTTGTTTTGTATGCAAATTACACGAGATCAAAACAATGCTTTTTAATCACTTAGAACTGCGCAGCTACAAACTTAAACTCAAGAATAAAAAATCTGAAAAAATATTAAAGGAGGTCATTAGTATTCACGCTACAACCATTTGTTGAGAAAAAGGTCAAACCTTGCGTATCTAAGTTGTAACTCTGTCTCAAAACAGGGTAACCTATTCTTAAAATCGATCTCAAAAACCATCAATTCGCACGAGATATTTTTTCTGTGTCTATGGGAGTACATTGAAGTTATACTTTCATCGAAAAAGATATGTATATTTTTCATTTAAGACAATTCATTTTTGGAACCTTACGCTTGGAACTGGTATATACATGTCTGTCACATTCAACACAGATTGTTTTGAATATACATTAATTTTTTTTTCTATGAAAATATAACTTCAATGTGCCACCATAGAAAAAGGAGTTCTAAGTATAGACTGGATTTTCCTTGTTCCAAAAAAAGCCCATGCCGACTGATAAAAGAAGGGTTTCATATTTTGAGACAAAGTTACTTCAATAATGTGGAAGATTCAACTTTTTATCAACAAATAGTTGTAGAGAGGATACCAATGAACCCTTTTCTTATTTTTTTTTTAGATTTTTAAACTTTCAAAATAAGTCTGCAGCTGTACATTTCTACAGCAATTCTAAGTGAACCTCATATTTATTGCTTTTTCATTTTGACAACAGTTTTGGCCAGTTTTGGGCAGAAATAAGCAAGTTCAAGAAATGTTTACATTTGTATTTTCAAATGTACAAGATGGCCACACATCCCCCTCAATATCGCTGATCTAGAAAATCATTAATAAATATTTTTATCCAAAATGCTTCATGTTATTGATTTTGAATAAGCACGGGTTGAAATCGATATTGGCCCACATGTCTTCTAAAACTACAAACGCTACACGCGCTGGTGTTGATGACACTTTAACTTTTTTGGATATGAGTTTGTGTTCCTGTTGCTTGGAAGAAAAACAAAAATAAAATGTTGCCAAAAATGTATCTTGTTTGTCATGTTTAAGCCAACAAAGCAAGGGTAATGTGTTACCAAAAATAGACACCTGTTCAGAAGTGATTTTATACAATTACGAAGGGAAATTGAAGCTTCAAAATTATTCAAATTATTCCTTATGTTTAACATTTCCCCCTATTTTTTGCGTTTCCTATTTGAAAACATGCACGCACCCTACTTTTAAAATGTCCAGTTTCTTCTATATACAATATATAAATTCAATATAAGATAAAATAACGATTCATTAACCTCTCTCTGCATCATTCGCCTATATGGTTTATTGCCTCTTTTTGTCTGCCTTCCTATGTCTATTTTCCTTCGGCTAATATCTTTACACTTACCCTCTATCTATATCTTTCCTCAATGTCGTTTATTTTAAATTGAACATGTATGATTTAATGAGTTAATTGGAAAACCTTTACCACATCACCGAACTGAAAAAGATGTAAACTAAGGTATGGCTTAGCATTATTTATGATATAAATATTGCGTTTTATGTTAAGATGAGCCAGTTTTACTGTTTATACATTAATAAAACATTTCACTTAAAACTGAGATAAGGTGTTTATAATAAAAAGCACAATGAACGATTTCTATCTCAAGATTATATTGCTTAACAGAATTTAGGTAATGTACAAAACCTCTATCTATATCTATGTAACCAAATGTAATAAATGTGATAATGATAAGATATAACTATATTAAGAGTTGCAAGATAAGTTAAGTGAAGATCTTGAATGTACAAGGAAATGTAAGACCATTAGTATCATGATTATTGTACAATTATTTTTAAGGAGAAGGAGGACTTGTAAGTACCATGGACACACCATGTTCTGAGCCTACATTACATGTTGCATCAGGTACACACTTAGTCTTCCCTTATACATTGTATAATTGTCATTTGGGGAAACGAACACTTGTAACTAGCAGACTTTGGTATTATCATTAACCTTAATTTGTTTATCACTTGTTTTAAAAGTCTTTAAATTATCATATGTATATACATTCACTCTCGCATCCGCCTGTCCTAATGACTTCCTTAAGTAAAATTAACTTCGAGGACGTGGTGTCGAAATAGCACTACAAATGAGCAAATATTTGTTTAAAAAATGTAATATAAATGATATACTTAAATTGTGAAATACAAATATCATTTATGCAGTTTGTCATTTGTTTGATTGAGATAGTTCTTTCATTTATAATTAACAGATAACGAAAAAAATATTCCCATTGATTTTTTGTTTTACGTAGAGGAATAGATACACTATGAAGTAAAAGGTTAACATATGTAAAAATTGCAATTTGAGACCCCTCCCAGCTCTGATATGACTATTTTATTAAATGTTCTTATATTTTATACCACACAGATAATATTTTAGGATTTCACACTATTTTACGGCAACAGTTGTCAAGATAAAATATGAAGTTTAATTGTTTTTATTTTACATAGAAAATGAAACACACAAGGGTCTAAATCATTTCCGCAGCGATTTTATATTTTACTATCTATGTATACGTTCTCCTGCATTTATCTAATTTAGCATGTATTTCTAAAAATTGCACTTTAATACACTAATATATTCTAAGTGTTAAACATTTCTCTACACACTTTGTACTTTGAACAGTGAAAATGAGTTGTTCAGGTTCAGCAATTTTCTAAAATCATCATTAAATCACATTAATTTTAGAATTTTCCGTAAATGTCAAACATTTTTACAAAGTCAAACATTACAAAATTTTCATTGTATAAAAATACGTTAAGCTATGCTTAGGGCGTCCATAAAATAATAGGAAACAGAGTACCAATTCATTTTCCATAGAGCTCAATGTTAACCTAAACACACCTGGCTAGTTTGCTATTTTAATTACAGACATATCCTTGGTCACATTTGAAAGTTCATTCCAAGCACTAACAAAACATTGCTAGAAATATATATGATGCCATGGCGTTTATAGGTCAAAATTGAGCTTGTTTACAACTTACAGCGATCCGCAGCAAATGAATCTAAGTCTCAAAAATGACACCCACCTCCTATTTCAACCCCTCTTATTTCTTTACTTTCTGCAGTATTTCTTCATTCCATCATTGAATTTAAACAGTCATAATTTTACTTTAAAATGATTATTATTTCAGCAATTAATTCAGCCAATCACCTAAGCCATACCTTTTTCTGCTCGGCTCAATCTTGTATATACACTTCTCTGATGTCAACATCCGGTGCATTGGTACTCTCATTCCTTTACTCATAATTTTATCCACCTCAGAATTAGGCAAATTTGAGTTTTTCATAAACCTTATACATACCTCTTATTGTATGTGAAATATGAGTCTTGGGTCTTGATTTATATTTATGCTGTGCTCATGCGAGTATCGGGCTCCCTCCCTCGGCAAATACTGTAATAAGAGTGGGCTCAAAGTGAGATTCGAGATGAATTGACTTCTTTTTTATGACTTTAACAAATAAAAATACATGGAAATTAGGAATGAATGTGTTTGTTTAATGTACTTAAGGGTATCATGAACAAATTTGTTAACATTTTTCAATAAAGGTGGATTCAACCCAGAATTTGAGAAAACCTCCTAAAATAGACGAAAACCTAGTGAATAATGCAAATTAAACAAGCTAAATATTGGCATATAAGTAAAAAATATTTACATCATGAAAATTTAATCATTATTAACTCTGATAAGCCAAATAATCATAATCTGGCCTTTCCTGTTGATTAAGCAGGTGCGAATAATATCACCTCCCCCCAGTCTAATGCAGCATAGAGAACTAGCAGGTGCCCCTATCATTTTGTATTACAGTCATTTTAAAAAAAGAATAGGTACACAATTTTGACATTATATTACAGTTAAGTCATTGTAGTAATAAACAGAACTGATAAATTGTAAAATTATTGTAAGTTACACCTAGAAAAAGGGAATTCCTTGACAATGTAAAAAAATCTAAAAGAGTAATTTTTTCTGGTTTGAGACAACAAATATGCCTTACGGTAAAGAGACCGTTACTAGTATATTAATAATTTTACCTGCATCATAAATGAAAACATCCGTCATGATGGATCAAATAGTTACGGACTCTCTGTCAGCATCATACAGGGAATAATGACCCCGCCGCCCTGGTGCCACCATCTCCAAAGACCGAGGAGGCCAAAAAATGAAAATCCTCCTAAGTGCACAAATGAGAGAAAATAAGTGTTACGAGTTATTCACTGCCAACAAAAATGTTAATGCATCATTTTTTATCATACATGCTTCACAAATATACATTTACATTCTTATTACATACATAAATACAAAATTAAATGATTTTTCAGGGGTGGGGTACATAAAAAGCACAATTACATGAAATTAAACGTAATTACATGTAATACCAAATGTGATTTATGCAGTTAGAATAACATTCAAGTAAAAAATTGAAAAAATAGATGCAGTCAGTCTAAATAAAAAAAATTACATCATGTTGGAATTCTGCAATAGTGACCAGTGAGCCAAAGTGAAGTAACTCTAAAAACTGCTGTCTTGTGTTCTCTACTCTATTGACATTTACAAGCAGTTGAACCATTAAAACTTTACAAAAAGTCTCCACCAAACTCATAAATTACTATCATGCAAATAAAATATACTTCATACTAATTTGACATGAGTCCCAAGTGTCACCAAGACTAGAAAGTGGTCCCCATTTCTGTTTCATGTGTAATGATCAAGTAAATTAAACATTCCCTTCCCCTCCCCTTCCTGGGGAGGGGGATCACTCTACATTCAAGACCAGACATATTAATAAACTCTAAACAGTATTCCTTCTTGCCCCAAAACTCCAAATCATTAACTGGGGATGAATAAAATGAAACATGGCAATCTACCAGATGATGATACTGTTGACAGCTGATGTAGTCTCAGGGTGTGTGGATCAAACCTTCTTATACATCAACCTCAGTGCACGAGACCACGCATTTTAGGCTTGACAGAAGACTGCGGAACTCCTCTGCAAGGATGGATGAGAAGTATGGAGGGCAGTATTTGATCAGAATCACTCTTTCGATCAAGCTGCGGAATTCCTGTACAGTGAATGGTTTGCTGAAAAAAAACTCGGATGAATTAAATATACTTTGGTCCTGATTCTATGAACAGATGGTCCGCCAAGCAAGATTTTTTTAAAAAACATGTACAATTAAAATAAAAATACAAGCACAGAACTGAAAAATTGGAGCGCGACACAGGTGATCAACAATTATTCTATCCAATTTACCATAAAAACCCACATTTTTTGCTTTTATTCTTGCCTGGTCACCCTTATATTACCCTTTACACTCATTCAGTACCCCCACCCCACCCCCCTCATTTTTATTAAAATGACAGCTACTTCCATTCTCAAATTTACATTTCCTGTCTTAATTTTACTTCCAGTGTATTCAAATGTTATATCTGCTCTTATCATCATGAAATAATTAACCTTTTTTAAATTTCAAGTTACAAAACATTTTAAAAAAAATAGGGTTTCTATAGGAAAAAAGATTACCAATTCATTTCCCATAGAGCTCAATGTTAACCTAAACACACCTGGCTAGTTTGCTATTTTACTTACAGACATATCCTTGGTCACATTTGAAAGTTCATTCCAAGCACTAACAAAAAATCACTAGAAATATATATGGTGCCATGGCGTTTATAGGTCAAAATTGAGCTTGTTTACAACTTACAGCGATCCGCAGCAAATTAATCTAAGTCTCAAAAATGACACCCACCTCCTATTTCAACCCCTCTTATTTCTTTACTTTCTGCAGTATTTCTTCATTCCATCATTGAATTTAAACAGTCATAATTTTACTTTAAAATGATTATTATTTCAGCAATTAATTCAGCCAATCCCCTAAGCCATACCTTTTTCTGCTCGGCTCAATCTTGTATAAACACTTCTCTAATGTCAACATCCGGTGCATTGGTACTCTCATTCCAATTGCGGTATTTATCACATAAAATATTAGCCTTTGAATAATCTTGATATTATATTCCAAAAAATTGTTACACAAAGTGATTTTTTATCAATATACAAATTAGATAATTCGCTATCGCATTAGCAATTTTTGAGTCTCTTGAGAATACCCTGTCACGTGATACTGCTAAAATTAGATGAACCAAGATACTCCGAAAAAATGCATAGTACAAGGGCTTAACATTAACAAATATAATTATTTCTGTTTCTAACTTGTAAAATGAACATCTAAAATTTCCAAAAGTTCTGGGAGCTTGAAATATTCAAGTAAGAACAATTATTAAATTTAACATAAACAGTGTATGAACAGAAATTTGCAGGGAGTTCCCACAATTAATAGTTATTTATGTGAAATGCGTAGCGATTTTATACTGCTCCCAGCACTTTTTGATATTATTGGGATATAATGGTAACACATGTAAAATTTCAATATAGTTGATAAAGCGTATGCCCTTGCACTACTGCATTTTATCTGACCCATTTCACTTTCGGCGTCATTTGCGTGAAATTCAAACGCAACACTGACGAAGATCATGATTTTAATTTTCATTCATTAAGTAGTTAAACGCTGTGAATTTCATTAAAATAATGTTAGAATGTTAGAATGTTATCTCTGTTTACACCAGACATCATTACCAAATTGTTGAAATTGGAAAAATAAATTCATCTGTTGCCCTTACCAATATATATTGATATAACGGGGAGGGGGGGGGGTTAAGTGTAAGTTTGTAATTTACACATTTATGTTTTATAATGGTTTATGTTACTCTGCTGGTAAATAAATAAGAAATACCTTTAATATATGATCAGGGTTACTTGTAATTATAATTAATATTTTTTTTCATAATTAAAGAAAGCAACAAAAATCAATCTCTATCTAGAATTTATTATAATAATCCACTTGACAAATACAATGTACTATAGGGATTGCTTTTCTGTGATCGTGACAAACTGTTTAACAAGATTACTGTTTTCTGATTTTCAGTATTATTCTTGCACACTACATGTTCTTCTCCTCTTGTCTTTTTGATGTACATTGTAAGGAGGCGGTGCAGTTGATAAGAAAACCAATACCTGAAATGATGAATATTTCAAATTTTATTTCAATAGATTTCAATGAAAGATATTATGATAGGTTACATTATAGTAATATGATTTTAAAAAAAACCCAGACCAAATATACATGAAGTTAGTGAGTAAAAGAAATATCTATAGAGTATCTACTTTTTTATCAACACCCCAACAAAGTGTCTTCAGTGGACCATTTACTACTTTAATAACCCTGAAATTGAATAATGTGTTATAATTAGCAAACTATTGTGCTGAAGATAACATGAAAATGGAAAATTACTTTATTGTTTTGCATACTAATGGCAGTTTTAATTTCATTAATATTATAACAGGCATAATCAAATGTTTATTCTTTAAAATGTGTGAAAATTCAGTTCAACACTGAAATTTTGTTTATTCAAATATGTAATCTTTCTAAAAAAAAAATGCTAAATGAAATAACACATTTCGATTTACATAAACAACAATACAATCTTGTATATATTCAATCCAAATCCTCACAGTAATCTTTGTAGTGCTAGCACCGTGTTAGGACTTTCCATTGATTACATTTTCTTTGAACACGGAGGAAATGCGAGCTAATATTATTCAATAATCTTTATGATCAAAATTAGCGAATCGCAGAACATTTGCTTTCCTTGATCGAGTAACCAAACGGATGTTTAAACACAATATTACATGAAAAACAAATTAAACAAGTAAACAAAATCGAAGCCGAGGAATTTGCGTTTGTTTCTTTTTCATCCTACAGTATTAGACAATATAAAACAATATCTAGGGAAAGT
>WFKH01011925.1:33632560-33643325 GCA_016163765.1 Magallana hongkongensis | reverse complement strand
TCAGAGGTTACATTAAGCTATTCAATTTAGGTTTAAAAGTTCTTATAAAATGTTTTTCTTTATCACGCCTTTCAACAGTATTAGAATAAATGATTTTTTTTCCGCACAGGTCAAGGTGTTCACTAACTTTAAGTTTGCGGTATTCCGGTTGGTTGATGTGCTGTTTGTGAATTCGTATTCTTTCCCGTAAGGTACTTCCCGTTTCTCCAATATATAGTTCCCCGCAACCTGAGCACGTGATAACATATAATAGATTTCTGGTTTGACACGACATGTTGTTGTTAACGATAACGTTAACGATAAACTGTTTCCCAGCAAAATTGAAATGATGTCCTTGTTTGATATAGGGATAAGTGCCACATCGCGAATCCTGGCATTTGGTAACTTCAAACTCCGATTTTTCTTTGAAATGGATTTAGTAAAGATGCGTCGAAGATTCTTCGGCTGTCTTTTGCTGTTTATAAATTTTTGTTTTTCAAATATTTTAGCCATTGTTTCATCAGTCTTCAAGACGTCGTTTGAATGGTGAACAATCGGGGCGATGTTAGTATTTCTGGGATTATGGGTGGTAACCAGTGGCAATATCTTCGATTTTTTATTGTTGTTTTGAAGGGGATTGAGGAGCTTCTTTCTGTCTAATTTCATGGTTTTTACAATAACATCACTTTTATCCGGATAACTTTGTTTCTTTAGATACTTTTTTTAATTCCTGTAATCTCTGTATTTTGACAGACTCGTCGTTAACGATTGTGCATATTCGTCTAGACAGGTTATACGGTATTGCTCTTTTCGTATGTCGTGGATGACATGAGTTGAAGTGTAAATACTGATGAGTATCCGTAGGTTTGTAGTATACATATATATACATATATATATATATATTCATTCAGACTCAACATAGGTTTTGTGCAAATATATAGAGAATGATACATGGCAAAATATGTAACACTTCTCATATCAACCCGAGACTCCAATATCAGCCCGAGTGCTGAAGGCTAAAGCCCAGAGTGCTTATATTGGTCAAGGGTTGTTTTGGGTGTGATACAGATTTTGACATGTATTTTTGATTTTATTATATATTTGAATAGATAATTCGCTTTTTCATGTAAAAAAAAAAATATTCACCTTTATCCTAGTTTTCCCATCTCGAAACTGGCGTATTTTCGACGCGCAATTATTTTTTCACGTCATCTATAAAAAAAAATCATGTCATGACGTCATTGTTTAAACTAACCTGCAGATGATTAAAAAGATAAGATCCGAGGTAATCCGAATCAAAAGTGCAAAGATGTTTCTGAAATGTGTAATAAAGGGTGTGATAAAGGAGTGCAAAAACCTTGTATTTTTTACAAAGTATATAATACAGATTTTTATCATTAAAAATACTCAATATATAGACGAAACACATGATATTGAATGTACATGTAAATTAAAAAGCAATTATTTTAATGTACATTTAATTTATGCAACAAAGGGCAGCCTTTCACACTGTTCACCTAATTTGTTAAAAGTAAATCTAAATCCTCTCTACTGGGATTAGATCATAGTAAGCTTAATTAGATATATCAAAAAAATAAATATATTTTTAATGAATACGTGTTACTTTTGATTTGAAGGAAGAAATAAATTTAATAATGCTCAGAAACGGTCATTAATATGTACTTCTCTAAGTAAAAGAAAAAGAAAAGAAAGCCTCTATTCAACAGTTTTATTTGCTCTGATTAGGTGGTATCAATGTAAGACTCCATATACATGCGCATAAGAATTTCCACGTCAAGTGTTTTATAATTTTTAATACATTTTTTTCTCAATTAATTATACAAGGTATTGCTGAAAAGATATTCACGGCACAAAATACGAAAATATACATTACTGATTATTTCATTCTCAAGGACTTAATCATCAAAAATCTTAATTTAAACTCATACCTTATTATGATCACTTGTGTTTATTTGTAGTTACTGAGTGGCATTTATAAAAACGACTTCCTAAAAAAGTGTAAGAGCGTTTATAAACAAAACCCTTGAAAAGTAACGCTATGATTGGAATAAATTTATCATAGTTTACGTCCCAATTAAAAGTATAGAGATCCCATTTATATAATTGCACAGAACCTTTTTATGCAATTTTTTACTTAAACCTTGGATCAAACTGAGAAATTCTAAAAATTGCAATCCTAGACATACACGTACGAAAACGCTAGACCTGAAACATTTTTCTGTTAACTTTGCAATTTCAACAGATAAAACATCAATTATTGGCGCATAATTAGCAGTCGAAAGTGTAAAATAAAATGTCCAAATGACATAGTAACAAATTGACACCGTTCTTCGTCGATATGCAGGTTAATACTTGAAGAGATGAATGAAAAAAAATGACAATAACAAACCGTTAACTATCTAAAAAATCCAGAAAACGAAGTACAAATTCAAGGCAGAGCAACACGGACCTAAAAAAAAAAGATAGAGGTAGGATTAGGTGCCATAAAGGAGCAAGCATCCTCTGCCGACCGGTCACACCCGCCGTGCGCCCTATGTCATACCGGTAATAATGTCATATCGGGTAAAATGTCGTAATTTGGGAGAAATATCGTAATCGGAAAAACATAAAAAATTAATAGTCGAAAGCAGAGCAAGCACGGATCTCTGGTAAAACTCAGAGACAGGATCAGGTGCCATGGAGGAGTAAGCATCCTCTGCTGACCGGTCACACCTGCCGTGTGCTCTTTGTCGTAATCGAAAAAAACCCCGAAAAAGTCCGTAGACAATTCGGTAATTAATTTTGGTCTAACAATTAGTATGAAAAACGTCAGTCAGCATACGACCCAGTGGAAGGTTGTATTTGATGACAAGGTCGTTGTATCGACCATAGAACTTACAAAAAGATGTCTTCAAACGAGACTGTTGATAGTCCTGTTTTATCAACTTTTTTGTAAGTACCTTGCCTCGCCTTAGAAACTGGTCATACGAAGAACATGCCCTTGCGTATCGAATTAACTGAGAGACAAAAACACCATAAGCAGGTGAAGAAGGTATATATTACTTTATTGCATAATTCTGAAGTGCTGTTATGATGGTTTTCGGACTTTTCCAGTAAAATAGAGCTCAAATCTTAAAAAGAAAGTAAAAATAAATCTGCATTACCGTTTTTTTTTTAATTTAATTGTTTAATTATTCCGGTTTGATATATACACATATATGAAATAATGCAAAGAAACTCTTCATTGCTTAGTTTGAAATATAATCGTCTCGGCTTTTTTATTTTAAAACAACCTTTCTTCACATCGGAAGTCATTCTGCAACATTCCCGAAAACTCGTATTATTTTTCTCAAATAAAAAGTTACAATGCACATTATATGCCTTTTAAATAAAAAGATTACACTTACTACAATACAGTGCGGCATTTACTTTGACTTTTATTTGATATCAGGTATATATTATAATCAATTTGTCAAAAGTCTAGATTTTTTACGAAAAAAACCTCGATGAAAAGGTTCTATATAAAAGCTTTAATTAAACCATTTACGTTTGCTGTTATTCAGGGGATACATTATCTTCGCATCATACTTTGCACATACATGTGACAGGCAAATCTAGCCTGATAAAGTTCAAAGGGTACAAAATCAAGTCCCTTATATAAGTAAACCGGGTGTAATCTTTGGGTTTTCAAAAGGCTCAAATACGTTTCAATAACATTTCCACCAGGTTTTCTCACAGTTGGAATGACTACTCTACGATTCCACATGTGTGGAAACTATACACCGATGGTTGTGTTTTGGTTTAACTTTAGGGATGACTTTTAAGTTTTAAGACTTTTAGGTATTCACCTCGGAAAACCCCTAGAATTGGAGTACAATTGTTTCCGTATAAATAAATGGAAAGTAATGGAAACCTCAACGTTTACTCTAGTTTTTACACATTGGAAAACGAATAAAAATCAAAGCACAGCTGTTTCTGCATTGCCTTCTAAAGGTCAAAACTTCCAGATTTTATCCAGTTTCCGTATTAGGCCGTCCGATATCCATTTGATTCAACACAGCTGTTTTTGTAGTTTTCAACATTCGGAAACATTAAGATTGTGTTGAATATCATTCAAAAAGGAAATATATAGTTTGTTTAGAAAATGTTCAATCCGTTCTCATTGTGTCAAATGCCAATAATATGTAGATTTAAATCATCATTTAATTCGAAAATAAGAAAGATTATGCCCTATTTTGTGATATCTCCAGCTCAGTGTTGATTTTATGCGGAAGCAAAGCTACTGTTTTATCTAATAAAAATAAACGCCTATCTATTAGTAGGAATATCATGTATATATTGTTCAATTCTTTAGTCATTTGTAAGACAAGAGTATTGAATCGCTTTTTATTTTTTTATTCATATAATATCGTTGAGCTTATCGACTGAATTCGTTCATGAATAGCCACAGCTCGTACTTTTTTTTCACAAATCATCGTGCATTATCGAACATATATAGAAGTTGTGTAGTTCCATAAGTAGAATTTGCGAAATTTAATGACAAACATTCGTAGTAAATAATATGACAATGAGACGTGGCTTAATTTATTATTCGTATGAGAAGCCACTGGAACAGGACCACCCAATTAACTGAAACAAAAATGCTGACTAATTAAGTAAAAGTAAATTTAACGAAAATAAACCAAACAGAATTGCTTTGAAAATTCACATTGCAATGAGAAATATTTTTGTGTTTGGATTATTACGATTAATTCTCGTGTATACGCATTGACAACAGGTTATGCTTACCTATTATGTTACTGTATTCCTTTCTTACACTATTTCTAAGTCAAGTGTAGTCACTTATAACTGTGTTATAAATAAAAATATATAATAATTATACTTCGAATATTATTTGCTTTATATCATTTGTAGACAAGCAACGGAAATGACTACGCAATGATTCCACATGCGTGGAAACTATATAGAATATTGAAGCTTGCGATTGCTGTTTTTGCTTATTCTACAGACAACCTTTAAATCTTTTGGTTTTTCACATTGAAAAAAACTTTGAATCGGAGTGCAGTCGTTTCCGTGTTATTTCCTCAGTAATACAAACCCCCCGACTTTCACTTTAATTTGCACAAATAAGGAAACGACAAAAAACCAAGCCACGCCTGTTTCTACATTGCTTCCTTGACGTTGAAACTTAAAGATTTTATCCAGTTTTAATATTAAGTAATCCGATTTCCATTTGATTAGAAACAGCTGTTTCATAAAGTTTAAAAAATATGGAAACTTTAAGATTTTGTTCAACATCATCAAGAAAGAAAATGTTCAATTCGTGTTCATTGTGTAAAATGTCGATATTATTAAACTTTAACTGTTATTTAAACTTTGGATTTTGAAAAAGAGTATGCCATATCCTACGACATTTTTAGACGAGTGTTTTATACAGAAGTAGAGATTTTGATATATATTTAATCAATAACGTTTTTCCGCAATCAGCAAATATATTCGAATAAACTCCTATCTATTCTTAGGAATAGCAAGTATTCATTGTACAATTTTGTAGTCATTTGTAAGACAATCGTACTGGATCGCATTTTATCTTACTTACTATAAGTCAAAATGTCATAGTTGAGTTATTGACTGATTTCGTAAATGAACCGCCACAACTCGTACTTTATTCACAAAACATTGTGAATGGTCGAAAAATCATTTGCATAGAAGTTGTGTAGTTCCAAAAGTACAGTTGCAAAAGTTTAATTATAAGCATTCGTAGTGCTTGTGGCAGCAAGACGTGACTTAAATTGTTATTCTATGGCATGTCAAATGTTGCAATATTGATCTTTTCCATTTCTATTGTACACATTTTTATTTGTATTCTATAATTTCGATTTGCATTGTATAATTACAATTTGTATTTTATAATTTATATTTGTATTCTATAATTTTTCATTTCTATTGTATGTTTTTCATTTGCATTGTACATGTAAACATTCCATTTGTATTGTATAATTTTACATTTGTATTGGATAATATTCATTTGTATTGTAAAATGTTTCATTTGTTAATATAGTTTCCATTTGTAGTGCTTATTTTTTTTATTTATTTTTTTAAATTTTTATTTGCGTATTTTCTCAGAGATTGTTTATATTGAACTTTGCTGCTTCTTATTTCCTTTTCCTATTTCGGTATTATCATTATATAAATCATTGCTTGTTACTTTAATTGTATATATAATAACCCAATCAAATTTTTAAGTAAATGCAGAATGACACTTTCACAATCAAGAGTTAACGCACATTTGTTATTTTCTTAATATTGTCTAATACTAGTAGATGAACCATCGTTCAGAATCAACCGTCAAAAAAGGCTAAGACAAATGAACTCATGTAATTAAATATTTTGCGATACAAATGGGAATTATACAATACAAATGAAAAAAGTATACAGCACACATGAAAATTATACAATGCAAATGGAAAATCATAGACTGCAAATGATTGTTATAAAATACAAATAAATCGTAACTTTAAATACTATAAAATGTTCTTTGTGTATACAAATGATTAAATATTCCTAATCAATCAATCATGACCATAATGATTATAATACATCGACTTACAGTTTAATTTTTAGAAGCGGTTTTGATAGGTCCTTTAACAATTCAAACACTTAAATCTGTATCAAACACTTTACTTAATATAAGGTTCCCTTATTTTTAAATTAATCATAAGTGTTTCTTTCCACGCTAGTGTATTCTTAAACAATAACATTATACAGGTACACGTAACTTTAAAGCGATCCTGATTCACTGAGTCTGAAATCGGGATAAAATGAATCAATGCTAAGAGAACGTGTAGTTTCATTTGGACAACCTTTAGAAATATCACAGAGGTCTTTCGAACCATAACATTGCCATTGGCATTCTTTCCCAAAAATGGATAAGGGCATATTTTAGAACAGTTTTCTCCTTGATATCTGTCCAACATTGATTGAAAACTATACAAATTACTTTGAACAGTAAAAAGAGCATACCTTCACATATTTAGTTTCTATGATTCCACATGGTGCCATGACATCCTTTGAAATAACTAAAAATGATGTAGAATTATATTGTTTAACAACTTATTTCAATTGACAAAAAAGGAATATTCGGTAAATGACGTGATAATATAAATGTGTACGTATACAATTTGTAAAAACAACAAGTTGTGTTGATCGACAATACATAAAAATCATACCTTTCACATCATAAAGATGTTACAGTTGCTTTACATGCAATGTAGACGGTTAATATTTTTAAAAGTATTGCAAACATATTCCAAGACCTTGGCTGATGATGTCACGTACTTTCACACAAGATTGTCAGTATTCTCAGTTGTATATACAGGGGAATTATCTCCTTTTAGAATTATTAATATATGTTTAAGAATGTTACTTCCCTCTCCCTGTTATTTGTGAGTGCAGTTTGTCTAATTTTGTGTTGCTTTCAATGCATCGTCAGTATATGTATACTGGTAGTATGATAGCAAACAAACTGAGGTGAGTTCTTTAATCAGTAATGTTTTATGACTTATAGGAGGGTTGCAGGACAATAAAAGATTTATTGGTCTTTGTTTAACAAAATTGACGTCACAAAAATGTTTTAAGTTTGAAAAACTTTACTACGGTACCTTTATAACTCTTTAATTTAAAAAATGCTTGATTCTATAGGCTAGTGAAACATGTTAATGGTCGTGTAACGTATTCTCCTTTCGGAAATCGTGTAAGGGATAATTTGTGTTGATCCTTAACATTTTGAGTATTTGATCACCATTATTGTAAGATCAAAAATTACATCGGTACGCTTCATGTTACACCTGTCTTAACTTCAAGTATACTCAATAACAAGCAAATAAGAATAATACTTAGTATAGTTGAATTCGAAAAATCTAAATTACTAAATGTATTTTTAAATGATTTGTTTGACTAACCATAACTCTTAATTTTGTTTGTTACATTTCACTGACATCAGTTTTCGTGTTCAATTTCACCAAGCGGAAAAGTCTTAACGCTAGTCAGCTTATCAGAGTAAAAGTAGTAAGCATGTCTTCATAAAATACTGTCAAATATATCATGCTTACAAGTTTGAAAAAAAACGACATCAATCAACCAAACTTGTTGTAAATTTATTAAGACCCGACACTCTAGACCACATTATGAGTACACGTTATACAATGATATTGTTATTATGGATGCATAGAGTGTTTCGGCGGTTTTTGATAGAGTTATGATTTTAACTCTTAAGGCCCGCCTCATCAGAGGTCATCATTTTTAAGGACATTCCAGTATTTCAGGATGCGCTTTTTAAGACCCTTTAAATGTGGGTTGTATTTGGTTATCATGACATTGGGTTGTCGTTGTTTGCATTTCAAATCTGTTTTCACCAAGTACTTTTTTCTATTTATGTTTTCCATTGTACGAATAATGGGATCTATTTCCTTATCAGAGTAACCTCTCTTTGATAAGTGTGTCTTGAAATCCGTTAGAATTGTAGATAGAATACAAGGATCACTGGTATTTCTTGTATGTCTGATGCATTCGCCTTTTATAAACCCTTTAAAGACAGAAGGGCTGTGGGTGCTTTTTCTGTGTAGATATTGAAAATTGTTTGTTGGTTTCACATATGACTTGATATCAAGTATGTTATTTTCCTGAAACCTTGTGCCTTTGTATATAGTAGTGTCCAGAAAATTGACGTTTTTTCTGAGATTTCATACGTGAATTTCAGGTGTTCGTGACGTGTATTGCCAATGTCAAAAAATTCTAGAATTTCATTTTGTGTGCCGTTGAAGGCTATAAAACCATCGTCTCTAAATCGCCCGTGGTAAAGAACTCGATTGGCGAATTTGAATTTTGACATTTTATAGTTGGTGATTTGATATATTCTTGTATCTGAAATTTCTGGAGATGGTATTGCACCCATACTGCATCCTAAGATTTGTTTAAAATATTTTCCATTGAACTCAAAGTAATTGTTTTCTAAGACGCATTTCAATAAGAAGATAAGGTCTTCGGTCTCTGGATAAGGAATGTCGATATGTGGTTTGTTAGCGTTTTTGTAAGTTTCATTGACGGCGCTGAGTAATTCGCCGAACTCCATGTTGGTATACATACTAGTTACATCATATGTAATAAGTAACACTTCTGCTTGAAGTTCGAGAGTCTCAATTTCATTGATAAAATCGGCGGTGTCCTTAATATAAGTTGATTGATTTTGTACTATGGGAATGAGAAAATAATCGCAGTATGCGCCGATTTTCCGTGTTGGCGTATCACACTGTGAAATAATCGGGCGGCCAGGTGGTAGTTGTCTGATGCTGCACAGGCCGTTTTGAAGGGCATATCGGACTTCATCTTTGATTTTGTGTATTTTAGGGAGCAAGTAGAGATGACCGCATTTTAGCGATGGTTTGTTATCGCAGAGACAACGATACGTTTCCTTATCTATTGAGCCCTTAGAGTACATTTGCGTTACTCTATTTTGTATGATATGATGCAAGTTATGTAGATCTGGTTTATCAACTTGCATGTACTGTTTTGATTTAAGTTGACGCATGGCCTCTGCAATATATTGGTCTTTGTTCATAATAACAATTGTATTGCTTTTGTCCGCTTTTTTGATAACAATGTTGTTATTGTTTCTCAGAGACGTCAGTGCTTCTCTTTCAAGCTTAGACGTATTATTGTGAATGTTCTTGATTGGAATAGATGACAATTCTAATTTAGTTTTGTCAATGTAATCCTCTAATGCATAACATGTGAATGGGGGGTTGTAACCGGATGGTTTTTTGAATGGGTGAATTGGAAGATTTTCCCCTTTGTCAAAATGATACTTGCATCGGAGTTTTCTAGCAAACTCGTCAAAGTCGTTTAAAATGACTTTTTTAATGTTGCTGTTTTGTGGAGTTGGTATAAATTTTAAACCTTTACTGAGCACAGAGTACTCGTGATGGTTGACTTTGTACTTAGATAGATTGAGTACATACTTCTGAGAGTTGTTCTAATTATTATTGTAAGTACTTTTGAATTGCATTAAATTGGATTGGGATCTACGATAGTTTTTTTCTGGTTTTATTCCGTCTATTAAAACGTTTTGCCATTTTAATGAGGAATAACCAAAAGTGAAGTAGATCTTTGTTACTTATGAGAATCAGAAGTTCTGTCTACTAAACGACTGGTCGATGTAGTAGAGGAAAGTAACTGGTTTGTTAAAATCCTTGGGAAGATATCAGTTAAGATAACACGTGGCTTCAAACCACGCCCCGTTTGAAAATGATGCTAATACACCTAAATAACCACATCACAACTTTGTGTACACAATCGGATGATAATGAATAAAAACAAAAAAGCAAATAATGCAAGTACAATGGTATATTCTGGTATCACATGATCTGTAAGCAATACAGTAGTAATTTAAGCTTTAACTAACAAAGTTAGTTATTAAACTTTACATGTTCTTGATCATGAGGGTTTAACACTTTCAATCACAGAGTAAATTGTGTATCACATTGTCACATAAACGCTATGTTCATTTTGGGTAAATTGTTTCCCGAAATTTTAATTTGAACATTCCGTTGGTCAGTAAAAACATTATAAGTGTTAATATGGCCTCCCTCTCGATTGTTGTCTGCGAGGTCCAGGTCTACGGAAAGGTCTTCCGCGTGGTCTTTGAGACTGGTCCCGCGTTTGGGAGTTAGATTGGGTTGCCGTTGCTAGCCTGCTTCTAAATTCCTGGATTTCCGATATCTGTTCTTGG
>WFKH01011925.1:33607000-33620434 GCA_016163765.1 Magallana hongkongensis | reverse complement strand
AGAAATATTGTATACTTTTGTGTGTGTTATTTGTAACATATTTATATGTAAAATAAAGAATAATAGATCTATTATTTTATCTAGACAACATATACCGTTAAATAGTATGAGAACCTAAAATATCATATATGTGGTATATAATGTAGGACTGTCCTTCAAAACAGTCGTTACATAGCTAGAAGGGGAAAATCGCGAAAACGCGAGGAACTTTTTACACGTGTTAATTCGTTACTTCATAGGGCATCTACTAAGTATTCCTTTACATATCACAAATTGGCCAATTATTAGGAATGTTTATTTTAGTAGTAAGAAATTTTATATGGTATAATTATATTAATCCAACAAATGACAAACTGTCTATGTAATCATTGAATTTCACATTTATATGTATTTTCAATTACATTTTCGTAACAAATATTTGCTCATCTGTAGTGCTAATTCGACACCACGTCCTCGAAGTTTATTTTACTTAAGTAAGGCATCAAGAATGGCGGAAACGAGAGTGCATGTTTATAAACTTTATAATTTAAGCATTATTTAAACAAGTGATTTAAAATTGAGGTCAGTGATATAACTAAGATCTGCTTTTTCTCCTTTAAAATGATTGCACACTTATCACAATACTACTTGTCTTACATTTCCTTGCACTTTCTTCACTTATCTTAAAATATTGATATAGTTATACATGTATCTTATTATTAAGGTATTTATCATATTTATTATATGCACTTACGTAGATATAGATATAGGTCGTGTACATTATCGAAATTCTGTTAAGCATTATAATCTTGAAACATAAATTGCTAATTTTGCTGTTTGCTATAAACACCTTATCTAATTTGAAGTGAAATGCATATAAGTGTGAAATATCAACATTTGCTCATGTTTACATAAAATACAATATTTAATTCATAAATTAATCAAAAACCGTTAATAAGTATATAGCTCATTGATTTCGATAATGTGTTAAATGTTCTACAATTAACAAAGTAAATCTTAATGTTCAATTTAAAAAAAAAAACAACATTGAGGGAAGATATAGAAAGAAGGAATGTGTCAAGAGATTGGCCAGAGATAAATATACAGAGGAAGGCAGACAAAAGAGGTAAGAAACAATATAAGAGAATGATGCAGAAAGAGTGAAGGTAACGTTATTTTATCGTATATTATATTGTTTTATATTGTCTAATACTGTAGGATGAAACAGAAACGAAGGGAAATTCCTCGGCTTCTATTTTGTTTACTTGTTTACATTTGTTTTTCATGTAATATTGTGTTAAAACATCAGTTTGGTGACAGGTTTAAGCAGAGCAAATGCTTTGCGATTCGCTAATTTTGGTCATAAAGAGTATTGAGGTTCATTGTAGCTGTTTACTGGTCGCATTTCCTCCGTGTTCAAAGAAAATGTAAACAAAGAAAGTCCAAACACTGTGCTAGCACTACAAAGATTACTGTGAGAATCTGAATTGAATATAGACAAGATTGTATTGTTGTTTATGTAAATCGAAATGTTTTATTTCATTTAGCCTTTTTTTTAGGAAGATTACCTGTTTGAATAAACAAAATTTCAGTGTTGAACTGAATTTCCACACATTTTAAAGAATAAACATTTGATTATGCCTGTTATAATATTAATGAAATTAAAACTGCCATTAGTATGCACAACAATAAAGTAATTTTCCATCTTCATGTTATCTTCAGCACAATAGTTTGCTAATTATAACACATTATTCAATTTCAGGGTTATTAAAGCAGTAAATGATCCACTGCAGACACTTTGTTGGGGTGTTGATAAAAAAGTAGGTACTCTATAAATATTTCTTTAACCCAATAACTTCATGTATATTTGGTCTGGGTTTCTTTTTTAAATCATATAACTTTAATGTAACCTATCATAATATCTTTCATTGATATCTATTGAAATTAAATTTGAAATTGATAAATATTCATCATTTCAGGCATTGGTTTTCTTATCAACTGCGCTGCCTCCTTACAATGTACATCAAAAAGACAATAGGAGAATACATGTAGTGTGCAAGAATATGGTCAATTGCCATAGATTCCATATCATGACTGAATAATACTGAAAGTCAGAAAACACTAGTCTTGTTGAACAGTTTGTTACAGATCAAAAAGCAATCTCTATATAGTACATTGTATTTGTCAAGTTGATTATTATAATAAATTCTAGAAAAATATTGATTTTTGTTGCTTTCTTTAATTATTACAAAAATATTTATTATAATTACAAGTAACCCTGATCACATATTAATGGTATTTCTTATTTATTTACCAGCAGAGTAACATAAACCATTATAAAACATAAATGTGTAAATTACAAACTTACACTTACCCCCCCCCCCCCCCGCCCTTATATTAATAGTTATTGGTAAGGGCAACAGATGAATTAATTTTTCCAATTTCAATAATTCGGTAATGACGACTGTTGTGAACAGAGTCAGCATTCTTACATTATTTTAATGAAATTCACAGCATTTATTTTATGAATGAAAATAAAAATCATGATCATAGTCAGTGTTTTGTTTGAATTTCACGCAAATGACGCCGAAAGTGAAATGGATCAGATAAAATGCAGCAGTGCAAGGGCATACACTTTATCAAATATATTGACATTTTACATGTGTTACCATTATATCCCAATTATATCAAAAAGTGCTGGGAGCTGTATGAAATCGCTACGCATTTCACATAAATAAGCATTAATTGTGGGAACTCCCTGCAAAATTCTGTTTATACACTGTTTATGTTGAATTTAATAATTGTTTTTACTTGAATATTTCAAGCTCCCAGCACGTTGGATATAATTTGATAATTTTGGTTTTGTATAAATAATAATAATAAATAAATAAATTACCTTTCGTTAATCATTTTAGTACAATTGATGCATTTTTAAACATGGCATTATAAAACAAAATATATAATTGTATAGGTACATATCAGGTACATATGCATTTTCATAAAATACTAACAAGGTGTTACAGAAATCATGCACTGGACTGTTTAAAAAAAAAAAATCCCTTTTTCGTGTTTATTTTTAATTTTATAAATATCTTTTTCTTACTTTCTCTCGTGCATTTGATATTAATTGTAGATTTAATCCCTGTCATGTCAGACAGAATTCATTACAGTAACGAACTATTACTTTCAATGATTTTAACAAATTATTTATTTTGATCGATATATCAAAATAATTTGCCTTATGTATAATAGAAAAAAAATCGTATATATTCAATTAACTGATAAAATGTGCAGCATTTTATACGCAGTCGTGCATAAGCATGCATACATTTAACTTAATTAAGCAATCAGGAATCATTCTTTGAGTATTATGAGGTGATCAAATGCAGTCGGGGTGATCAAATCAAGTAAAGCTCGAAGTGAAATATGATAGATTTGATCACATCGGACCATATTTAATCACCTCATTTCATTTCATTTAATTTTTTTCAGGTAAATATATCCCAGAATGCCATGAATACACATAAAATATAACAAATAAAAAACCCCCAGACATTATCACAGCACTATGCAACGTCATAAGAATTAATTTGCTCAATATTGTTATTATTTAGATTACATGGCATACAACTATTTCCTAAGGATAGCCTATACAAGCCTTATTAAAAAGCTTATTTCAAACGGTGTCCTTAAATAATAGTTAAGTTAATAGCAACAAAAGTACACTACAAATTTACACAATGGAATTTTGGCGGAATACTGAAAAGAAACATAGCATAATACTTTGAAAAATGACATGTTTCACTAGTTATTCATTTATAACCTTAAAGTAATAAAATGAAATAAGGTAAACATGGATTTGAACAAGCAGTCAAATAGTATCTCTTGCATTAGTAGCTTATAGAAAGATTTCATGGCTTTCTGAAATTTTTTGTTTAGAATTAATTTCCTTGACCTCCAAAAGCAATGCATTCCAGTCGTTGATAACATTGTAGAAAATAAAACCATAATGTTTAAAGAATGATTTCTTTTTACTTACATTTGTATAATCTATAGCAAAAGTACGATTTGATATTAAAATAGTCATTAAAGAAATGTGTAGGACTATACATTAGAAAATCGAGTTGTAGTGTTGTCGCAAAGACACCGGAAAAAGCTAAGATAACGGCATAACAGACAGTCCTTGTTTAAGGGCCATCATCACTGGGTTGTTTATTTTTTCAAATTTTGCCATGATATATCCAGTCATCAGCCAAAATGTATAGTAATTACTAACAAGATCAATAGTTGACATCTCTTTGTAATGTGAACAAAGCCCGTGTCATGGTTTTGATTGCATACACTGTCCACGAATACAGTGGTAACGCGACTTCTACTCAGCGACCAAATGTATAGAAAGATTTGCCAAGAGTCCAAAAAAAATAAGGATCGTGAGCACTGCATCTCACTTTCATCTTGATGTTAATAGGTGGTTAAAGTTTTAATTTTTTACCATTTAAGATACCTAAGTTATTTGTCGTTATTATTGACATTGAAAAAAATAAAATTGCAGCAAATTTATGACTATTCTCCTTTCGTAAAAAAATAATGATGAATTAAAAAAAACCCCAAAACTAGCTACTGTGCACGTTTAGGAAAAAAAAATAAGAACGAATAAAGTCCTACAACTTGTTATACATTTGCTTAAGTGTTGCAAGCATAATTTGTAATTCGTTTTGAAGAAAAACCAAATTCATAGATTGACCAATAAGAAAAGTTTTCACTTTTCAAGTTGTTTTATCCCATATTTTGACTATCACTGTTAGAATCTTAAGTCACGGAATACAATTAATTTAAAATTCGAGATAAAGTGTATCTCTCTCTTTCTCTCTCTCTCTCTCTTTCTCTTTCTCTCTCCTGAAATTTGTAAACGGCTAACAAAAACATTAGTTTTGTAGGAAAACCATCATTACATTTAATTTTAAAATAACCTAAGTAAATCAAATATTTCTGTATAAACAACACAAATAGGAAGAAAAATTAAAAACAAAAAAATCCTCGCTAAGTTCATTCTTGAACAAAAGTCAAATTCGTTATGGTATTGCTCTATGTGTGGCTACTATTTTTATCAGATACTTCTTCCATGACACTTTTCGGTTGTGAGTATTAACTGTTTTGTTTTTATGGGTTTTTTTTTTTTTGGTTTTTTTTTTTTTCTTTGGGGGGGGGGGGGGGAAAAGGATTGTTGTTATTTGCCCTCAGTTTGCAGATATGCTAATTGTAATAACGTTGTCAATTTGTCTGCCCAGAGCTGCCAAAACTTTGCTTTCCGCAAAGCCCAGCTAAAATCCAAATCACTTACAGTTTGTATCCATTCAAAGTTGCCATGCAGTAAAAAAAATGAATCAATTGTCCAGGTATCACCCACATCAAAATATGTCATTCACAGTGCAAAGCGAATACTTTTCCTTTTTACAATTTGTTCTTTGTATTCATAGCAACCTGATTTCAAAGTATATACATGGCTTTGTACTGTAATTATATAGTGCAAATGATCAACGTTAATGTGTTTATCGCAGATGGAAGGACAAAGGAAGTAAAATAATAATTGAGGTTATTTAAAACCATTTGTTGTGATTTCCTCCATGTGTGTGCTTTCAAATTTCAATCAGAATGGTTGCTTATCTCACTCATTCAGAAAGCTATTCCTTTGAAAAGCTGGCAATAATGATATCAGTATTATCAATTTGTTCAGTATGTGAAGATTCAGGATGTGAAGGGTAGGTATTAAAATCGGTTTTTTGAAATAAGAAATGAACATCAAAATGTTATACTTTAACTTATATTATCTCACGTACATGACTTAAAAGCAAAATGATGTTCAGATTCCAGAAGATTGATGAAAACTATTTTTCAAAGTTTGGTTTACATATTTTTTCTTGAATACCTTATTGACTAGTTTCCTATTCTATCTGGAATTGTAGTTATTTCAAAGGCTGCTGCCCGGGTTCCTTATGGAATGCAACTTCTCAACAATGTGAACGTGCGTTCATTTATGTCTTTCATTCAGCAAAAAACGTTTCACTTATGATTGAAGATAAATAATTATGATAACGATGACCGGGATAACAGATATTGATTTTTGAATTATGATGTGAACAGACAAGATTATTTAATGATTTGATATATTCAAATTAGGATGCATGCCAGGTGACACTGGAGAGAACTGTTCATTAACTTGTCCATATCCGTATTACGGAGTAGACTGTCAAAGAACATGCAACTGTAGTAGAGACCTGTGTGATAGTTCTACGGGATGTATAGCCCCAACCACAGGTAATCAATTTGAAAAAAAAAAAAACCACCATATTTTCAGAGACCACGAAAAACGAAATTTAATAGTACTTATTCTCAATTATCTGTGAAGTAGTCAGTTTTAGATGTACATGTATTATCTAGATAACAATTTTACTTTAATATATATATATATATATATATAGAAGAAAAGAAGTGGAATTGACATATATCGTAAATTATCTTTTAACACACTTTAATGTATTCTGTAAAATAGGCTGTTATACAGTTATATGCAGACACTTATGTAATAAAGCACTTGTTAACAGTAATCTACGATTAATATTTGGTATGAGATGTCAAAATTTGAAATAGATTTAATGCCAGTTAAGCAATACACAAACTAATTTGGATATGTTTAAATATTACTCAATTTAAACAAAATAATAAAAAAAATCATGAACACAAGATAATTTTCTTTTATCGGTTATGATAAAGGAGAAGGACAAATATACAAATGCATGTAACCATATCGTTTTCCAAAGTGCATTTTCTAGGAAAAATTCAGTAAAATAAATATTAATTTGTTTTTCAGAGACAATATCAGTTATTATTTAGGAAAAATGCATTAAAAAGGCTATGATAGGGTTTTCCGTGCCACCGTTTGGATGATCGCAGCACATAAATTTTAAAAAATCTACCTTATATTAGCAATGAAATAGGAATAAACAAACTTTTAATGTACAAAATTTTTGTTCTTACGCTATCGTTTGCTGTTTATTTCTTTCTTTATTAATTGTGCAATGCACGTAATTTTTTTTTCAAAACGGTTTATATCTTATTGCAATTAACACCATGTAAATACCGAATGGTTGTGAATTTAATGAGCTTATAATATAACTAATAGATAAAGCGTGATTTATCGGGTTCCGTAGGATATCAAAATGAAGAAAAAAATCGATGAAGTTCCAGCTACATGTATCTACATGCATCACTAGATGACTGACTTTCAAATAGTGTAAATTGTTCCCACAGTCATATGTATTACATATATACTAGTATTTTACGCCCACATATTAGTTATACATACAAAAGGCTATTTGCTCGCTATAGAAACTTTATTCCTTTATAAGGGAATGTAAATAATCGTTATGTACCCCCTTTTACCTGATATTCTCAAATTGAAAAATCACCAATTATACTCTTCCAATTTTTTTTAGGTTGTCTTGATAGTGCCTCTTCTCCCACGCTTTATAATTATTACGTTACCACTTAAGGCATCTTTCCTCCTTAAAAATGTTTATCCTCGAGCTTCTTAATTGAAAGTGTGTGATCCGATGTAAAGCGTTCATTTTCTACCAAAAAAGTAATATATCAACAAAAGTATATGTAGAATATTTAATCCTTTATTTAGTTATAATGTATACAATTTCATGTATTTCGTTTTCTGGAGACAAAAAATTCAATAGTTAAAATGTTCTCATTGTCCATTTGGTGTTTCTCGTTACATTAAACAGCAAATATACTGGTATGACAAAAATATTAAAGAAAACAATGCATTAGTCTAGTGTCGTAGTTTCTACATGTATGTAAAACAACAAACATATAATATCATTAATTTATGAATTTCATCAAATATTTTAATGGTTTTTCTATTTCTTAAGAAATAGAATATGTATGCATCATGCAAAATGATGATCAATGGTACTATGAAAGGGCAGCCTTTTTTCTTGTATTTCCCCCAATGAGTATTCGGTATAAGCGTCATTGAAATTGAATTACTTATTTGTAGTTATTTTTTTTTTCAGAGAATGATACGAAAGCTTCAAAAATTATAATATTCGATGTACAAAACGCCACTTCTCGGGTTATGGAAACCAGCACTTTCCTCTCAATACGAAACAACACTGTATCAACAGAAAAGAACAATACACTGCCAGATAAAAAAACACAGGAGTCAAGTACAGTTAAATATCAAATAATATTATGTATTAAAATATTTGGATGTGTCGACATACTTCTAATATGCACGTACTCCGCTATGTTTATTTATGATCGACAACATCGAACTGTTGGCAAAGTGAACACTTACGAAAATGTTCCCGAAAATAATCCAGCATATGAAAATGCTGAAATATCTTTCGTCTCACCAACAGGAAACCAATTATTGTAATGTTTAATTGTGATACAATGTCAGTATACTGCATGAACGTTTTTCCATGTTTGTTCAGACACTTGTATATTAACCCACAGAAAACTTATAAAAGTTCAATCTTTACCTTATTGCATCATTACACATAAAGAATGATATTTCTTATTAATGGGGAGAAGGTATATCTAAATGGTGTTCTATACTGTAAACGTAAGATGCAAATAAAAACATCAACAAACAATCAGAAAATATCATATTACATGTACCTTAATTTATCAAGATGTAATGTGCTTTGAAAATTGTTTTAATTTGCAATGACGCACAGTTGTAGCCTTCATTTTCCTTTTGGAATCTAGAGTTCTAACATCTCGGTCCCAGTCTCTTTGTGATTACACTGCAGTTTGAATTTGTTATGTACATTCCAAAAACTTCAAATAACGAATTGTCGGGGCGCAAGCGGGGTTTGCAAAATAAAAAGGGAAAAAAGTCAATATTCCATTATTTAATCGAACAAATGATGAAAAATATATAAATATATTAATAAGAAATCATTCTTTGAATATCATTAGGTGATAATGTCGGTCGAAGCGTGATCAAATATATCATAAAGCCCTTCGTTATTTATTGGATTAAACCACGTCGACCAAAATTATTACCTCAAAATACTCAAAAAATTATTTGAGTTATATTCCTTTAAAACTACATATCTACAATCATCCTTTATATTTTGTTCTAAAAAAGAAAACGCTCGGAAATAAAATAAGCTGGATTGCATCAGTTAAAAAAAATAAAACAGTATCCATGATTTTGCTGTGAATAAACTATTTAATATGAATTTGGTAATAAATATTATAAAAAAGGTTTTATTTGATAAAGAAATAAGTAAGAACAACGAGCATGTGTAATCAATTTGTTTTATGAATTAATAACACCTTCATGGTGATTCAGAAATTAATTGAATTAAATTCCTGACCCAGTCAATGTAAGCTCTAATCCCAATTAACCTACAACTGAGAAATACCCCCTCACCCAATCACATCCCACCCACTAACCCCCCAAACAAATCCGGAAGAATTTTTGTTTTTCCAAAAAGAGGGTTTGTACTTTTATGGTGTGCGATTTCCAGTTGGAATTTGAGTATATTGCAATAAATATTAGGAACCGTCGATAAAACTAACACATATAATTGTCTGACATTGAATGAATTAGTCAATGCACATGAAAAAATAATCAACCTTTAAATATGCTTACCAAATACTAGTTAGTTATTTTGATTTGCAGGGATTTTTGTAATGTTTTTTAAATTTCATTGTAATTGATATCAGTATTTATCGTTATTATGTCGTATTATAAAAGAGTAATTATATATTGAATAAAGAGTATTCGTCTGGATATTCTTTTTCTGCCGGATATTTATATTTGGACACGGGCTACTCCCCACGTAGAACAGAAGACTTTCCAGGATGCATGTTACACCTTGGCTATGGCACCTGCCAGGTGTCAGCAAGTTGGGAAAAATAAGATTCAAGGGATCAATATAATGATATCATTAAAGTCCATATTATATAGTGGTGGAATCCGGGTTTCTTAACTCGTCCTCGTTGTAGGTTTTGTGTCTCTGTTTACAAACTAAACGTCCTCATAGAATATGTCCATTTTCTGGGTTTTTATTGAAAATCTGATATAAAGTAATAATGTGAGTGTGAAACAAATTGTAAAATTTTCCAAGTTATGTCTTGATATTAAACACTTACATGAAGGTTTGCGTTTACTGATTAGATGCCTACGTTCAACCGCTGCTATAAATATATTCAACATCAATTATACGAACAAATCAGTATCTGATTTTTAATTAATGATTTCCTAGATCAGCCAGATTGAGTGTTATAAAAGTGTGGTATACTATAAGTGTTATATTTATAATGATTGCACTACGGACTTATCGCTGCTAACTCGTATTTTTAAAACATAGCCAGTCACTACTTTTTGTCACTCCATTCATGAAAGAAATCAATATTATTGTCATAATGTTATAATTCCTTAACGAATAAATTCAGATTTGCTATTTGGCTTCTTTTGTTCGAATAATTTACATTTATATTTCAAATATATGATATTACATATAATTAGTTATTAATCATTTGTTTATGAACTTGTGAAAGTGAATAAGCAGGAAGCAATTGATCTATTTCGAAATAGTATATTTCCCCATAGTGCAGGTTCACACAGCAATACTCACAATCATGGTCACAAGTACATACATATATTAATTAGCACTTACGTTTCACAATTTTGCTTGAATTTATCTATCTTTCAGTAAATGGAATGATAAGAGCAGTTTTCAGTTTTGAAGGTTGTGTGCATTCAATATATTTAACAAATATTTATTATATACATTTTTGTTTGTGAAACTCAATATGATATGCTATCATATGTTTATCAAGTAGAAATTGATGAACACCTTCAGATAACAGATAATAAAAACGACTGAATACCTGATTTGCATTTTTGAAAATTTTCCTTGAAAAAAGTGTGACCCGTGTAGCTATTTACAACATTAAAACGTTAAATACCTTGGATATAGTTTGATGATTTTGAATTTGATTTATATCAAAGCAAATTCATGAAATAAATTAACTTTCATTGATCATTTATTATTTCAACTGATGCACTTTTAAAAATTGCATTATGATACTAAATGTAGAATTTAGTAAGTATATATCAGGTATACCTTTTCACGAAGTCCTTTTTGTGTTACAGAAATTATACACTGTAATGTATTGTTTAAATAACTGTTTCTTTCGTTCTTTTGTTTTTATCTATATTCTTTTTTCCTTTCTTTCTCTCGCTGCATTTGATATCAATTGTGGATTCCGTTTTCGGTCGTGCCTGGCAGAGCTCATTACAAAAGGAACTGTTTCTCTCCATTAATTAACCAAGTTATTCATTTTGATCGATATATCAAAATAATTGCCTTATTTGTAACACAAAAATATAGCACACATTCAAATAACTGACATACTATTATATACGCATACGTACGTAAGCATGCATACATTAAACATAAAACGGCAAAAAAACAAACAGTTCCTGTTTAACTTAAAGGGTCATCCCTAGAGAGGTTTTTATCTTCAAATTTTATTATGATATATCTAGTCATCAGCTAAATTTTTACCGTAGTTACTAACAATATACAGAGTTCACATGTGTTTGTAACGTAAACAAAGTCCGTGTTATGGTATTGGTTGCATATTAGGTTGTATACATGACCATGGCTTCTCAAAGCGACCAAGACATGACATAAGTCAACCAAAGAGTTGTGAACACTGTGTCTTGCTTTTAACTTGAGAACTGGTGTTAAAGTTTTAACTGACCATTTGAGATACCTTAATTATGCATCGTATTTTTTTTACATTAAGAAGAAAGAAAGACAATAACAAACCGCCAACCATCTCAAAAATCCATAAAACGAAATACAAATTCAAAGCACAGTAACACGGACCTCCAAAATAGAGGTAGGATCAGGTGCCATGGAGGAGTAAGCATCCTCCGCTGACCGGTCACACCCGCCGTGCGCCCAATGTCATATCGGTAAAAATGTTATTATCGGAAAAAAATGTCGTAATTTGTGGAAATATCATGATCGGGAAAAAACGGAGAAAAATCCGTGGGCAATTCGGTTTTCAATCAACAGTCGAGAGCAGAGCAATCACGGACCTCTGGAAAACCTCAGAGGCAGGATCAGGTGCCATGGAGGAGTGAGCTGCTGACCGGTCACACCCGCCGTGTGCTCTTTGTCGTAATCGGGAAAATGAAAACCGCAAAAGTCTGTAGACAATTAGGTAATTAATTATGGTCTTACAATTAGTATTAGCATGCGACTCAGTGGAAGATTGTATTTGCTGACAAGGTTGTTGTATCGACCATAGAACTTACGAAAAGATGACTTTAAACAAGACTGTTGATAGTCCTGTTTTATCAACTTGTTTGTCAGTAGCTTGCCTTGTCTTAGAAACTGTTCATTCAAAGAGCATGCCCTTGCATATCGAATTAACTGAGAGACAAAATCACCATATGCAGGTGATGAAGGTATATTGCTACATAAGTAAGGAAAGTTCACTATAGAAAAATTGAAGTCATCGCGTTTATCATAAAGTTTTGTTGTTAGGTTACCATCAATGTAGAAATTGAAAATTGACCAAGATGGCGACCATGCTCTTTTCAAAAAACTGAATGATAAATAAAACAACAAAGAAAACTAATATACACGATAATGACAAAATAATATTCAACAACAATTAAAGTCTTTCAACTGTTTTATATTATTACTTATTAGGTTTGTTACTAACTGAATACAAAAATATATCGGGTTAATCCATCTTGTAGATGGCGAGGCGAATTGTATATTAGGTAACAAAAATGTTTTACAAAACTAAGTAAAATAATAAAAGATGCTATGACACAGTAGAAAACTCGACAATATTCTTTTCTATATCAAAGCAATATCAGGTCGAAGTAGTAATCGGTACCAAAGTATTAAGTAAAAATAGTAAATGTAGACAATTATGTTAAAATATTTATTATGATGGATTATAGTGATTTGTTTCTCTTTTTGATATGAAAAAGGATAACACATATTTCAGTGCTTATACGGTGGTTTAGTTTAATATTACCGCATGATGCATCATTATGAAATAAGTAGTGTTAACCACTACGGATGTACATGTACTTCGTTTTTAGTACTCATTAACCCTAAACATTTTTCATCATGACATTCAAGTAATTCAGAATATATCATAAGGTTGTATGAGGTACATCATAATAAATTTACTCTATTTAATTTTTTGTCCTAACCCTAATGGGCTTAAGCATGTGGGATCTTATAAAGTGTATCAGTCTTTATTTTGCGCTATATTCTCCTTAAAAAAGGACTATGAAAATGTTTTTTTCTCGGTCGAGGTTTATGGACAATGGAAGCCAGTATCTCTCTCTCTCTCTCTCTCTCTCTCTCTCTCTCTCTCTCTCTCTCT
>WFKH01011925.1:33595169-33606990 GCA_016163765.1 Magallana hongkongensis | reverse complement strand
TCTCTCTCTCTCTCTCTCTCTCTCTCTCTCTCTCTCTCTCTCTCTCTATGTCTCTCTTTTATTCCTGCGGCGAATCGTCAGAGAGTGACTGAATTCAATGAACGGCTACCAAAAACATGACGGTCATGTTATGACTATTCTTTTTTATTTCGAAACGACCTTTTTTTTTTGGGGGGGGGGTGTTGTATTTACCGTCAGTTTGCAGTTGTGCTACTTGTAAAATAATATTGTCGTTTCTCTACATACAGCCAGAAGTTTGCTTTCCAAAAAGCCCAGATAAAATATTTATCAGTCAATATTTCAATGCGGTCATACAGTATTTATAAACGTATTGTGCAGGTATCACCCACATCAAGGTATATAATTTACAGTTTGTGAGTAGCAATTACTTTCTTTTATACAATTTATTATAATCATTCGAAGCATTATTTACCTGATTCTAATATATCTTTAAAAAAAAGATACTGTACATATACAGTGCAAAAATTCAACATTTATCACTGAAGGAAGGAAGAGGGAAGTAAAAATATATTGAAGTTATTTAAAACGAGTTATTGTGTGGTTTTCTCTGTTTTACTCGTTCAATTTTCGATTAGGATGGTTATAAGTGTAACTCATCTAGAAAGAGAATCTTTTGAAAAGTTAGCAATAATAATATCAATATTATCAATGTGCTCAATATGTGAAGGTTCAGGATGTGAAGGGTAAGCATTACAATTTTCATTTAATAGTTTCATGTAAGTCTTTGATCGATTCTCTGTATTTTTCAAAATTGTATATAAGGGTTACAGCACGCATCGCATAATCATAATTTTTTTTATATTGCGTACAATAATACATAATTATGAAATAGGTACATGTAGCAACTAATAAGTACCATAAATTTGTTGCTATGGGCTACCGTGGCAATGGTAACGGAGACCAAAGATAGAAAATGGCATATCTTTGCAACTTTAAAGTAATATGTAAAGCAATTGCAGCTAATCTCAGTTATGAAATATAAAATTTTATATAACTATATGGTGAATTTTCAAATTATAGAAAAACATTGGTGGGTAAATCAAAATTCAAACCATGATTTTTTTTTCACATGTTTTAAATAAACGTTATCATTAAACAATACTTATAGATTTAAAGTTACATTTAAAATATACATCTAAGATAAAACAAAAATTGCACTTGTTGCTATGGTACATGTAAACAAGTTTAAATAAGGTAAAACGAATAAAAATTGAAGTACATGCAATTTTGTAAAGCAAAAGTTGATGTTTCAAACACAATTTAAAACAATTTGTTGTTGCTTTTTGTGGGAAACATGCCAAACTTTTACAAAATAGATATTTAGCATTATTCAGCATCTCAAAAAACTGCCGTTGCTAAGGACATATGTGGATTAAAGAAAACCATTAATACCTTTTTAATTGTTCAAAGCGTAATGGCAACCGCTATTTTTTTTTATTTTTTATTTTTTGGCCAAATACATGTAGCAGTTTCAACTGAAAGTGTGTGAAAATTGAGGACATGTTTGATCTTCCATTCAATTTATTTTGAAGTATCATGTTACAGGCATGAGTAAAACTTTTTCAAAAGTACCTCGAAATAAGCAGATTTTTGTGATTTGTAGTGTTGTTACTATAGCAGGAGATTCAGTTTACACATATATATGTCATGACTTTTTTGCTAAACTTAACCAACAAAAAAATATCCATTGAAAATTATTCATGTTTAAATAAAATAAATAATAAATGTTTATATGTAAAATGAGAATGTTTTATTTTTTGAAGTACTGTTAAGTTACCATGGTAACACTTTTTAGCTATTTATTTGACCATGAATAATTTTCTATAATTTGAAAATTCACAATATTTTAATGTGATTATTTATTTTGTAAAGCTGAAACTGCTGTAATCACTTGCACTTTGTCTTCAAAATACTTAAAATAGCCATTTTTAAAAAAAACATATGTTGCTTCCGTTTCCAAGGCAACCATTCCTCATAACAAAAGTTTAAGGTTGTCTTGCAACTTTATTAACTAAATTGTATCAAAATATGAAAAAATCGGTGAATTTGTATGACCACCGAATTTTGATATTTACAGAGAAATGGTCTTAAACATTCTTGTAATGTAACTTACACGATTCTCTATGGTTTACACTAAAAAAAATGCGTTGTCGTCGAATATTTTGATTTTAAATACACTATTATATTTTTTCAATGAAAATATTTAATACTATAATATAGTTCCATATTTCGAATTGTAGTTATTTCAGAAATTGCTGCCCGAGTTCGTCTTGGAATTCAGAGACTCAGCAATGCGAGCGTACGTTTGTCTATTTCATTGTTGAACTGAATACATTTTTTTTTAATAAATAAAGATATATCATAAATTGAGATTACCTAAAAATACAATCCAAATAATATAATATTTTAATACTCGTGTATACGAGAGGTATGAAATATATTTATATTTTCTTTTTATTTCTATGATGTATACTAGGGTAATAGTCATGATGAATATTTTATTTGTTAAAATGATTTATATCAAAAAGGACTCTCCAAATAAATCAAAGTACACATTTTATAAGATGTATGTACTTTTCGGTATTACTGCCACTTGCATTGCAGAAGTTTATGCTATTTTGATTTACTAGGATATAAATGGCATATTAAAATGTGAATATTACGGATTCATTATCTACTTTCTAGAATGTATGCAAATTGATAATCACTGCCTATCATAACATAAAAATGTTGTATTACGTAGTGGTCGCAAATGCATTCAAGTGATTTTGATTTCTTACTGATATAGCGCAAACACAGATTAACTTATTACAGTTGTAATGTACACGTATATGCATGCATTTTCTATTATAGAATGTATGCCAGATTACAGTGGAGAAAGCTGCTCATCACCATGTCCATATCCGTATTACGGACTGCACTGTCAAAGAACGTGCAACTGTAGCAGAGACTTGTGTAATGTTTCCAAGGGATGTATAGATGGACTAATAAGTAATCATTTTTTTTTTCAATGACCCCGAAAAAAGAAAATGTATTGATTTGGTTCCTATTTTGATATTAAGAACGATGGTCAGTTTTTAAATAGAATTTATAACTAAATGAACTTTTGACCATAAATACATACATTGCAGTGAGGAAATGATATTGACCTATAAAGTAGATTATATTTTAACTTTAATTTAAATTTTAATGCAAATAATAAAATCCCCAGTCATATCTATTTTGAATAGCAATAATGAACAAACAAAATAGTGTTAATAAAAATCTACGATCAGTATTATAAAATGTCAAAATCTTAGCATGATTTCAATTTTGATTGTTAAAAAACACACAGCTTGATTAATTTCTGTTCAAATTTGACTCTATAAAAAAACCGAATCAAACATTACATAAATGTAAAATAAGCGATTTAACCGATTTACATGATATCATTTTCCAAATGCATTTTTCTAGTAGTGTTCAGCAAACGAGAATAATTTTGTTTTATTGACAATTACAACAATTGTTTGAGGGAAATATTTCTAAAGAAATAATATGTTCACGATACGAACAATAGTACGAAAGCCAAAAAGGGCCACATAAGAAAATTTGAAAAAATATTTTTATCTCGTAATAACGAGATCTATTCTATATCTCTTTTAAACAGCCTTTTATTAACAGAGGAACCCGGTGTTTGAATAGCTTTCATGTTCATTAAAACGTTTACTTTTTGTCTATCCCCCAAGAACTCGTGTAGTCCAATAGTGTAATTACATTGGATTTTTTTTTCTTTCACAACATCTTGTTTTGGATAATTTTGTATTTTCCATTTGCCTGTTTGTTTTTGATTATTTTTAAATTTCATTGTTTGCTTGTTTGTAAGGTTTTTTTTTTTGGACGGACTTTCCCATTGAAAACAGCGCTAATTAATGCATATGCAAAATCGAATTCACATTCACCTTTTTTCTGAGACAGAGCTGCCGATGCATTGTATGTGTAAATGTGTTTGTACATGTGCATATACCTACTGGACAAGTGTTCCACAACATCGTGGTTATGCTGATATGAAAAACACAGATGTCGCATCTGTGTACAGATCTGAACGCGTTTTAAAACAGAAAGAAAGTCAAATGAACAAATATTCATGTACCTGAATTATATTATATTATATGCCCATTGCAAGTAAAATCAATACATTGTCTTACTATGGATCGTGCAGGGTGAATCCTGATTTAAGTACATTTTGTAGGTGTAAGAAGTACAAATAAAGTAGATTCACAGTGCTCGCGGTAAACCAGTATCAAAAATCGGTGTCTATAAATGTAAACAAACGATAACGTACCACCGTTTATCATAGATAAAAAAGAATGAGGTGATATCACTCTTCTTCTTTCTCGTTCCTCACCTACAAAACTCATGTCCTACAAATACATTTACTGGACTCAATAGAGCTGTCAATTAATGTTACATCTATTAGTTTAGACATCATCTGTGCCTTTCTTATATTGATGTCTTAGTGTTCATTATAAAAACAGAGTGTACATTTAATACATGTACAAATTAAGTCATATGACAGTAAAATATGAGAAGGGGTCAAAATTATTTACAATCAGTATGATGACTCTTAGGTATTTTGTGGTAAAATATTTGTACAATTCTGTGATACAATGTACACCATTTTGTACATGTTTACATATTCTTTTCTTACCTTGACGAATATGTCATCCGATCCTTTTCATCCATGCTTGTCGAGTAGTACCTCATCTGTTGGTAAAAAAAGAAAATTAAAGGAATGAAATACATTGGTAGTTAAACACGCAGACAGCAAAAAAAAAACAAAAAAAAACCCACAACAAATCAAACTCAATAGCTGTAAATTAATGAACCCCTACAGAGATATCTGAGTGATTCTTCAACGCAAATTCGGTTAAACTAATGTTTACCTATGTTATTTTGTATTTAAACCCGCCTGAATGCTTCTATTGAGCAGTAACTTTAATCGACTTGTCATATATCTACCGATAGTGCTAGTTATTTCAAAAGAATAAATTAAAGAGGGTATATATATAAAAGGAAAGTACGTACATAACAAACTTCTGCTAATAAAAATCTTTCAAACAAATACCGAAGTCCAAATTAAATCAATTTATATACATGACCTCTAACGACTTTTGTAAGTATTCTACCACTGCACTGTACTGTCGGAAACATAGAATGTATAATGTCTAGTTTTGTATATTGTAGGTAAACACCGAACGATCGACAGTGTAGTAAAACCTCAATCAATCACGCCATTATCATACAAGACCTTCAAAGAGGGTAAGTGTAACTTTATAGCAAAAACTCAAGGTAGTATTATAAGAATGTTGTAGCACCGTTACTTGGACGTCGATGATCGTGGCATGCATTGCGAATCTGGACTCGAATTCGATCTTGACTCGTGTCTGTATCGGTTGATTGAGAAACGATCGCTCTATCTAAATTTTGGGCACAATCATTTCTCCATACTGTATGTACTGTATAAAACAACTGAGTCAATAACAATTATATACTATAGTTACGTGCAAAACGTGTCTCTTAAGATACTTATATATTAACAAATTCTCGAAAAAGTTTCAGTCAAAATGATATACATGTACACAGTCTCTAACAATTAACAATATGTCGGATATGTAAGGAACGAATTTAATGAAGATCGATAATTTTTGATAAATTGATATTTTATACCGATGGTAGGAGGTATGAAAAAATGACAATAACAATCCGTCAACCATCTCAAAAATTGGTTATGCTCCCAAAAATCAACTCTGCTATCTAAACGAATTAAACGTTTTTAATCTTATACAGGTACAAGTACAACAAGCAGAACATGTAACTATGTATTGACAAATAAAGAAGTTTGATTTTCTGCCGTATCAGGGCATGTGAACTGTACAACCTTCACAGTGTTTATTTTTGATAAACTGTACCAAAACTGAATAATTGTAAATATCTGTACACCGATAACTTCTCGTTAATAGACACTGAGGTGGTGGCGAGAAACCAGTATGGTGTGTGGACCAAAAACATAACAGTCAACTTAATTCGCTATCTATCCAAATCACAGGATTGAATTGCATGCTGTGTATGATGTGTTACATACAGTATGAAACTAAAATGTCTCTAAAAACCAGTGAAAAAAATATTAATCATTATTAGAATCCCACTCAGTAACAGTTAGTCGTGATTCCTGTGGAATTTCTATAAAGAATGTTATTTTGTATTTAAAACTTCGTCTTTTTGACATTGGAGCTGTACTTTTGACCGACTTTTCCTTACATTCAACGGCGTTTATTTTCATCTTCAATTCCTGCTACCAAAATTGAACACGATACCTGTTAATTTACGCATATGTCTGTAATTCAAATTTTTGAGAGTGAAAAAAGACACGTTTAAGGTAATGATCCATACCACGCGAAATAACGCTGCCTAACGTTATTCACGCGTCACGTTATTACGTCAGTCCGTGCCCGACGCTAATAATGGCAGACGTCACCTACCGTGACAAAAACGGTAAATTTATATCTAAGAAAAAAGCTAAAAAACTTCAAGACTTTCATAAATTTTATTCATTTAACGTTAAACATCAGGAAAAAGACGAAATTACAGATGATCACAGTTATTCAAAACACGCAGATTTTGAAAATGAAGAAGAAATTCATGAGGACTTTCTGATGGCCAACTTGGAAACAAAATTAAACGACAAAGTCAATAATGAATGCACATTGGGCCGTCGTGTTGTTGAAATTCAACATATGGATCAAATGGTGTGTCAACAGTGTGGAACATTGCTTCACATCCGGGACATAATTTCCGAAAAACTTTATGGATTAGCAAGCGTGTTTACACTATTGTGCCGATCTTGCAACACCACTAGAAAAATTACAAGTGGGAAGAGAGATGGCTGTGGAGGATTCGAGATCAACTACAAAGTTACGATAGGTATGTCAATCAAGTACAGAAAAGGGTGCATACCCTAAAGGTCACAAAGTACACGATGAACGTATATTTATAACTTACCCTCTCAAGACTAACCCTCTTTAATGATCTCAAAGTATATATTTTCCGTAATCTGTAGTAGGGGTTAGCCTACAGATTATTTTGTCCTTCAGCACATCAATTCCAGGTCCGTTTGACATACATGTACACATTAACACATTGAATTTGGTCAGTATTCTTGCATATTTTCCGCCATCGATTCCCATTAATGGCCCACTCAGAATAATGAAAATCAAAGCTTTTTGAGAGAAATGTTCCCAGCGACTCTGTTTATCACGCTAAAGTTCTACGAAATGACGTCAGTGGTCAGGGGGACACAATTTGCAAGGGGAGTAATTCAGTAAAACCAAATGCTGTCAAAACTATTTATTATGAACTAGATTGGCAAGTCACCGGCAAGTACGCAAACAGGGGGAGGGGGAATAAGGATAATCACACAATAGGAAAAATCTTGTTTGTATCTATTGCGCAGATACGAATGCACTAAACAAATTTCTCCTATTAAAATTCTAAGTTTTTGCCACATTTCATTTTCAATAGGCAATTTATTAAAAATAAATGAAGGTCTTCGAGTCATCTAATTTCTCCCGACTACCCTAAAATCTTCTTTACACACAAACTGAAATAAAATTAAAATGTCCACACTTCACTCCCTAAATATTAATGAAATACCTTTTTTTACAACTTCAAATTCTGTCTTTAAAAATTTTGCCATTTTGTTTTCAACAGCTTCAGTAGGTTTTGCTAAAGCGTTTAACATATTTCTCTTTCAATTGATCCTCTGAATTCTCTTACAATTTTTAAGCACAAAAGCTGAACTTCACATATTTAGTATAAACCAAATACTTTGGGTAGGGCTAAACAAAAACTCCATGAATTTTCTGAATTACCTTTTAGAAATTCAAAAACGTTATCAGAATAAACCAACATTAATTATTTTTTAAATGAAAAAAAAAATATATAAACATTTTCAAAATAACTAGAATTTATTTTGGGAAGGGCCATTACATCTACATTTCATTTGACTACCCTATATCTTAACAGTGTATAATGTATATTCATTGTGCAGATTTACCCATTTCTTTACACATATAAGTAACACCCACAATTAATTATACTAATCCAATCTTACTAAATTTTCATATCCATTTGCTTGTTAGCCAAGCTACAGGCCATGGCACTTTTTTCATTTCTAATAAACTTAAAAAATATATATGGTGTACACTAGTTAGTAAACAAAAAATGTGCAAATATACAATACCCCGGTAATTCTCAACAAGAAGCTTACAAGAAGTATTAGTCACCTGAGTTTTAAAGTGTAAACATAGACATGCCAATGAATATTGGGGGGGGGGGGGGTGTTTGTTAACTGGTAATTGCACCTTGAATTTTACAATAAAGTAAATGGGTAGCACCAATACTGCACCAAAAATACTGACATTCCCATTTTGTACTGATAATTTAGACAAATACTAACGTTTTTACTGATGGTACTGTTAAACATTAAGTTTGTCACTTTAAAATGGGAATGTCAGTACTTTTCTGGCGCAGTAGTGCATATGTTATTTAAACACAGTCTACGATAAAATCATGGTGTAAAATGTATATCAAAATTGTCATTAAAGTTAATACGAATATCATGATAGCATAACTTGATTATAATATGAATATACATGTACATGTATATTTATCGACCAGCATTTAAAATTTAAGTTTGATTTACTCCGACCCAATTTTTTCATGGTGGCTAAGTACGTAGCCCCTCCTTTTCTTAAAGTAAATTTTCTTGCCCATTGATAATCTGATAAACAAACTATTTTTCTATACAAGGAAAGCTTAACAAATTCATTATTTATTGATTAAAATAAAAAAACATTATCTTAACATGTTTTAATACATCATGAATAGTCTATAAAAAAAAAATTCTGAAAAAAATTATTGGGAATGGACAATTTTGATGGGTCGGTCGAAGTAAGTCAAACTAATCAATTTTTAATTTTGGCCTTACACGAGTAACCATGGAAACATGTGATACTTGGTTTTAAGAAATAAAATACAAGTTTTCATGAATACTGCAAAATGACCTCCTTAGTATCAATTTGTTTTGAAATATAAAACCATGACAATGTACACAAATTGCCTGCTAGATGCCCAATACTAAGTGGAATATTTATTATTAGATTTAGTGCACAAATAACTAATAGATCCCTCACACTGGGGTCAAGGATTTCAAAATCTCAGAAGAGGCTTTTCATCTTTATAATGCACTGCTATATGTCCGATATCAAGCAAAAGGAATGAAGTCATCTATGTGATAGTTTATTCAAACTAAATCCTGTGTGTCTTGACCTAATATATGTTTCTGAAGATACAGTGGCGTGTCAATATATATGACCATTTTAAATTATAACTATTTACAGTAGAGTCTACAATTTCCCCAATAGGATTTTGTACTTATTACTGATTAACCCCATCCCATATCCCTTTGACCCCAAAAATGTGATTGACAAACCTAAATGAAAATTAAAGCCTTTTCCTAATGTGCTGGAAAGAAAAAATAAGTTTGTTCACCCCACAAGTTTTGTAAATATGCACATCTTCCTAATATGTCCTGGTAATTATTTAATTTCTTAAAAAGTTAAAATTCTGCTGATGATTAATATGTGTATGTATATAAGAAAAATAAACAAGAATGATGGACTGGTTAGCTGGGATGAAAAATCTAGATATACTATATGTAAAGATTTCAGCTTTAGTTCGACTATCCACAGAATATAAACTAATGTCTTGCATTTTTCTTTCAGGCATGATCAATTCTGGTATGGGTCCCAGCCATGTAAATACTTTTCTAACGGCCTGCAATATCCCACCAATAAACCATAAAACTATAGTCAAAAAGGAAAACATCATAGGGCAGATAATTGAAGAGGAGGCCAAAAAATCTTGTGCAAGATCACTTGAAAAAGAAATTCAATCCTCCAAGACTTTGGAGTGCAGCTATGATGCCGGCTGGCAGACTCGTGGCACAGGGTGGAACTACAACAGCATATCAGGCAAGTACAGTAGTTACCAATCCTCATCAGACTGTGATCAATTAAAATTATCTGAAATGATGAATATTATTATTTTTTTTACAAATGGAAGAAGGTAACAAACAAGATCATGTGCAACATACTATTGTAGTGCAGTATACTGTTATTGTTATTCTTCAAAGAATAAAAAGGACCTTCCAAATACAGTAAATTTAATTTTGAACACTACAGTGATTAATGTGATATAAGAATGAATCACTTACTTCATATGTTACTCTGTAAGCTCAATCTTTAACTGTAATTTTCATGTCATGTTTTTCTACAGGACATGGAACATTGATTGGGAAGGAAACTGGCAAAGTTCTGCAATTTGAAACAAGAAGTAAAAATTGCAGTGTCTGTGACTATCATGCAGAGGGTTCAATACCAGTCCACCAGTGCTCAAAAAATTGGGATGGATCAAGCAAGGCCATGGAGCCAGACATGGCCATATCTATGCTTCACAAAATGAAAGACAGTGGCCATCCAGTGCAGATAATTCACGGTGACAACGACTCCACCACTTCTTCCTCTTTGAAATTGGATTTTCCTGAAATCAGAAAGAAAGATGATAAAAATCACATAAAAAAGGGAATTTCAAAAAAGCTATATACATTAGCTACAAAGTGGAAGGAGCTTAAGTCCCAGTCATCTGTCATCCCATACCTAGTGAGGTGTTTCATGTATGCTCTCGCCAAGGCCGAAACCAGTGATGATGTCCATGAAGGGCTTTCACAGATTGTACCTCACATCTTTGGAGAACATAAATTGTGCAGTGATGTCTGGTGTTCATTCAAAAGAGATTCTTCAAATTTCAGGTATGAAAAGAAAAATTTATAAGTTTTAAATTATATTTAAGCACTTAGATTAATTAAACTTATCTATACTAGTCTATGCATGAAAATAACTCATCAACACAATCATTGTACTCTCATGAAAAACTGATAATTTTGGTAGGTAATATGCACCTCTACACATTGTGTCCTAAATACTTACAAAATTCTGAGCAGTGGTGTAAGAAGAGTTGTATTTACCAAACATCAGGACTGACTGAGGAACAGTTCAAAACAATAATACCCCCCTCCCCCGGTTTAAAAGGGAAGAGAATAAGATTTTCTTAGAGTTATACATTTTGACAGGTTAAAAATATTACACCTTTCTCATGTTGTGTCAGTGTGGGTCATGTGACATACATACATTCTAAGACAAAAGATAACGAAACATTTTTTTTTTTAAATCCAGGTTCAAACACCTACCAAATGGACAGCCACTCAAGGAGGAAGGTCTCAGGCATGCCCTTGAAGAAATGGTAGAATTGTATAAAAAAAAGAGCTGACCAACTCGTTCAAATGGGATCAACCCAAGGAAATGAAAATTTCAATTTTATCGTTTCCAGCAAAGCTCCAAAAAATCGGTTAGTATACTTAGTATAAAATCAACTATTATTTCCAAGATATTGATAATAAATAACAAAAAAATAATTCCATCTAAGAAATATTTTTTACCTTTTCAACATTTTTCAGATGTTATGGGCGCTCACAGTCATTGATGCACAGAGTATCAGCAGCAGTTCTGCAAAAAAATGAAGGGCATACTTGGATTAACAAGGTATTAACTGTTAATACACATTTCTCTTCTTAAAATACATACAGAAATGTTGGTCTAAAAAAAATACACAAAATAATAAACTCATATATATATATATATATATA
>WFKH01011925.1:33554114-33583812 GCA_016163765.1 Magallana hongkongensis | reverse complement strand
TCTCTCTCTCTCTCTCTCTCTCTCTCTCTCTCTCTCTCTCTCTCTGTGTTATATTAATGATTTAGGTATACAAGATTTCTATCAAGCTAGTGCAGTTACAGTGATATCATACCATGTTTTGTTGATATATGTTAACTGTTGACGAGCAATTTTTAATCATGAAGTATTCAAAATTGTAGGTTTAAAATAACATAAATTTTAAATTTAATCATTTTAAAACATGACACCATTCATACATGATAACGTTTTTTTTTTACTTGATCTGTCTCATACAAAACAATCATATTAAGTATTATCAGATTTATCATTATTTCAGTGATGAATTATTGTACTTATAATATGTTATTAACAGTACATGTACTTACATTTTCTTCAAGCCTTTTTTTCAAAAATCATTCTGACAATTTTTAAATTTCTCTGCAAATAACAAAAATAATGGGAATTTATACAAATTTACATGCACACATACATAGGCCTACATGTCAACAACAATTTTAGCATTCTGTTAAAGGTCTAATTTGCATGAATGGGTAAAATCACAAACACTTTAACTATTGTTTGAAAGTTTCACATGCACATTCTAAACAAACATACCATGTCCATATATAATTCATTTAGAGATATCAGATGAACTATGTGACATGCAATTCAGTTATTTGTATATTATAAGATTTCAAACAGTGTTATGCTCTCAGTGATATAAAAAGCTAGTAATGATAATTAATGTGCATGGACATTTTATATCAATTGGATGAATATTATATAAAAAAAAATAAATATTAAATAAATAAACTGTCATAGAAGAATGTTCAACACAGAAGAAATATGTTATTGATCAGCTGTTTATCAACGGGTCAACTAATTTTCAGAAAATCAAATCAGGTGTATATAATCCTTTAGCCTGTACTGTATTGATTTTCAGAAAACCAGATCAGCTGTTTTCACACAGTCTCACTTTGTTTACATACAAACAACTGTAGTGAGACTGAGTGTAGTGTAAAGCTAAGTATTGTCTGTGCAAATGCTATGAACTGATTCGATCGTGTCGATTGAACTTTCTGAAAAAAATGAGTAACACTTTAACGGACCGACAATAAACTTAACATGTATATTGTACAGTATAAATGTAAACAATACAGTCTCTTCTCATGTTTTGAACGAAACAACACAATAAGTTGATCAGAAATTCATCCACTGTACATGTATAAAAACACAATAAAATAGTTACTTAGTTATCTGGTTCATTACAAATACACTGTATATCTATTCTACATACCTGGTAAATCATCAAATGATCGTTATCATCGGGAACACCAGCTACACGTGTTTACATCAAATACAGCGTCTGACGAGCGCTTTCGGGACGCAGATTCACACCCATACGACTGATATGTTTTGGACATTCTTCGTATATTCTCGTTGTTGTAAATTATTAGATACACATACGAGTAATTCCTTATTATAGGTTTTCCCATGGAGTATTAAATCAACCGTGTATTTTGCCAAAACCGCTGTTTTCGGTATATTTTCCATATATGGAAATACAGAGGCAGGGCATGTATTATGACGTCATATCTCATTATCCCTTCATTAGCATATCAGAGCGATGTGTAGCCTTATCTGTACTGCGGGACCAAACATGAAAGCTGTAATATTGGAACCTGATTGTAAGTAATGGTTAATACCTTCAAACTGTCCATTCTGTCAGATATTGTACAGTCTGAGGCGCGTGAGGGCTGAAGACAGTACAAAATCTGACAGAATGGGCAGTTTGAGGCTTATAACCTTCTTAAAACATTTTACGATTGTTCTGCTTCATTCCATTTACCTGACACTATCCAGTAAGTTAACAATAAGCATTAGGCTAAAAACAGATCATTATGCGCTTGGATATGTAAATAAAGTAAATATTAAAAAAAAGAAACACTTGTAAAGACGATGAAGCATGTTTAGATGAACAATTTTTGTGGGTTTTTTTTTATTGGTCCACATTACGTCATAAAAAGGCATGCGAAAAGATCAGCATATTTCGAAATTCCCGCACATTGGTCATTTTTGTACAAACAACCGTAGATGATGGTGTGATTTTGTAGGATTGAAATGATGATACATGGATATACTGGGTCTGAATGTCCGTTTTTATTCAAAATGTTTGTCCGATCCAATTACATACAAAAGAACGACGTTAATCGAGCACTTACATCGGAGTGAATCTATGGTTATAAAATTCGTGCGATATAGATATTACCAAAATAAGTTATTTTGATTTTGCCAGAATTTTCTCTTCGTTTTTGGATCTGTAAATTTCAATCCTCATGGATATTCTGTGCAGTTTTCACGCAAAAGCTGAAAAATTCCCGTTATATTAGAGGAGCCAGTAGTGGTGTTTTTCTCTCCTTTTGTGTTTATGTGAGTTTGTGTTCACCCCAATTATCTGCAGCAGTTCAGTATGTCACCTGTAGCCGTCTAATAGGTAGAAACTTACTAGACAGCTAAAGGTAACTTATACGAGGGTTGCGGGACAATAAAAGATTTATTGGACTTTGTTTAACAAATTTGACGTCACAAAAATGTTTACAGCTTGAAAAACTTTACGGTACCTTTATAACTCTTGTATTTAAAAATTGCTTGCTTCAATAGGCTAGTGAAACATGTTAATTGTCGTGTAACATATTCTCCTTTCGGAAATCGTGTAAGGGATAATATGTGTCAATCCTTTACATTGTGATTATTTGATCACCATTATTGTAAGATCAAAAATTACATCGGAACGCTACATTTTACACCTGTCTTAACTTCAAGTATACTCAATAACAAGCAAATAAGAATTATACATATTACAGTTGAATTAAAAAATCTTTATTACTAAATGTATTTTTAAATGATTTGTTTAATTAACCATAACTCTTAATTTTGTTTGTTACATTTCAATGAAATCAGGTTTCGTGTTTATTTTCACCAAGCGGAAAAGTCTTAACGCTAGTCAGCTTATCAGAGTAAAAGTAGTAGGCATGTCTTCATAAAATACTGTCAAATATATCATGCTTACAATAAATACATTTTGCCAATTAAACATCTTTTATACACAAAATAATAACAGGTTGTGTCTCGAAGATGACGTCTTTATTTACAGGAAGACGTATGGGCCATAGTGATGCTACGAACTGGATGCAGTGGAAAAATTGATGAAAAGATCACAAAACATCATTGGTCGGTTGTGGCAAAAGCTTCATGGAACAGCAGTAGTCCAGGAAAGGCCTTGGAGTGGAAGACCACGATGTACGACAGCCTGGCGGGAAAAAAATCGACTTATTCTACTCACACGGAATACATATTTTAAATCAATCTTGCTGGAAAGGCTATATAAAGCTAACTTACTAGCAAAACGGCCTGCTGCGCGCCCAATTTTGATTGTAGACCATAGAGTAAAGCGACTGGAGTTTGCAAAAAATCATGCGAATTGGCAAGTCCATCACTTGAGATCCGTACTCTTTAGAGACGACTCCAATTTATGTGTGAATTTTAATGATGAAAGGCGTCTAGTGTGGAGACAGATAAAAGCTTTTCTGTGAATGCTGTGTGGCTCGGCATGATCGCGTTGGTAAAGGTTCTACATGTATTATCATTAATTATGGTGTGGGGAGGGATTTTTATTGAAATGTATACGGAGTTAAACGTCATCAGTAATGTAATAGTGAACCAGTACCTTGAGGCAAATACTAATTAAAAAATGAAATCACCTTCGAAGTCTGGTTCAATGCTATTGATTCACCAATGAGATCTTGCTTCATCCAGTACTGCAGCTCTGTTGGAGGAATAGAATCGCGTTCGCCGAGAATTTCAAGGCGATTTATGGCTGTTACTAAATCAAGGGGAGGGTACACAAAGTATTCAAATTATTATAAGATATCGATATAGAAATCACAAATGAAGCTTTTCTTAACCTTAAACTTTTTTAGTGGAGTATTCATAATTATATCCTTATTATACTTTGAAGTCACATCTTGAAACGCGTAAGACAAAAACTTGACTAGAGATAATTATATCAATGAAACATATAGACCCACTTATAAACAATTTAATTCAAATCAATCAACTGACCAGGTCAGCATTTCAAGACCTTATTTGTGCAAAGTAATATCCTGACATTCACAAGTGGATCACCTAATCATCTTAAGCATCTTGAATGTTTTGTCGAGACGAAATACACGTAGTATGATACATTGTACAGTTATATGTAACTGATTTTGAAATGTTATGCTTTCATATATTCAAATAATGTCAGGACATTACTTTGCACAAATAAGGTATTTGTGTGCTTAAGATAAAGCGGATACAATTTGAGTATAACAATAAGAAAAAAAAATCAATATTATTATTAAGTAAACAGTGATATTTTCACTTGCAGTCGCTTTATGACCACCAGGGTTTTTGTATAGTACTTTAAACATCTCATAAATCCCTCAAACAAACGTCCCTCCATATTTCAAACGTTAAACATGCATCCTCTTTTTTGTAGTAACCCCTCCCCAGAAGTATTCGGTCACCCTGTACGTTTATTAAACTATTTATTGTCGTGGCTTTTTTTAGAAATTTTTATTTTTGATAACATAACACCACCTAATCTGATTTCCAAGGTTCTAGTACGATTAGACTTAAAACTTGTATATCTTAGCATGACGCAGCATCAACAGTGTTTGGTTTTCTGTGTGCATGTTATCTTTTCTTTTCAAATCATGTTTAAGCATTTCAATGATAAACTAAGACCCCCTATTGTTATATACCGTAGAGCCGGGTTTATTTTTTGGAGGGACACAAATCTGGCCGATATGGGCCTCCAGGATATACCATTAATTTTGGCGGATAAAATTTTGGTGAATCTTTGTCCTTCTTCAGTAAAAATCTACTGTTGTTAATTTATTTTTACATCTGCGAATAAGATGTACATGTACTCAAGCAAAAATAAAAAAGCAAAAAACCAGTCGCCATTACGAGGCGGTGAAATTCGATGTCCAATCCTGTCTATACACATTTCAACAAATTCAACATAAATAAATAGTACTAAAATACCTATGTATATGCTTGAAAATGATACTTTCTATTACCTTATTAAAAATCTAATTTCATTGTTAGTGAGGAATTCATTAAACAGACAATAATCTGCACCTGATTCGATAATGAATTACATGTCTTATAAAAGATCACAAGCTTACACCCCTGTCACGGGTTAATTACACAATAGGCCTAAATCATATCCTCGCCAAAAAATCAAAACAAAAAACTCCCCCCAAAAGAGCTATACGGTACCTTCCTTGGTTTTATTGTACATTTGTATATTCAATTTACCAGTACTTAAGTGAACTTATGAAAAAGTTTGATATTTTTTTTTATAAAATGTACATCTTGTTGTCGAGATAGAGATATATAGTTTAGCTGGAACTAGTTCAATTTGTAATTCTGAAGGAGAAGAGATGCAATTTGTATATAATGGATTCAAAGCCCGTCTAAGCTGATCAAATATATCTTAAAAGAAAAACAAAATCATAGAAATATAAGTCTATTAGCAAAGTGCCTGTATATAAAACCAGATGTTAAAATTGTGAACATTCTCATGTAAATATCAAGCAAGATACAGATACACTAACGCAATGAATTGTGGTTCCATAAATTGAAAAAAATCTATATAGGAAAACAAGCACACGAAAAACATTGGAACGATCACTGATATGGCTTTTAATTGGACTATACACTGAAAAATCATTTCTTCTGGTTGACAGATATATGCACTAAATCATTGATATACATGTGTTTGTCTGTACGTTGCTGAATAAGTGCGGTTAATGGATATGTACATGAGTACACTCTATCTGATCATAGACATCTTTATATAAGTCATTGCACAGTGATTTTGCTATGGGATATTTAAATACCCCTTAGCTGGATATAGGAGATATATTAAATATCATTTTGAGTCAAAAGGCTAGACTGCAAGGACTTGTTAACTTATTTACGATAGGTTAATTACGTGTTAATCTTGACTGTATGCTTTAATAAGTATTTTTGGACCCATCGATCTTTCTTTCATTCTCTCTTTCCCTCTTTCTTCCTTAATGTCAAAGAAAGTTTAAAAGTGTATTGTTTAGGTTTTTTACCATTAAATTTAATTGGTAAGTTTTAAATCTTATAAACTCAGAAGGATAAATAAACGTGTTGTCATACTAAAAGGGGTATCTAGTATGTTCAGTACGAAATAAAAAGATATAGTTTACAACAAGTGAAGATATTATTTCCACAATATAAACATTGAACGTGTCTTTTTTTCACTCTCAAAAATTTGAATTACAGACATATGCGTACATTAACAGGTATCGTGTTCAATTTTGGTAGCAGGAATTGAAGATGAAAATAAACGCCGTTGAATGTAAGGAAAAGTACAGCTCCAATGTCAAAAAGACGAAGTTATAAATACAAAATAAATTCTTTATAGAAATTCCACCGGAAGCACGACTAACTGTAACTGAGTGGGATTCTAATAATGATTAATATTTATTTTCGCTGGTTTTCAGAGACATTTTAGATTCCTACTGTATGTAACACATCATACACAGCATGCAATTCAATGCTGTGATTTGGATAGATAGCGAATTAAGTTGACTGTTATGTTTTTGGTCCACACACCATACTGGTTTCTCGCCGCCACCTCAGTGGCTATAAACGAGAAGTTATTGGTGTACAGATATTTACAATTATTCAGTTTTGGTACAGTTTATCAACAATAAACACTGCGAAGGTTGTACAGCTCACATGCCCTGATACGGCACAAAATCAATCTTCTTTATTTGTCAATATCCCATAAATTTGGCGAATTAAATTTTGGTGAATCTTTGTCCCCCTTCATAATAAATCTACTGTTTATTTATTTTTAACAGCTGAGAATTACATGTACATGTACTCAAGCAATATCAAAAATCAAAAAAGCAAGTCACCATTGCAAGGCGGTGAAATTCGATGTCCAATCCTGTCTTTACACACTTCAACAAATTCAACATAAATAAATAGTACTTAATACCTATGTATATGCTTGAAAAAAGTATACTTTCTATTACCTTATTAAAAATCAATCGAATTTCATCATTGTTAGTGAAGAAATCATTAAACAGACAATAATCTGCACCTGATTCGATAATGGATTACATGTCTCATAAAAGAACAAAAGCTTACACCCCTGTCACGGGGATTAATTACACAATAGGCCAAAATCATATCCTCGCCAAAAAAATCAAAACAAAAAATCCCCCCCCCCCCCCCCAAAAAAAAAGAGCTATACGGTACCGAGGATTGTGGTTTTATTGTACACTTGTAGATTAAATTTAACAGTACTTAAGTAAACTTATGAAAAAGTTTGATAATTCTTGATGAAATGTATCTTGTTGTCGAGATAGAGATATATAGTTTAGCTGGAACTAGTTCAATTTGTAATTCTAAAGGAGAAGAGATGCAAGTGGTATATAATGCATTTAAAGCCCGTCTATGTCGATCAGATAGATTTTTAAAGAAAAACAAAATCAAAGAAATATGTCTAGTAGCAAAATGCCTGTATATAAAACCACATGTTAAAAATGTAAACTTTCTTATGTAAATATCAAGCAAGATACAGGTACACTAACGCAAAAAATCTATATAGGGAAACATGCACACGAAAAACATTGAAGCGATCACTGATATGGTTTTTAACTGAACTATTCACTGAACATTTTTTTTCTTCTGGTTGACAGATATATGCCTTAATTAAATCATTGATATGTACGTTGCTGAACAAGTTGGGTCAAGGGATATACATGAGTACAATCTTATCTGATCATAGATACCTTTATATAAGTCACTGCACGGTGATTTTGCTATCGGATATTTAAATATCCCTAGCTGGATATAGGAGATATATTAAATATCATTTTGAGTCAAAAGGCTAGACTGCAAGGACGTGTTAACTTATTTACGGTAGGTTAATTACGTGTTAAACTTGGTTGTATGTTTTAATAAGTATTTTTGGACCCATCGATCTTTCTTTCATTCTCTCTTTCCCTCTTTCTTCCTTAAAGTCAACGAAAGTGTAAAAGTGTATTGTTAAGGTTTGTACAATTTGATTTAATTGGTAAGTTTTAAATCTAATAACTCGGAAGGATACATAAACGTGTTGTCATACTAAAGGGGTATCTAGTATGTTCAGTACGAAATAAAAAGATATAGTTTACAAAAAGTGAAGATATTATTTCCACAATATAAACATTGAACGTGTCTTTTTTCACTCTCAAAAATTTGAATTACAGACATATGCGTACATTAACAGGTATCGTGTTCAATTTTGGTAGCAGGAATTGAAGATGAAAATAAACGCCGTTGAATGTAAGGAAAAGTCGGTCAAAAGTACAGCTCCAATGTCAAGAAGACGAAGTTTTAAATACAAAATAACATTCTTTATAGAAATTTCACAGGAAGCACGACTAACTGTTACTGAATGGGATTCTAATAATGATTAATTTTTTTTTCACTGGTTTTCATGCAGAGACATTTTAGTTTTGTACTGTATGTAATACATCATACACAGCATGCAATTCAATCCTGTGATTTGCATAGATAGCGAATTAAGTTGACTGTTGTGTTTTTGGTCCACACACCATACTGGTTTCTCGCCGCCACCTCAGTGGCTATTAACGTGAAGTTATCAGTATACAGATATTTACAATTATTCAGTTTTGGTACAGTTTATCAACAATAAACACTGTGAAGGTTGTACAGTTCACATGTCCTGATACGGCAGAAAATCAAACTTCTTTATTTGTCAATACATACATGTTGAGATTGTTGTACTTGTACCTGTGTAAGATTGAAAACGTTTAATTCGTTTAGATAGCAGAGTTGAGTTTTTGGGAGCATTACCAAGTTTTTAGATGGTTGACGGACTGTTATTGTCATTTTTCATACTTCCTACCATCGGTATAAAATATCAATTTATCAAAAATTATCGATCTTTATTAAATTCGCTTCCTTACATATTCGACATATTGTTAATTGTTAGAGACTGTGTATATCATTTTGATTGAAACTTTTCGAGAATTTGTTAATATATAAGTATCTTGAGAGATATGTTTTGTAGTATATAATTGTTATTGACTCAGTGGTTTTATCTAGTACATACAGTATGGAGAAATGATTGTGCCCAAAATTTAGATAGAGCGATCGTTTCTCAATCAACCGATACAGACACGAGTCAAGATCAAATTCGAGTCACAGATTTGCAATGTATGCCACGATCATCGACGTCCAAGTAACGTTGCTACAAAATTCTTATAATACTACCTTGAGTGATTTAAAAGACTGTATGGTAGTCTGTATCGACCGGATGATAGATTACACGATTCAGAGAAACCGTATATAGTTATTCTGAAGATGATTGTCGCACGGTCGTATAGGATTGCTTCGCCAAGTTTTTGCTGTAAAGTTACACTTACCCTCTTTGAAGGTCTTGTATGATAATGGCGTGATTGATTGAGATTTTACTACACTGTCGATCGGTCGGTGTTTACCTGCAATATACATGTTTAAACATCACAGATTCTTCTCTTTCCGACAGTACAGTCCAGTGGTCGAATACTTATACAAAAATCGTGAGAGGTCATGAATCTAAATTGATTAAATTGCAACTTTGGTATTTGTTTGAACCATTTTTTTTTTTACATATGCCCTATTCAATTTATTCTTTTGAAATAAACTAGCACTCTCAGTAGATATATGACAAGTCGTTTAAAGTTACTGCTCAATAGACGCATTCAAGGAGATTTAAATATAAAGTAGCATAGATAAACATTAGTTTAATCGAATTTGCGTTGAAAAATCACTCAGATCGCTCTGTAGGGGTTCATTAATTTACAGTTATTCATATATATGTTTAATTACCAACGTATTTCACTTCTTTTCTCTTTTTGCCAAAGGAAGAGGTACTACTTGACTAGCATGGATGAAAAGGATCGGGTGGCACATTCGTCAAGGTAAGAAAAAAGAAAAAGATATGTACATACATGTATATGTAAAAAATTGTGTACTTTGTATCACAGGATGGTACAACTATTTCACCACTACATACCTAAGAGCCATCATAATGATTGTAAATAATTTTGACCCCTTCTCATATTTTACTGTAATATGACTTAATTTGTACATTTATAAAATTAACACACTGTTTTGATAATGCACACTGAGACATCGATATAAATATTGCACGAATGATGTCTTAACTAATAAATGTAACATTAAATGGCAGCTCTATTGAGCCCAGTAAATGTATTTGTAGGACATGAGTTTTGTGGGTGAGGAACGAGAGAGAAGAGTGAAATCACCTCATTCTTTTTTATCTATGATAAACTGTGGTCCGTTATCGTTTGTTTACCTTTATATAGACACCGATTTATGATATTGATTTATCACGAGCCCCGTGACTCTACATTAGTTTTACTTCTTACACCTACTTGAATCAAGATTTCACCCTGCACTATCCCAAGTAAGACAATGTATTGATTTTACTTGCAATGGGCAAACAATATAATTCAGGTACATGAAAATTTGTTCAGTTCCCTTTTTCCAGTTTTGCTTTAATAATGTAAATTAAAAGAGTTCAAATCTGTTAATTAATGCGATGATTTGTCTTCATATCAGCTACACCACAATGTTGTGTAACATTTGTCTAGGTTTTGTTTCTAAAAATCAAGTAGAGATATGAAAACATTGCACACACATGTACATACACATGTACACATACAATGTATCGGCAGCCCTGTCTCATATAGGAGGGTTGGAATGTGAATTCGATTTTTCATGTGCATAAATTAGCTGTTTTTAATGAAAAAGCCCGTCAAAAAACCCCAAACAAACAAACACAAGCAAACAAAAAGTGTGATTTAAAAATAAACAAAAAAAAAGGCAAAAGGAAAATATAAAATTATCCAAAACAAGATGTTATGGGGAAAAAAATCCTATGTAATTACGCTATTGGACTACACGAGTTTTTGGGGGATATACACAAAGTAAACGTTTCAATGAACATGAAAGCTTTTCAAACACCGGGTACCTCTAAAAATAAAGGGTTGTTAAAAAGGGTATTTGGGATTAAATAATCAATTTACACAACAGAATTTGAAGAGAGTATTGTGTACTTTACAACGTCTGGATTAATTCAGTGTCAATACACCTAGTACTTGCAACACCTTTTCTACGGAAATCCAATTAAGGGTGCAACTATAAAATCAATAATTGATGATAGAAATATCTTTCTATAGAATATGTACTCAATATGTATATCAAAATATAGGGCTCACTGAACAGGTATTTTAAATTTCATGTGACCAAGGTTTTATTTTTTTTTAATTACGGCATATTAGTTTGCGAAATGTTAAATCCAGGTAGTTGAAAAACCTTCCTAGGTATTGAGGGAAACACCTCTCTCTCTCTCTCTCTCTCTCTCTCTCTCTCTCTCTCTCTCTCTTTCTCTCTCTCTCTCTCTTTCATTGTCTTATTTTACAACGATAGTAAATACAGTACAACATGTAGAGCGTAATCTTCCCTAATTGTTTAACCCGGCTTTTGAATGGGCGAAACAAACCTTTTAAATCTTTTAAAGTTTTAAGTAAAGATTAAAATAATAACAGCGAATATGTTATATACCTGTACAATTCGAGGACAGACTTAAGAAGTCTAACATACTTAAAATGATGTTTTAATCAACTTGCAATGATTTTATTTTAGATCAAATAGCAGCTGCTGTTACTGTAGCTAGGAACTACGCATACATGTATCTGTAATCCAATATGGTAATTTTATCTACAAGTATTGGAAATTCTTAAAGGAATTAAAAAAAACTACATGCATATACATGCATATGTATATTTATCATAAATCTAGACATCTACCCCACCCCACCCCACCCCCCCCCCCCCCCCCCCCCCAAAAAAAAAAAGAGAAGGTATATTCAATTCAATCAAAAAAACAATCAAGTAAAATAATTTTTTTTAACTTATGTAAGTCAGATGCATGTGTATCTAAGCAATCTGTACATGCAAAATCAATTCGCCTAACTTTGAAAGGTAGTCGAGTATTTTTATTTCTTATCTGATGATCATATATCATACTTGTATGCGACAAGTGAATATTTTGTTTCAAAAGTATACATTATCGTGAAATTTAAACCGCATGAAACTATCTTAAATTAGAATTGGAAGAACGTATGTAGTCTTCTACAAGGCAAGTAGCATTTTTTCTGAAAGTGGGAAGAGGGCAAACCTACCCCAGCATGTCAAAAAGTTAAACGAAGTCTTGTTAACTTTGGATGCGGGAATTGGATCTTTACGCGAATTTTCTCTATAATTCTAAACTCTCTCCCTAAAGAAGTCAAGGGGCCAGTTCGTTAAAAATGTTACCTTTCTCTATGTCAATATAAGACGATTTCCAAATAAAAAGTATGTGGTTGCGGGGAGGGGGGGGGGGGGGTCCAGTCCCGTTCTGTTTTAGAAATCGAAAATCCCCCATATTGCTACAATTTACGTGCATGCATATATATAGAAGTTTATTTCGATGCGATGTACAGTGTTGGAGTTGTAATTGAATAACTACATATCTACATATGTAGTTCAGGCATATTTGAACGTTGAATTTTGATGCAAATACATGCACATTTGTAATGAACATAAATAGTACCATTTATTTCGGTTATTGACATCGTCTACAGAATGCACATGTACATTATTCATGTTTATGTACAAATCATAGGCACCTGATCGACTTTATATATTATTCTCATAACCAAAAATTACACCCCATATAGCTACGTAAAAGTACACAGGTAGGGGGTATATTTTATTATGAGATAAATATATAACGTCAGGTACCTGTAACACAAATGCATTTAGATTAGGTAAGACAGTAATAAAATAATGCACACGTGAATACGTGAACTTATCCTTACTTTTAATCCTATTAATCGACCACGGGACAATGTTAGCCAGACATGTTTAAGACGTCCAAGGAACACTAGTATGTTGTCTGTAACTTGATGTATGTGTCCGTCTTCCTTTTTATAAAAATGTGAACTGTCAAAAGTAATACTAGTATTAGCAATGCATTCTTCGGTTGCCGTTTCCAACACTAGCTGAATATATAAAGCACATAGATACAAGTTTTTTTTCTCGTATTATTCTTACTTGATATCGGAGACGACCACACTGAAACTATTTATATTGAATTAGAAACAGTGCAGTGCTTTTAATTTCTTACAAAAAACAGCTTTGAACATTTAAATTTTGGCTTACGGATGTGTAGACTTTCTTTCAACGCGACCACGGTGAGAGATGTGCGACTTAAATCTACATTAATTACAAAATACAGAATTATAAAAATTATAAAAAATTATAAAAATACAAAATTACAAACAAACTCTACAAGACCTTGATATCGAGCATCTGAAAGATAATCTTCCAACGTGTTCATGTTCTTCTTCACCCTACAACTATAGTCTTGCCGGACACGTCATTACTGGTGATGTTAATTTAGTTAATAACGATGACCTAAAATCACTTATTATGAAAGGACCAAAATTTAGGGAACCTAGATCCTTCACATGGCGTCGTAATTTTATATATATCATGAATGCTGTTGAAGATTACGCCAAGCGATGGGCAAAATCTGAAAAAGAAGACCTTGATACCTTGTCAGAGTGGGTTAAAAGTATCAGATGTATATTAAAATCTCGTATTAAACGACTGAGAGGTCAAATGAAAACCATATATCATTCTGTTTTTAATAATGCAGAAGTGAGAAAAGAACTAGGTAGACTGCATGATCAGTATGTACTGGTCCCTGCTGATAAGGCAAGTAACAACATTGTCTTTGTTTGTAAGGCACATTATATTAATTGCATTTTCAAAGAACTAGGTTTCGATTCTACACATGGTAATCCTACTTACACCCATAGCAGCCTTTCCAAGCAGGAAATACTTCAAAATCATAAATCGGTTATGAATACCTTTAATATCCCCAATAAACAAAATGAATTTGATTTACCTTATTTGTACTGGATTCCAAAGCTTCACAAAAGTCCTTACAGAGATATATAGCAGGTTCCAGTAAATGTTCTACCAAACCTCTCTCTTTACTCCTTACTAAAATTCATACAGAAGTTAAGGAGAAGCTTCAAGAGTACTGTACAACAATCTACTCCAGAAGTGGTGTGAATCAGATGTGGATACTAAAAAACTTTAAAGAATTATTAGAAACTTTGAGGTCACAAAATCTTACCAAAATCAATAGCATCAAAACGTACGATTTTTCAACGCTTTATACAACCATTCCACACGACAAATTAAAATCCAGACTTTTTGATATCATCGACAGTTGTTTCTTCAATAAAAATGGAAGTCGTAAAAATGCTTACCTTGTCAGTGGAAATCTAAAAAACTATTTTGTTAAAAACCATTCTGATTGCACACACAAGTACTCTGAAGTTGACATTAAAAAGATACTTAAATTTCTGATAGACAACATCTATGTAGTTTTTGGAAATCAAGTCTTCCAACAATCTGTTGGAATTCCCATGGGTACCAATTGTGCCCCATTGTTAGCAGACCTATTTTTGTATTCTTATGAAGCAGAATTTATTCAAAAACTTGTACGTGAAAAAAATAAACCACTCGCTGTGGCCTTCAACTCAACATTTAGGTATATCGACGACGTATTATCAATTAACAATTGTTATTTCCATACTTACGTCGACTCGATATATCCCAGTGAACTTGAAATAAAAGATACCACAGAGTCAGCGTCATCTGTTTCATATTTGGATATTTTACTGGAAATGGACATTGATGGTAACCTAACAACGAAACTTTATGATAAACGCGATGACTTCAATTTTTCTATAGTCAACTTTCCTTACTTATGTAGCAATATACCTTCATCACCTGCATATGGTGTTTTTGTCTCTCAGTTAATTCGATACGCAAGGGCATGCTCTTCGTATGAACAGTTTCTAATACGAGGCAAGCTACTGACAAACAAGTTGATAAAACAGGACTATCAACAGTCTCGTTTAAAGTCATCTTTTCGTAAGTTCTATGGTCGATACGACGACCTTGTCAGCAAATGCAATATTCCACTGAGTCGCATGCTGACTGACGTTTTTCATACTAATTGTAAGACCATAATTAATTACCTAATTGTCTACGGACTTTTGCGGGGTTTTTTTCCCGATTACGACAAAGAGCACACGGCGGGTGTGACCGGTCAGCAGAGGATGCTCACTCCACCTAGGCACCTGATCCTACCTCTATCTTGGAGGTCCGTGTTGCTCTGCTTTGAATTTGTATTTCGTTTTATGGATTTTTGAGATGGTTGACGGTTTGTTATTGTCTTTTTTTCATCTACCATTACAAGGGAAGTGCTTTCCTTTTACTTGCATTTTGTGGAAATTTAGTTAATATATTTGACATGATTTTCCAGAAACATGTATTGTGTAGCTAACTGCCTCAATAGCTGACACTGAAGAACAAGCGTAGGGTATGGAAATGGTGATCTTTGTGCATGGAACAGGAATGAAATTGAGTACGTTAAACATTTAATTGCACTATGCATAAATAATATGCATGCGTGTGTAAGCTTGTAGACCAATTGAAAATTGTTCTTTAATTTTATTAATAAAAAGTCAGTATGTGTACTTTTCAGTCATATTTTTCTTTTTTCCTTATATATATTGTTGGCATTTCAGGCAGCATACAATGAACATTGTACTTTGGATTGATCATGCAGAAGAAAATGCACACCTGTCCCTCTGTACACATATGGCCACATCGTGCGGTCCGTTTTGACTCAGTTTTTCCCCAAATGGGTATGTAATATTATAAAATATGTAATAGAATTACGCAAATATAGAGTTATATAATTTAGGCATTATGCAACTGTAGATATTTTAAATTGAAAATAAAGCGATGTTTGTTCAGTTTTACCTGTTTGGTAAGAATCACTAATCTCGTGGTTACATGTAACATTCCTTTGAATTGTCTCAACAATAATTTGATCTTGTTTGACATGCAAGAGATGATAAATAGCAATAACATTTGGCTTTTTAATTGGTTTTGTGTGGCAGAAAAAAAAAATCAACAAAAACAATATTATTAAATATAATTTTCTTAGTCATTCATGATGCAATGTGTAGTAGGATAAGTAATATTATTGAAATATAGTGTTCAAAATATTGTATGCAAATGTTATCATTAATTACCATCCCGCGGATAAAAAAATTTTCGGAGGTGGGGGCAAGGAATAATTATATTTGCCAAAGGGGTCCGGGGCCCCGCTAACTTTACTGTGAATTAGTGAATTAAAAAAAATGAATTTTCTAGGAGTGTAAGGAAGGGGGGGGGGTGTCAAAATCCCCAGGCCGTATACCCCATTCTCTAGATCGGCGAACGGAACAGTTACATTTGGTTGGTGAATATTTTTTATCGTACAGTATTTATGGAATATTTGCAAGGCTTACATGTACCGTGGCCTCAATTCTGTTGTCCAACTTTTTATTACAGAGTGTTGAACATAAAGTTTATGGATCCCATTCTAACCATGGTTCAACGAATTAAGGGATCAGTAAAAACCACTATCGCCGCACAGGTAATTACGTTTGTGCACGTGCACACATTTATAAAAGTATATGTATTAAACAAAGTTCACCGGGATGATATTACGTGGTGTATGTTTTGTCAGAGTTCACTATCAGCAAACCTTTTAAAGTTCTGAAATTGTCTAACTCTTTAGATAATTATGTCACAGTGGTAAGTAATCATTTATATAGATATTTTGCTGTCAAGTAAGTCAATTGTGCATTTTTAGGGGTTTTTGAGTAATATTAGCTTTCCTTTTTTATAATCTTTCGTCGTGTCGCTACTTGGCCAATGTTAACAAGTTACTGCCTTAAACTGTCGCCATAGGGAATTTAAGAAAGAACCAGCGAGACCGGATCCAAACGCTGCTGTTATGAATAGACGGTGCTCTTGAAAAAATATTGGGTCGCACCTGGCCGAGGTGTGCCGGAAGTCGCTTAATTTGTGATTTCAACTTTGTAAGGGCTTTTCTGGAAATTCCTCTCTCTTGTACTAATTATTTATTTCTGTTTGAATAAAACTCGGATCTCTCTTCTTACAGCTGTTGTCACGAGTTCCATCATACCCGTAGCCTAGGTCACGCAAGCCGTTTGACTCCCCGACTCACTTAGTATTGACAAACGTCTAGGTGACATAGACTATCATACCAAATATTACTATCTAGGTGCGTTCAACATCTTACGAAATCAATTTACATGCATGATTACGGTACAGAACAGCGGCCGCCAATGGATATTAGACTTCAATTATGTAATTTATCAACGTTGACAATTATACTATGCATATCAATTAAGTATGTTTTGTATTTGCAAGTTTAATTATTTAAGTTTGACTGTCGTTGCGTTAAATCAACACTCTAACGACGTACGCCGCTAAGCTTATACGCTTTGATCTCAAACGCACCATGTACGTATTCGTGGAGTCTGATTACCTGAACTGTTTGGGAATTCAGTAATTTTCAAACAAAAACACAAAAAAAAATTAAAAATCCCCAAAAATACATATGATAAAAAAAATAAACAAAATAAACAATATTATCTGAAAAAAGTTGTTTATTTTGTTATTATCTAAAAAGATAGAGAACAGTATGAACTCTTGCAGGATTTTATGGTCGTGCGGAAAAAAATGCACTGCACATAACATTCATTACAACGCCATGTCTATATATTTACATATTGATTACAGCATCAATTAGTGCTTCTAATATAATTGATCTGATATATGTTATCTAAATTGAGAAATATTCTTAAAGATTTTTTTTTCTAATTTCCTCGCCCGTTTTATAATCCTCATTCGCAACGTCTTGGGTTATTATGATTGTCTTTGTCGGAAAGGTCCAAGGATATACGAATAAGTTTATCGAAACCGAAACAACGTAATCTAATCAATTCTAATGAAAGAATGGTCGAATGGAGGACACGAAGAAGAACAAAAACATGCGCATAAACCTGATGTTCATCCTTATGATTGGCTATTGTGTACAGGTATCATTGCGCCTGCTCTATGTTTTGTATTATAAATAATATTTATCCGACATTGCGGTCACTAACGTTAACCTTTTCTCACAAATCTTTAAAAATGTTCAGAAATCGGCATAATAGATTACATCCCCAGAGTCTGCGCTTGATACAAATAATATAAAATTTTGAAATTGGAAAATTTAATTAAAAGAACGCAGCAGTGAAAACTGTATCACCAAATATCATCATGATTATATATATGAAAAAAATAATATTTATAAAAGAATATTTATCTTTATAGTAATAGCTGGATGCTTCCTGGAATTACAGAAAAAATAGAACTGTAATAAAGTTGGTCGTTGTATAATAAAGATTTCCTACTTAATCAAAGTACACCCTTCGATTCCTATTCTCTTTACCATAAGTAACCTCAAGGTTAATTGTGACAGTTTCAATGAATTGATATCAAACAATGTCAAAGATTGACAAAAATTAAGAAATCCAGCTGATCAAATAGTTTAGTAGGTTAGTAATTACACAAGCGGATTTGAATCAACATCATTTTTGAAACAACCATTCAAGCATGTTTGGATCATTGATTAGCTTTTTATTTAAATAAGATAATCATTAAGCTATAAATAAGCTCTTTGACTATTAAAATAACTAAATGATTAGATATTGGAATTTATAACAGCCTTGATCCCACAAAACCTTTTTTTTAATTCGTGAAGTTAAGCCTTTGTGTTAATGGGTTTAACAAGAGACGACATTGGTCAGCTATAAAGGAATGTACAACCGTCGTACTGCCATGTACAGGACACGTACATGAATTGCAACCTAGCTAGCTTAACAGTTTTATACAAATCATTCTACATTTCCGTTGTTAAGTATTCACAAATGACTTCCACTCAGAGGCACTTATAAATGGGACATCCCTGATGCATGGGTCCAGAAATTTTTCCAGGGGGGTCAGACGGATAATTTTGTTTTGCCAGGAGATGTCCATTGCCTATTTTTAGTAATTTTACTAATATGTGAGTTTAATGGGTGTGAAAATTTGTCGGGGGGGGGGGGGGGGGGGGGTCTGGACCTTTCCTGACAACCTTCTAGATCTGAAACTGATCCCCTCTTCTAACAAATGCCTGCTCTTCCATTTTCATAAAATGAAGTTTTCTTTTGAATATATTATTTTGTTGTATTTACAGAATGCAGCACATTAAGAGAGAATATTATCCCGTAATAAAAAAATACCCAGACATGGGATTAATAACAGCAGTACAAAATTGTATTTAGTACCGGTACCTGAGCAGATTAAATGTATTTGTATTGGAAGCATGCCATAAACTTGATACATGATAAAACATTTTTTTTACCTACCTGTATTTAGAAAGCTGAAAGTAGATCATAGATAGTAAAGGGTGATCGGTGTTCATCGTTTTCCTTTTAATATTAAGAATTTAATTTACATTTAATTGTGTTCTTTTTCTTTGATATTGTTTCTAGTGCTCTAGCCAGATTTATACCTAAATATGCATATTAAATATCTATTATATACTTAAGATTAGACCCAAACTATTAAACATTTCAGTAAGTCAGATCTTTATTTTTATTTCAATAAATAAAACATATCATAAATTAAAAAGTGCATTAATTGTTATTCATACCTAGACATTAATTTCTTCATACATTGTACAATAAGTCATAGTCAATGAATTTCAGATCACATTCCTACTAAAATTGAACATCTACAATGTAAATATGGACACAAAGAAGTACATGGTCTCATTATTTTATTGAAATATGCATTAAACACATCAATTCATGTCAAATTTTAATTCATGTATATCAAAAGATATGCTCAAAGTGGATTGATAGGAATAATTAGACATTTTGTTCGTTTGATATAATCGTATTGTTTTGATAATTAAAGTAAGGCCATCCTTTAAAAAATGTTTGTTTGGAATTGCCGCCTGGAGGTTTCTAGACCCAGGAGGGGGGGATGGGGGGAGAGGAATTTTTTTTTAATTTTTAAAACAAAGTTTAACTAATTAAAAATTCGTAAAAAATAAAAATCTCCATATCAAAAAAAGTTCTTTACTTTTTGCTAATAAAATTTGATCAGCGGGGGGATGGGGGGGGGGGGTATTTCAATGAGGTGGGAGGCAATTCCAAACAAACAATAATTTTATTTTGGCCTTACATAATAAAAATCTTGGCCTGCTAAATTAATTAATGCAAACATAATTCTACATAAAATTTTAAAAAAGAACAAAAAAAAAAAAAAGAGATAGATAATCCCCCAAGGCCAAAGGCACTGATAATCACATCAGGTCAAATGGCGCCCGACATTGCCATAATTATTGTAAAAGAGAATAACTTAAGTTTGCAATTTTGGGTTAAAACGTGTATTAACTAAGTTTCCCCCAGACTTGCAGATTTTGCTATAAACATGAAAATTAAATACTCGCCTGCCATATTATGGTATGATTTTTTTTTCCAGAGAAGCGAAAGCTTAATTAAGTCTATAATTTTGTTTTTGTTGATCCCATCAAGCTCTTCTGACTCTCTGTTCCCCCCACCCCCTCCTGCCCCTTTTGACAATTGTTTTGGTAAATTATTCTTTGAAGTAGTCATTTTTACTGCTAAATAAATGTGCAATATTTATATATGTGCAATACGCATTTAAAAAAACAATTTTTCCTAATTTTTTATGTCAATAACGTACAAGTAACAAACACAATTTCTTGTTCAATGTGTGAAGTCAAAACATCTAGAATATGCATACATGGGATAACATGGTTGCACTTTAGGTACTAGATCATTTAAGTAAACTTTAACCGATTAAGAAGGGGGCAGAGGGAGGGAAGCGGCCGAGCCCCTTCTTAATCGCTTAAATTTTACTCAATATGATCAAACTTAGAACATAATCCATTTTTTCATTGGTTGATCAAAAGTTCTGAGCCAATCAAATACATGTATTATCTCTCTTTTGTTTAGCTACATGTATCTAAGCTGTCAATCGAAAAGATGTTGCTGTGAACTAAGAGAAATTCTTAACGATTCAAAAGATCACTTAATAGAATATTTAACGACTGCTGATTGGATGACAAAGTGGGTTATGTTCTTAGACTAGATAAATCAACTATGATACATAGCTATAATTCTTTCTTACACATGTACTGAGAAGAGAATCTGTATCTAGCAAGAATTTATAGGGACTATTTAAGGGTCTAATATTCATGCACTTTCAGTCTGTTGTATTTTACATGTAATATACATGTATATATCAAAATGGGTTATTATATATATATATATATATATATATATATATATATCTCGATCTCCTTCAGATATTAACAGCTATAAGTGATTCCTGTCTAATATCTCCATCAACTGTGAAGATTGTGGATGACTGTCCTGACAGTGAGGAAAAATGGAGGGAGGCTGCAGCGAGGAAGAACTGCTCAGTTCATGCTAGTCAATGTGATGAACCTGATAGACTCTTGTACCACTGTGTCATCAATGCATTTGTCAATCAGACACTAGAAGTATGCGCCTACAGAAGGAACATAGTGTTAGGTAGGAACTGATATATTACCTCATTTTGTCAGCAAATACAATCTTCCACTGAGTCACATGCTGACTGATGTTTTTTATACTAATTGTTAGACCATAATTAATTACCTAATTGTCTACGGACTTTTGCGGTTTTTATTTTCCCGATTACGACAAAGAGCACACGGCGGGTGTAACCTGTCAGCAGAGGATGCCTACTCCTCCATGGCACCTGATCCTACCTCTATCTGCAATGGAGGTCCGTGTTGCTCTGCTTTGAATTTGTATTTCGTTTTATGGATTTTTCAGATGGTTGACGGTTTGTTATTGTCATTTTTTCAATTTAAGGTGCCGTAATGTAACCCCCTATTCTCATTTCAGATGTTTTCCAAAGAGGATTGCAACAATGTTAATTATGTAGGATCTTTATATTCAATTGAAATATTTATCACAAAATATAGTACTATGGACAACTTTGGGGAAAATAAATCACTTGTGAGCAAGACAAGATGAATTTGTTATTTAATATGACTAATCAGGTAACCCCATATACATTGTATATATTAAACATTTAATACCACTTAACTAAACAGCTGAAATACTGTAAACCAATTAAGAATATTGACACCTGTTAATGAAGTACAATTTTTATACAAATACAGTTTGTCAAATATATGTCAATATAGGTCTACTGTGCAGGTTTACTACATATTTATAGTCTGAGAAATAAATCCTTCAAAGTAATTCAATGACAGAATTAACATAATAATCCTTTATAAGATACTGTAAAAGACTATAAATGCAATCTAGTTTTATACACTTACCAATAAGATATGTATAAGCGAGTTAAGGGACATTCTAAATGTAGCTTTAATCTGTGAGCTCCTAAAATGTTGTGCATGGTTTTGCACATGTCTCAAATTTTTTTCCAAAGGTGGTATTATCCAAGGGATATCTAAGTTTGTTGGGGGGGGGGGGGGGGTTGTTGTTGTTGTTGGAGGGGGGTCCAGCTTCCCCTTTCGGCCCTGTTCTAGATCTGCACATGGCACATCCATCTAATGTCGGTGCCTTTTGATGAAATACCTTGTAGCATTATGTAATATTTATAATACTACAGTCATGTACTTTGGTGTATTTTAGTGACTTGTCATCATGGTCATGATGGCGATTTATATAATGTTAAAATATGTTTAATTTTCACAATACCCTTACCTCAAAATAACTTATTAAATCAAATATTGAAATCAGCTTCTGATAATTTTGGGTTTTTTTGAAAAATATATTTAAAATCCTACAGATATCGACCATTTTAACTACATTTTTATAGCCTGTAATGTTATAAAAGCCATAATGGGAAAAAATGAAGAAATAAAGGAGAAAGTATGCATAATGTATCTTGGCTGCTATGTCAAATGAGGATATATTATGTACAAATCGGATGCTCAAGCAATTTGCTCAAAAGATTTCTTTGAATTCATAAAACATGTAAAACATTTTTCTTTTTACATGTTTTATAAATCAGACTTACATACATTCAGAATGTTTGGGATTCGAATTACCATAAGTCCCTGCAAGTCAGAAGTAGAGTAACTGTAAATATTCAGCCTTCTGCAAGTACACATTTTATAATATACGTGTATGTTATCGGTATATCATGTATTCTGTTATTAAGCTCAATTTTGACATTTTTTGTATGTATATGATGTATAGCCAATGGCTGCACATTAATATATTACATGTGCATGCACATCAAGTTTTCCTTACTAACTCTAAATGCCTTCAAAATGCTTGATCATCTTCCCCATATTTCAGTGTTCAAAACTTTTAGAATAATTTGTGTCTTATTAAAAGAAGTGTTTTTGGTTGCAATGAAAAATTAGGAGCCTAATGACATGTCTTCTTGTTTTAAAAAAGGCAGTTTTGCCTGGCCCCTTTCTGTCCACCATTTTGCCTCTCTGTCACAGATTTCCAAACTATTTTAGCTGTATAAAGTTGTAGAAGTAGATGATGATCTATAAGTATACCTGACAGTTATTGCCAAGATCAAAGAGATGATTCAGCTTTTTGTCCAATATACCACAAATGCTTTCAGTAAATTATCAGATCAGAAGCACATATTAGCCTCACACTGTGTAATATTATTGTAATATTAATATTTAATTATTTTTAATTACCCTAAAATAAGAAAGAAAATAAGACTTACATGTATTAAGTTCAACTTGATTTAATGTCATGCTATAGAGGTAACTTAAATTTAAAAATTGTTGTACTTATCTTTTTGCAGGTTACTGCACAGAATACAGTTTAGGTGGAAATATTATTCAACAAAGCTTAGAAGCAACTTGTACACAATTTACAAAAAACCCATGTCCATCGGGATATCAATCAACAGATGCCTTCAAATGTAAGTTATATGACTGTGTTACTTCAATTTTCAACTCATCTAATTATATTTAGGACGACGGACCCAATCCATTTCTACAATAGTGATTTCCTTAAACATTTTACAGGAGTTAGAGTTACATAAAGATATATCAAAATCAATAAAAAAAATAACATAAAAATAAGATTTTTAGTAGGGACAATTTCAAAATTTTTTGGTATCACTTTTCTTTTCTTATTGAACATAATGGAGAAAAGTGTTCTTGTGAGAGAAAATATCATTTAAAAAATGACCATGTGATCTACTTTGTTTTTATGGAGGCACATGCCAAAGTGCGATATATCGTTATTTTTCTTCACTTTTTAGCTCACCTAAGCTGAAAGCTCAAGTGAGCTATTCTGATCACATTTTGTCCGTCGTCCGTCCGTCTGTCCGTCCGTCCGTCTCTCTGTGCAAAATTCGTGTCCGGTCCATATCTTTCTTATGGAGAAACATTGGAAGTTCTTACTTCAAACAAAGATTGCCTATGACCTGGAGGTGTGTCATGACCTTGAACCAAGGTCATTTGGACAAGATCAAGGTCACTGGCAGGAAAAGTATAAAATTCGTGTCCGGTCCATATCTTTCCTATGGAGAAACATTGGAAGTTCTTACTTCACACAAAGATTGCTTATGACCTAAGGGTGTGCCATAACCTTGACCTAAGGTCATTAGTGCAAGGTCAAGGTCAGTGGCAGGAAAAGTGAAAATTCGTGTCCGGTCCATATCTTTCTTATGGAGAAACATTGGAAGTTCTTACTTCACACAAAGATTGCTTACGCCCTGAGGGTGTGTCATGACCTTGACCAAGGTCATTCCTGCAAGGTCAAGGTCATTGTTTTAAAAAAAAATGCTTGCTTCCTGTCTTGTATTAATGGAAAATAAATATAGAAGCTAACATTTGACACAAAGCTTGCATGTGTCAGGTCATATAAAATTAATTGTTAGATTATCATCCCCACCTGCCCATCTGGAAATTGCCCGCCCTGATGTATTTTATCTTTTTTTGTGGAAAAAACATTTCGGAAAAAAATCTGGCTTGGGATACCAAAAATTCAAAACATATAAAGGCTGCTTGACATGTGGATTATGGTTTGATTTCAGTCATGTTTGTTATCATTAGGATGCAAATGTCTTCATGCATTAACACATGTAACAGTTAAGTTGAAATAAAATAGAATTTAAATAATAGAAATTGGTTTGTGTACTCATATTAGCATTAACAATTTTAACAAATTGAGCAGTTGTTATTGATAGGACATGAACGGTTAATGAGATAGCATCCATCATTTTCTATAATAGAAAAATACTTGAGTTATGATTTTTTTTCTTTAGCGGGGGATATCAGTCGTGAGCTTGCTCACAGTACCTCCAGTTCGAGGTTGATTTATGAATCAAAAACAACTATTACAGTGTGCTAAACGTTTTTTAATGATAATTAGAATACTTAAAAACCTTAAGACAGGGACAGTTTTACTCTATTTCTATTTCGAGTATTGAAGCGGATTGGAATGTAAATGACTTGTTCACTGGCTCAAACTTTGTTAACTAATCTTTGTAGATGGTTATAAACAACTTGAACAAATACTAGACTCACTACAGAACTTTGACATCCCCTAAAGAAAGTTGTGCATGTTAAATAACGTTGAAAATCGTATTTTAGCATGTTAAATTATAGATAGGTCAGCCACTACTTGCACTATATAAATTGTGTATTAATGACGTAGAACAGCTATATATTGCGTCATAAGCAATTTTTCATTGAATTTTAGTGATTGTGGCGTAATATTGAAAATTCGATGTTCATAACAATCACTTCTTTTAGGTGCGCGATATATCTGCACAAAGCGAATTAGGTCCGGCGACCTTAAGCACTTTTGAAAAGAAAGATGCTCATTCCCTTGTTAGTAACAGGATTTGCTGCACACAATTTCTTGAAACTTTGTAGGTAATAAGAATACAATGTGTAGATATAGTCATACACATCTTCAAATAATATTACGCGTTCAGTATTTTTCCACATGATCCAGGAATTTTGCCTTTCATGAATTTACAAAAATGTACAACAGATATAATTTTGACCACTGTTGAGAGATTTTGAAGAAAGTTTATACAGGTGAATCTCGATAACTCGAACTTCAGGGGACCGTCATTAAACTTCGAGAGATCAAGAGTTCGAGAGATCGAAAGTTTAAAAAAATCCGGAAATATTTGTTTCGGTCATTTTGGTTCTAAAATTATAGTAGCCGGAAGTTTATATTTATAACATGGAAGGATAATCTAACATAATTTCATTCGTATTTTCTGCTACAGTACTTCAATTTAAACAATACAGAACTTAGGGGTGTGGGTATTAAACGGGTTTTTCACCTTAAAAACATTAAAGTGTATTATGTTTTCTTAATCACAGAATATTTTAAGTAAAGAGCGGTTTAATATGTATACCGTAACTTTCACAAGTTGTTGAAATTGAAAGATAAGTTTCAAACTACCTATCTACCCTTTGAAGGAAGCAAGGGGTAGTGTCACTTACGTAATCAACCAATTAACACTACCACGCTAGCCCCCAGGCGTTCACTCGACCATCCAGGTAAGGTCCACGCAGAGCTATAATTATATCATTGCTTGATCGGCCGCGTGTGTACACAGCAACCACTTCGAGTTATCAAGAGTGAAAAACAATGAAATATGTATAACGGGACCCAGGGTTTACTTCGAGAGATCAAGAACTTCGAGAGATCGGAGTTCGAGAGATCAAGGGTAAATTTGCTTAGTTATATAGAGAAAAAAATCGGGACCGTGATTTCACTTCGAGAGATCAAGAACTTCGAGAAATCGAAGTTCGAGCCATCGAGTGTCACCTGTAGTTGATTAAGACAAAGTTAAAAGGATATATATTTATACCCCCCACAAACAAAATTTGAGGGAAGTATATAGGAATCACCTTGTCTGTCTGTCCGTCCGACTGTCTCTCCGTCTGTCTGTGCAATCGTATCCGCTCTATATCTTTCTTATGGAGAAATATAGGAAGTTTTTACTAATTTAATACAAAGATTGCTTATAACTTGAGGATGTGTTAAATTTTAAACGTCACTTGGGCAAGTTCAAGTTCATTGGAATAAAAAGTTCATAATTTCTGTTTGCTCTATACATTTCTTATGAAGAAACATTGAACTTTTCTTCTTCACCTGAAGGTTGCTTATGACCTGAGGGTGTGTCATGAACTTGACCCAAAGTCATTTGTGGAAGTTCAAGGTCATTGTTAAAAAAATGCATAATTATTGTCTATGTCATATTTTGTAATGGAAAATAAATATAAAAGCTAACATTTGACATAAAGATTGCATTTTATCTGTTAATACATGTATATCCCAGGGTTGTCTCTAAAAAATGAAGTAGAAAGAAGAAATGAAAAAAGTAGAAGCGGGTCTGGGGTCTAGCCTATAGCTAGATTGTGTTTGAAATGCAATAATAGCTGGGTAACTAGACACGATCTCGTTACGAGTAACGAGTAGGTCTTCCGTTTGATTTTTTAAAATGATACGATGATTTATCGATTAAACTTAGGATATAAATGACAGAATATTTTAGGGGCCACCCCTGTAGATCCTAAATGGGGACATATATTGGTGTTTTAATTAGTGGAATCGATTAGAATAATCAATGCAGACAATTTCTCTTATACAATGCCTAACAAAATATGTCTCCTTTTTTAAATACATTGCATCAAAAGTTAAGGACTTTGGCCCCTAATAAATTAATAAATGGGCGTGGCAATGATTTTTTCAAAGAGATATTATTACGATCAACAACTTTGCTTCTATAATCCATTACAAAATCTTTATCGTTTTTTAATTATTAGTAATAGACTTTGCGTGGGTCTTGACCCCTAATTAAAGGGGCCAGCCCCTTTTTGTTCATTTCATACGAAAAATCTTACAAATACTAACATTTTTTGTTCTTACACCTATCTTGAATTGTTGTTCATTTTTGAGATACAAATGATTGAATATTTTAGGGGCCAGCCCTGTAGATCCTTAATGAGGACAGACATTGGTTTTTCCAATATTGGAATCGATTATAATTATCAATACAAGCATTTTCTCTTCTACAATGCTTAACAAAATATGTCTGGTTCTCTAGATATATTGTGTCAAAGTTTGAGAACTTTGGCCCCTAAAAATCCCTAATTACGTCATAAATGGGCGTGGCAATGAGTTTTTCAAAAAGATATTGTTACGATCAACTTTGCTTCTATAATGCATAACAAAATCTTTATTGTTTTTAAGTTAATTGTAATAGAGTTTACGGGTCTATTGGCCCCTAATTAAAGGGGCCAGCCCCTTTTTGTTCATTTCATACAAGAGATCTCTCAAATACTAACATTTTTTGTTCTTACACCCATCTCAAATTGTTGTTTATTTTTAAGATACAAATGATTGAATATATTAGGGGCCAGCCCTGTAGATCCTTAATGGGGGCAGACATTGGTGTTTAAAATATTGGAAACAATTATACTTATCAATACAAGCATTTTCTCTTCTACAACGCTTAACAAAATATGTCTCGTTCTTTAGATATATTGTGTCAAAGTTTGAGAACTTTGGCCCCTAAAAATCCCTAATTACGTCATAAATGGGCGTGGCAATGAGTTTTTCAAATAGATATTGTTACGATCAACAACATTGCTTCTATAATGCATTACACAATCTTTATCCTTTTTAAGTTATTTGTAATAGACTTTACGGGTCTATTGGCCCCTAATTAAAGGGGCCAGCCCCTTTTTTTTTATTTTGTTGGAAAGAACTTTTAATTCTCTACCACTTTTGTTATATATGTCTTAACAAAATATCAACTGATAAAAAGATATAGATCAAAATGTATGAAAATTTTGATTTGAAATTCGTACCCAATTTTCGAGCCCTAGCGAGCTCCAAGAAATGGCGCCACTTGCGTAAAAAGAAAACAATAGGCACAACTTCAAACTATGGACTACCTATCCTGAAAATTTCATATTCATATCTCTGATAGTCTTCGAGATCAACTGCTCACAAAATGGGTCGTAAAAGTTTACAAAATTAGCAATAAATTGGTACCGGAAGTGACGACGGCAGAAATTTTAGAAACAAAATAAATTCAGACCACTTGTAATCATCTGTGAAAAAATGGACAAAATCGGTCAAATAGTTTTCGAGAAAACGCTTCCACAAAATTTGTGGAAAAAAAAAATAATAATAACTAGACGCTCGTTGCGAGCAACAAGAGGTCTTCCGTTTGAATACACCTTAAAAAAGACTATAGAGATAGTTGTTCTTTTCTACCATTTCTTAACACTCTTTAACATAGAGCAAAACCAATACCGGACATCTAAAACGCTATGTAAAAGTCAAACCAATATTGTTAAATCCGTATTGTGACGTATTTCGATCCTCGGTCACTTCGCCGGCATCAAAGACATTCCGCCGCAACAACAATGAATCAGGTTCCAACGATGCAACTGCATTACAAATAGATAAAATAGCTAACCGCGGGTCGAAAAACAAATATTTTTCATATTTATACATGTA